>CM076582.1:1161415054-1161932451 GCA_034641835.2 Pinus albicaulis
AGAGTGCCTTGTTAGCCACCTATAAATTTTTTATAGCAAAAGGTGGCTAAAACTTTTTGAGCCTTCAAGGAACAAATTTTATTGCTAAAAAGTGTTGGCTCTTGAAGACTCTTGAAGGCCTCATGCCTCTGTCCATAATCTTCACTACTGTGCCTATTCTACATTAAGAAATCCTGCAGATTTCCAAGACAGATTACTGCTGCAAGCACCATTTTTCTTTTTTCCCTTCTTCCAAAACTGACCTCATTTTTAACCCCTTCATCCTCCATAAAAAACCCTCACTTTCACGTTTCTCCCTTTTCCCTTATTCAAAATCCATTGATAAGGTTTAAAAACTTCTTCTTTGCCTTATCGGAACCCCTCTAAACCTTTGAAAACCATTGAAAATCCATGAAAAACCCACATTTGGACACATATGGGTCTTAGCCCCCTTCGGCCAGCTCCCTCGACCTTTTCCCCACGTGACCTGGGCGCCGAAACCAGGCGCTAGCCCCAAAAGCGCTTAGCGTGTTTGGTTATTGGGAGCATTCCTCACCATTGATTTCCTCGCAAATCCGATGGTCTTCGCAATCCCATCGCGCCCATGGTCCCCACTCCTGTTCACCGCGCGATCGCATCACAGCCGTCCATTTAAACCACAGATCCGACGATCCGTTGTTCATCCTCCTGGTGGTCCCAGCCACGGCTACTGTGTAGAAACCAGCGGTATCCATCGCACCGCCTCCGAGCGCAGGGCAGTTTTCTCCCGATCGGCAGTGATTCCACTCACTGATTGACGCGTGGCCTGGGCACTGTTCACCAAACTGTCGTCCATCACGCATTAAACATCGGACGTAGACCCTAAGCGATATTGACGTGCACTGTCCGATCTGAGGCCGCTCATCGGACGGTGGTCACTCACTGGAGATGAACACACGATAACGCAGGGTCCGGCGCAGCGATAACAGCATCTCCACCGTCGTTCTGATCTGCAGATCGACGGCCCAAAATTCATCGCCCGTTTTCTCCGTTTTGACTTTCCACCTACGTTCCCGACCGTTGATCTCTGCGCGATCGATGGCTCTGATTTAATTTTATTTTTCGCCTTGCCTTTGACTCCTCTCGATCAATCTCAACCATTGGATGATGCCATCCAACGGCCATGCTCTCCCCACATGTCCTCCCGCAGCAATAAACCTATATATGTAGGATTTTATAATGTTTTTTGTATTTTGTAGGGTTTTTAATGGTTTTTCCACCATGTCTAAAGAAAATTCAGAAGCAGAGGGTGACGATCCTGCCTCCTCTGATCTATCAAATAAAATCAATCGCAGGGTTTAAACTTCACGTTTCATCGATGTTTCATGAGGCATTGACACCATATCGCCCCTGCGCGGCCCTACACATTAGAAAAACACAACAAGTCAATCACAAATCAAAAAGTATCAATGTCGACAACAAAAACATACCAGAGCAAAGGATTGAAGATAGGTTTTGTGGGGATTATGGCTAAGAATGATTATCAAAAGCCTAATCCCCGATTAAAAACATAGTTAAAGAAGAAAATCTTAAGTGTTTTATCGACGGAAAGCCTCCACCACCACCTCTGAGGCAAATTGATTCCTCCCAGATGCTGAAATGCCACCTGTGCCTCAAAGTATTCAATCAGAGGCCGAAGTTATTGATCAAATGAAGATATTCGCCTCAGCGCAGCCAGAGAGTTACTTCTGCAGGGAAAATTAATGCAAACAATATCTGCAGAGTAACCCCGACATCACACAGAACCTCCAAGGTCAACAAAAGCTCCCACCGAGATTTAAACTTTATGTAAATCATTTAATAAAGAAGACACCTATTGTAAGTTTCTTCATTGAGCCCCCAAAAGGCCAAGAAGCCATTAAGTCTGTATTAATTGTAATTGGAGATCTTTTATCAGATCTCACCTCCTCATTCTTCTATATATACTTCTGCAGAAGATGAGAGAGGGGTTGGTTGAGTTGGTTGCAGAACTTTGAAATACATTTGAGCTTAAGCTTCTGATTGTAGATAGTGTTCACTGGCCCTTGAAGCTCTGTTTGTGTTAGACTTGTTAGGCTGGATGGTGAAGATGATTGCTGAACTGAAACATTGGACCTGAGTACTGTAACTGGTTTGACATCAATAACAAGTTGTTTCTTGGGATCCTGGTCTACATCACTGGTGAAGTGCCTCTTTATTTGTTATTGTTTTCCTTCTATGTATGTCATATTGTTCACTATTCTCTGATAAAGAACATCATTTATAGAGTTAGGATTTACTATTTACCAGTACCCTTCTCTAACTGAGAAGCTTTATCTCAATTTTTTCCTCCAATTTGTTTATTTAAGAATGATTCAATACAGTCCAAACGGTTAGGAATGCTAGCGTTCCCTCGTCCTATTGTTTTCTTTAAACATTGTTCTTGAAAGTTATTTTCCTTATTTGCTTATTAAATTTAGACTAGAAAAGTGATGGTTTGCCCTGTTTCTAGCTTCTATTCTCCAAAGGCAGATTCTGAAGGTTTCCCTTGGTGTTGGCTGAAAGCAGACTAGGTTTAAAAGTACCTCATCTAATCTTAGGTTACATTTTGTTTCTCTTATATGTTTTCATACTTTCTGAAGGTAATTATGTGGATTACTGGATTGTTTTTCAATTAAGATGCTTTAATACAAAATTGCCCAAGAAGTCAATGGTTAGCCCTGTCCTTGGTTGGTTTTAAAAAGTTACTTAAGAGGCTTTTCTTGTTTGGACTGACTATAAATCCTTTGTGAAATTATTATCAGTTTCCACCCCTCCAACACTTTATTGTTTCCATTCCATCACTCTAATCTCAATAATCTTGTGATATAGATGAATTTCCCCTTGGATCACTCTTGATGTTGTTTCTCAATTAAAGCCCTGTTATGACTCCATAGCCCAATAGACTAAAACCAGCGTTATATCTATCTTTTTAGCCAAAGCTATTCTATTCGCTTGCAACTTTACACCTTTGAAACTTTTTGCACTTAGAACTTTCCCCTCAAGTAATTTTCATGCTCAACTATCCAAAAAACAAACAAAACCCTTGGCCTTCATAACTAGCCTAATATCATTACCCAAAACTCCAAAGACAAATCCATCTTTGCACTTATTGGAGAGATCCCTCTCCAGATTCAGGAGGGCTAGATCCTATAATCCCAAAGTGGTTGAAATAATGTTGCTTCTGCAGTTTTAGTCTCAACAATCTGCTAAAATTACATATTCCTAACATGCCTAAAGATCAAACTCCTGACACACCAAATGAAATAATAGAATTCATGAAGGATCATGCACTGATCGGCATGTTTATGGGATTTTGGCAGACTGAAAAAACCCTCCTTGGTTAGATTGCATCCAAATGGAAACCCAAGGGACATATTGACCTATAGCTAGTTTCAAAGGGCTTCTTCAACATCATTTTTACATGCATCGAAGACAAGAACAAAATCAAGGACGGAGTCCCATACTTACTCAATTTGGTCGGCCTTTTCCTCCAAAACTGGGTTGAGCGTTTCAATCCCAACAAGGAAGACTTTAGTTGGGCTCCGGTTTGGGTCTGTCCCTATTATCTGCCTCAAGACTACTGGGACGATCAAACCCTGAGAGAAATAGGCAATACACTGGGAGAATTCATCAAAATAGCAAACGAAACACAAATCAACAAGCATACGACCTACGCAAGGATATGTGTCTATATGCACATAGCCAAATCTCTCCTTGATGAGGTAAGTCTTCTCCATGATGATTTTGAATGGATTCAAATTGTGGATTATGAACATGTACCATTTAGATACAATAAATTCCACATGCATGGACATTTATTCAATGATTTACCACTCAATCCAAGGGCCTCCATGTACAAGGAATCAACAGCGAAAGATCTGGAAGGATTCACAAAAGTCACCAACAAAAGAAGGCATAACAGGAAGCCACACAATGTGCCATCCACCAAAGCTCCCTCAACCAGAAAAAAAAAATTTTAAACTTTGGCCAACCTAAATGCAGATACCTCGGTTATCCCCAGCACCTAAGACATGCCTATGCAGGAGAAATTGGATCCACAAGAGCATCCAATGACATCGCAACCGAAGGGATCATCCAAGCAAACTCAAACCTAGACTCCTCCCCAGGAAAACCTAGATAAAGGAAAAGGCTCAACCTCAAATCAACACGCATCAATGGAGGAGGAACCAAAAAGCATAGGCTATGGAGATCTAGACATCTTAGGGCTTGAATATGCATGCAAACGGAAAGAATATCAATCAATCCCCAAGCAACAAATCCAAAAAATAGAGGAAGTCCTCACATGAGCACAACAACTTCCCACTTTAGGCATTAAAGTGGGAACACTGCTCAACACCAAGCTCATTCTGAGATAATCAAGAAAAAGGGGCAGAAGAACAGATCTGCAAAGATTAGTCATCTTGGGAGAAAAATTAGTAGGATCTGGAAGATATTCAAAGCTTACCAAATTCTACTCCATCATTCCTCCAAGTTTCCAATGAAGCTCATCTCCTAGAACATAAGAGGGCTAAATAGTCTCTCCAAGTACCAATTAATTAAGAAGAGAATAGATGAATAAAACCCCACAATTTTCTTCCTGCAAGAAACCAAATGTCCTGGAAATACTCTAGGCAAGATACTCACCAAGCTATGGAGAGGTTGTCAAACTGTAACTGTAGATGATCATAGAGCCTTGGGAGGGTTAGTGATAATCTGGAATCCGCAACTGGTTATTCTTGAGAACTTTCATGCTACCTGCAACGTATTTCAAGCATCCTTGCATCTTCTGGGCACAAATATTCATGGAACACTCACAAATGTATGGTTTCCTCGAGCAGCCACTTCCAAAATAGATCTAGTGAACACTATATAATCCCTCAATCTACAATGCACCCTCCCTCTATGGGTGCTCGGAGGAGACATCAATATGATAACAAGCAAGAAAGAAAAGAAAGGGGGAAGGGAAAATCTAGACATAGACAACCTTAGATTCAAGAAATTCATCAATGACAATCGACTGATAGAAGTTTGTACTTCTAATGGGGTCTATACATGGAACAATAAACGTGGAGGCACATATCAAGTTGCTTCATGCCTAGACCATTTTCTGATCACAAAAAAAATCATTCAGCTGGGAGGCGAGCTGAATGCTACCATCTCCCCAGCAGCTGGCTCAGATCACTAGCCTATCTAGCTACATTGGGTGAAGCCAGGATTGTTGATGCACAGGCCCTTTCGATTCGAAAAATTTTGGTTCAGTCACCCAGGATTCAAAGACCTCATCACGGAATGGTGGTCCTCTCTCATGCCCCTGGACGGATCCAAGATATTACAATTCCAGCAGAAGTTTAAATTGCTCAAAGGAAAACTAAAATTCAGGAACCATCATACCTTTGGCAACATCTTCACCAAACAAAAGGATATCGAGCAACAAATGGCGAATCTCCAACAAAAAATCATCCTATCAGGGCGATTAGAGGATTCCAATGCCATGGGATCTAAACTCACTACCCAACTGGAGGAAGTCTATCTTCAAGAAGAAATCCTTTAGAAACATAAATCAAGGATCAGGTGGTTAAAGGAAGGAGAAAGAAACACAAAATTCTTTCAATGCTCAACCATTCAACACCGAATGCACACCAAAATCTCAGTCCTCAAGGCCTAGAACAAAGAGCGCTTGGAGCATCAAAAAGACATCAAAGAAGAACTTTTGGATCACTTCAAATACATCATAAAAGAGTCCAATAATCATCGAAGGGAGGCCATTGCAATTATAACACATAACATACCCAGGATTGTTATTGAAGAGCACAACCAAATGCTGCTCAAACCAACCACTCTGCAAGAAATAGAATTGGCAGTCGTTCAGTTAAAGGAGGGTAAAGCCCCAAGCCCAGATGATTTCATTACTACCTTATTTCACCACTTTTGTGACATCATAAAGCATGAATTTTGGGAGCTAGTGGAAGAATCTCGCAACATGAACTGGGTCATTCCAGCTCTAAATGAAACATTCCTCACTCTCATTCCAAAGGAGGATGAGGTAGAGACTCCAGGTAAATATAGACCTATTTCCCTTTGCAATGTCATATACAAGATTATTTCTAAAGTAATTTCTAATCGGCTAAAGCCTTTCCTTCCCTTTCTTATCTCCCCGGAGCAAAGTGGCTATGTGGAAGGTAGGAAGATCTTGGATGGAATTATTCTCACCCATGAAGCCATTCATTCCCTCAAAACTCTGAAAAAACCTTGAATGCCGCTCAAAATTGATTTATCCAAAGCCTTTGATAAGCTTATTTAGGCCTGTATCAAATAAGTCCTCCTAGCCTTTGGATTCATCCATACATGGGTTCAATGGATCATGAGTCTGCTCACATCCCCCTTCTTCTCTATCCTAGTCAATGGGATCCCTTTTGCTACCTTCTTCCCTTCCATAGGCATCAGAAAGGGAGACCCTCTCTCAAATTTCCTCTTTGTCCTCATGGCTGAAGGTCTAGTACGTCTCATCAAGAAGGTGGTCCAAAATCAAGACCTCAAGGGCATTCTGATCCATAACCAACCTCCCATCTCACATCAGCAATTTTTGGATGACAACATGATCATGGGCCATTCTTCAGTGCAGGAAGCTAGAATGCTTAAATCACTCCTGGACTGCTTCTTCAAAGCATCTAGAACCACTGTCAATTGAGAGAAATCTCATATTTTCTATTTCAACATGCCCCTTCTCACTCAAAGAAATATCACTCGGGTCCTAAGATTCTCGATGGCCTCCCTTCCCTCGAAATATCTTGGAGCCCCTCTCACTGCCTCTGCCATCAAGCACTCTTCCTGGAAAGAATTTTTGGACAAATTGGAAGCCATACTCTCCTCTTGGACTTAAATAACCCTAAACATTGCTGGTCGCCTCGTCCTCATCAAGTCTATTCGACAATCCTTGCCCCTTTACCTCTTTTATGTCCTTGCATCTCCAGTGGGTCCTCAAAGACATTCACAATCCCCAATGATCCTTCTTATGTTGCGGCACAAGCAAAAATGGGCTTTGGTTAAGTGGAAAGAATTCTAATCCCCAAAGGCTCAAGGTGGCCTTGGACTTAGAGACCCAGAGCAAAGAAAGACTATCATGGGCGTAAGAATCTGGTGGAAATGGGTTTCCAATACCCATGAGCCTTGGACTGAATTATGGAAATCTAAGTATGCAGTAGCATGGTCTCAAGAAAACTTAATCAGATTCAATCAAGAGACTAAGGTTTCCCTGATTTGGAATGCAGCTAGCCAACACAAATACCTCATTCAAACCCACAACTTTTTGGAAATACGGTCAAGCCTGCAAGCCCCCTTTTGGGAAGTCTCATGGCAGTAGATGCCAAGTCTCTCATCCATCTTCCAGCGTCCCCTATGGAGTGACATCCTGCAAGAGAGAGAGAAAAATAAGGTTCATCACTTATGGACGCAAGAGGACACCAACGGATTCCAAAATTAGATTCCAGCACTCAATTGGAAGGAAGACTGGTACATGGAACAACACCTTGATATAAGAGAGGATCTAGAGAAGCGGAAAATCATATTGCAGGAGAGACCATTTATCCTTTGGTGGGGATACTCACCATGTGGCACCTTCTCCACAAAGGAGGCCTATCATATTCTCCATCGCCCAGATCCTGGACAACTGAATAACCTTTGGAAGAAGATCTAGAAAGCTAAAATTTGGCCCAAAGTAGCCACCTTCTTATGGTTACTCAACAAAAAAAGAATACTCACTTGGGACAATGTCCTGAAGCAAGTTTTTTTTGGACCATCTATATGCCCTCTATGCCATAATAGCTATGAGACAATCGACCACCTCTTAGACCTCTGCCCAATCTCCAACATCTTCTAGGATAGGGTGGAGATATTATGTAGAAGAACAAACAGAGCTCATGGAGATATTATCCAAACACTCAGAAAATGGCAAGATCTTCCCTTCTCTAGAAACATCCTCAATCGACTATGGCAGCTCATCCTTGGGCTCCTAACATGGACTCTCTGGAAATAGAAGAAAAACCGCATCTTCAAAGACATCAATACCACTCAGGAAATGATATGGGAAATTTTTTTTTGGCTTTTTGAAGGAAACTCTAGCCCTCTCTTCATAGACAAACTCGAATCTCCCATCAACGACTATTGAATGCTCAATATGGAACAATTAGGGCTTGAATATCAATCAATTGACCATATCCCCCATGTAATAGAAGGCCCCATCCACAACTCAGGATAGATGGTCACCTCCCCCAACAGGCTTCATCAAACTTAACTTTGATGGCACCTCTAAGGGAAATCCAGTGGAAGCCGGATTCAGTGGCATTTTCAGAGACTGTAAGGGAAGTCCTCTACACATATTCTTTGGTGCTATTGGTTGGGAAAAAAACAAATCAACAAAGTTGGAGGGTCTTATCCAGGGCCTTATCATCCCAATTAAGCACAATATATTCCCACTGGAAGTCGAAGGGAATTCCCAAGTCATCATCCAAACAACCTCTCGTCTCCTATTTGGGTCATCAGCCTCAAAACCCACCAAGAGCTGGAGACTGGCTCATCGCCTTCACCAGCTGGAACGATGGCTACAACAATACAAATCCATCACTTTTCTACATGTGAGAATAAAAGCCAATGCAGTCGCAGATTACCTAGCTAATAAAGGAGTTGATCACAAGCTCCCGCTTTTTTCCTCCAGCTTCTAGTATATCACAGAGGAACCTCTAAGATCAACTTGCATTACTCTATTGCATATGGATAATGACCTCCCAGATCGGGGTGACAGTTCCAGTGAGCCAGCCAGCGAACAACCCACACAAGCGGCGCACCTTCCCAGAGCAGATAATGATGCAACTTGGATTGTAATGGCAATGCCAAGAATGGCTGCCAGCACCTCATAGCAATAGCCCATAGTTAATGTAGTTAATGCTCATGAATGCCACCTGCACTCTCGATTTTAGGCACATTGCCTTAAGCTCTCCCCCACTCCCTCTCCTCCGCATTCTCATCCTGCATTGTTCCACCTCTGCTCTCCCCCACTGCTCTGCTTGCCCTCTGCATTTCAACCCAGCCTCCATCTCCGCCTGTAGCTCCATGGCCCCACGCCAGTGACAGAAGCCATGTCATGGCAATGTCAGGGGCACTCTTCCGACTCGATTGACCCATGACATAGCGCTCAGATACTTCAATTCTAAATATGATCCCTCCTCCGCCTCCATCGCCCCGCCTGCAGCTTCACCCTCTGAGCCATCCTCCACTTCCTTCACTCTTCCTGCAGCTTCCGTGACCTCCAGCTCCGACCCCTCCCTGCAAATCTCGCCCAGAGTCAAGCAGAAATACCACGCAAATCAACCATAACCTGCACCCTTACGCATCCTCCAAATAAACTTGAGTGCTTGCTTGTTAAGGCCTCCTCAATGTACATTCCCAACCTCTGGCATTAATCAGCTGAAGGAAATTGGAGCAGGGTCAACAAAAATGAAGCTCTGCCCAAGGCCCCGTACGTCTTCACTGAGGAGGAGGAAGAAATCTCTCATATCTACGGATGCCCAGTGATTGAAGAAGACCTAGCAAGACCAGACACAGACCAGAATGAAGAAGCCAACAAGGATTGATGGTCATGGTTTATGCGCCATAACTCTCTTTTGGATATGTTTGAAATATTTAGTTTTTCCAATTTTCACTAATGTTTTAGAAAGACTATCTTTTTCAGACTTCTCTAGACAAATAATGGGTTGGTTTCCCTGTCAAGAGCAGCCCCTTATTTTTCTATTTTGGAAACAAATGTGAGAAAGAATAGGCTAAATTCCTCATCTCAGACCATGGAATGTATCATATTTTTCTAATTAATAGAATTCAGACCAGCTTACAAAAAAAAATTAAGATGGGAAATATTTTGGGGCCTGTGTGCCCACGTATATACGTGTTTTAGGAATTTTTTCCTATGTTTACATGTTTTGAGGCCAAAGTTCCTATGTGATTCTAGGGGAGTGAGCTTATGTGCTAAAGAATATAGAGCCTAGCTTTATAAATATGTAATCACATGCATATTAATAAAATACACAATTGTTGTAGACCAACTCAGGAAAAAGAGCATGGAGGGCTAGGACTTCACAATTGGAAAAGGGGCTAAGGGCTAAGTGATTAAGGAATTAATCCCAAGGAGCTAAGCCACTATTAAAATAAGTCTAAAGCCAAAAAATGACATGTTTTTATTCTAAGTCCATAAGTTGGATTTATGATGTGCCACTTGTCAAAAAGGGAACATGAACATAAAATGGGGAATTTTAGTGTTATTTCATTCATTCTAATCATTCCATTTTCCATGAGGGAACTTAGCTAGTTATTGAAATTCCCAGTGGAGGAAGATGGATACAACCTTGTGACTTTATGACATTTTTAATCCTAGATGGATTTGGCTATAGGATAGGTTTTCCACATTGTGAGGCTAGCCTAGGTACTTGAGAACTCTTGAGGGTAGTTGGAATTCATGGAAGCAATAGGACTCTAAGACACCGTTGGTCACTCTAATCTAAGAGCTCTGGCAGGATTATGTAATAACTTGATGGACTGTGAGCGTAGAGAAGAGGGTGCATTGGCTTGGGTTGTGTAGGATAATGAGGGTTGAGAGACTATTGGTTGGAGGTTACTAGAGTTAAGTACCTTTCCCTATTAATGTGATGGAGTAGTTGTGGACCATAGTTGGCTTAAATAGCCTTTAGCCTCAATGGTCATAGCCCAAGTTCGAGGGTGACCCATTTCTCAATGATTATGGGTAGTGTAATCTATGAATAAGTGAAATGTATAAAATCTATAGTGAATTTGTAAATTACATACTATCTACAAACAATATATGTTATACTATAATGATTAAATATAATACGCATTGTAGGATGGTATCACAAATATATGTAGCATAATCATTTTTTTTTTTTGGTAAATTACACCCCAATAAATGAATTGGTTGTGAAATCAAACTTCTATGATTCGTAATGATTGAAAACTTATTTCAAAATAATCACATATCAATTATTTGATGTCAATGTTTCAAACCCACTACTTGGGTTCATCATCACAACAAATATGGAGGAAATAATATAACAAAGAAAATAAATAAAATTGAGATGCAAAATAATAAGTTAGAGAGTCATAAACTTGTTCCTTGGAGATGCGCTACCCTAGAGCCGACGCCTCCCTCATGGACTCCTAGGGTTTTCGTAACCCTACAATAGAAGCCATCAGGGCTCCTCCCCTCCCTCACAGCAGCACCATTCATCTCTCTAGGTTCTTTGCATCTACCTGATTCTGTAGCCTACTAATGGCATCCCCAACTAGGGGGGGAGGTGCTCCCCCCCTCTCGAAATTTCTCCAATTGACACATAAAACGTGACTCTGAATGAGCAGAACATACCGTCTGACCCTGCAGGCCCGCGGGAAAATATGAACGCTGAACAAAACGACAAACAAGAGGACCAAAATGCCAATATGAAGCATAAGAATACCTCCTCCTCCACGTGATACCGATCGCTACCAAATGTCCAAAAATCGACCTACCTGGCCATTGCATCAATGCAAAAATTCAATATATGAAGGACCATGCACTCATCAGTAAATTCATAGGCTTCTGGCCTACTGAGAAAGCTCTCCAAGGTTGGATAGCCTCTAAACGAAAACCAAAGGGGCATGTTACCCTTCAGCTTGGACGAAAAGGCTTCTTCAATGCCATCTTCAACTGCATTGAGGACAGAAATCGTATTATGGACGATGTACCCTATTTATTCAACTCTACAGGCCTCTATCTAAGAGACTAGGTTGAAAGGTTTAACCCAAACAAGGAGGATTTTAACTGGGCACCAGTTTGGATTTGGATGTATTCGTTGCTGCTAGAATATTAAGATGAAGAATCCTTAAAATATATCGAACATGGATTGGGAGCGTTCATCAAGATTGTCGAGGAAACCAAACTCAGACGTTATAAATCTTATGCCAGAATCTGCGTCTACATGCACCTGGCTAAAGCCTTTCCGAATTCGGTAAGTCTCTTTCATGATGATTTTGAATGGGTACAAACCATAGACTACGAACATATGCCTTTTCGATGCCGAAAATGTCATGAGCATGGACATCTCTTCAGAGATTGTCCATTAAATCAACCTCCTAAACCTCCCCCTGGCTCAGAAACTACTAATGTTGATGGTTTCACCAAATTTCCCAACCGCAAAAAGCACTCTGAGAAACCCAATGTTACTCCTAAAGTCTCCCCCCCCCCCTTTATCAGAAACAACTTTGATATTCGTGCGAAAAAACCTATCTTGGAAGGGGAATCCTCTCGTCATAACTCTGAAACCTCCAAAGTGTAAAGCCTACCCTACCTCCAAAGAAATGGCTTGTAAAAACAAATAATATGATAACATACCCCCCAGGCAGATCGAAAGCCTAGAAGTTGTTCTCTTCTAGGCTTAGTAGCGCAACTCACTAGGCATTCAGGCTGGAAACCCTTGGGATGGCAAAAATCTCTCAAAGTAGTCCCGAAGAAAGAGGAGACGGAAATAGATCTATATAAGACCCATCGTGGGAGAAATGTTAATTGAATCTAGGCATTACCCCAAGTTGATTAGTTCTACGTGCAGATCTCCCAGTTCTAATGAAGCTCACATCCATGGAATATTCGACGCTCAATACCCTTACTTGTGAATGATCAAGAATATAATTATGCAAGACAAACCAACTGTTTTCTTCATGCAAGAAACCAAATGCACCAGTACTACTCTAGATTATATCATCACCAAGTTATGGCATGGTTGTAATACCATGACGGTTGATGCTTCAGGCGCCTCGGGTGGTTTGGCCATAGTCTAGAATCCCCTTCTCGTCTCCCTCTCTAATATTCATGCCTCTCACAGTTTCATTCAGGCTTCTTTTCATTTGATAGGCACCAACATCCATGGCCACCTAACCAATGTCTGTTTCCCCCAAACCCCTCGATAGAAAATATCCATTCTTAACTCCATTTAAATCCTAAACTCCACCAGGCGCCATCCTCTCTAGATCATTGGAGGTGACTTCAATATGATCACCAAGCTCGAAGAAAAGAAAGGAGGCCAACCCAGGCTAGAGATTGATAGCCTTAGCTTCAAAGAATTCATTCAGAGAAACTAGCTAATCAAGCTCCCCTACTCTAATGGCATGCATACTTGGAACAACAGAAGAACTGGTTCTCAGCAGATAGCTTCGAGATTGGATCGTTTCCTCATTTTAGAAAATGGAGGTGACATTTACTCCTCCATTCTTCTGTCTAATGGCTCTGATCATTGCCCAATCCTTTTGTAGTGGTCGCGTCCTGGGGTTACAAACAATCGACCGTTCCATTTTGAGAAATTCTTCCTATCTCATCCGGAATTCAGAGACATGGTTAACACTTGGTGGAGTGGCTTCACACCCCTTGTCGGCTCCAAAATGTATCAATTCCAACAAAAAATAAAGTATCTCAAATACTCTCTCAAGAGATGGAATCAATCCACCTTTGGTAACATCTTTCAACATCAAAAGGATCTAGAGCAGAAAATGTTAGATCTGCAGCTGTGTATCATTCAAGAGGGAAGATCAGAAGCTTTGGCTCTCCAAGAAAAGAACCTCCTAACCAAATTGGATGAACGAAGACTGCGAGAGGAAATTATATGGAAGCAAAAGTCAAGAATTTGATGGCTCAAATAAGGGGAGAAGAATACCAAATTCTTTCATCGCTCCACCATTCAGAGGCGCATGCATAACCGTATCGCCATCCTTAACAATATTCAAGGGGATAAGCTAGAAGACCATGAGGATATAGAAAAATAACTCCTTAGACACTTCAAGAACATCCTCCAGGAGCCTCCAGGCAACAGGCAACCATCAATATGCAAGATCAATCAGCATATCCCCAAACTAGTCAGTGAGGATCACAATCAAATGTTACTTAAACCGGTCTCCCTGCAAGAAGCTGAACAACCAATGGCTCAGCTCAAACATGGTAAGGCTCTCAGACCTGACGGCTTCACTTCCAACTTTTTCAACTACTTCTGGGAAAGCATCAAGCTAGAAGTTTGGGATTTGGTGGAGGAATCTAGAAGCATGCATTGGATACTTCCTTCACTCAATGCTACCTTCCTCACCCTCGTCCCCAAAGAAAAACACTCAGTCACTCTCGACAAGTACATAACGATCGCCTTGTGTAATGTCATCTACAAGCTCATTTCCAAGGTGATCGCCAACAGGCTTAAACCCCTCCTCCCTCTGCTCATCTCCCTAGAGCAGACTGGATATGTGGAAGGCCGTAAAATTCTGGATGGAATCATTCTTACTCATGAAGTCACCCATTCTCTGAAGCATCTAAAGAAAGCAGGTATGCTTTTAAAAATTGACCTCTCTAAAGCTTTCAACAAATTAAGCTGGGAGTACATTAATCAAATTCTCTTGGCTTTGGCTTCAGTCCCACATAGACTCGCTGGATTATGAGCCTCATCTCTTCCCCTTTCTATTCCATACTCGTAAACAGAGCCCCTTCCCCCCCCCCCCCTTCACTCCCTCTAGAGGTATTCGCCAGGGGGATCCCCTTTCGCCCCTTATTTTCGTTCTTATGGCTGAAGGTCTCGGTCGCCTCATCTAGCATGTCACTTCTTCTCATTCTCTTCGAGGTCTAAATATTCATGACAATTGTCCCATTACTCATCAACAATTCGACGATGATAATATGTTTTTTGGCCACCCCTCTGTCCACGAAGACAACAACTTCAAATCGTTGCTTGATACCTTCTTTGAAGCCTCAGGAACCACCATCAATGCTGCCAAATCCCAAATCTTCTTCTTTAACACCCCTGCCATCTCTCAACGCAATATTTTCAAAATATTAGGTTTCTCTATTGCCACGCTGCCTTCCAAATACCTTAGCGCTCCTCTCATCAATTCTGCTATCAAGAACTCCTCCTAGAAATATCTCTTGGACAAATTGGACTCCCGCTTGTCATCCTGGACACACATAACCCTCAACATTGCAAGTTGCTTGGTCTTGATCAAAGCGGTCCTTCAATCCATGCCCCTTTGTCTCTTCTCAATGTTGGCCGCTCCCAAATGGGTATTCAAAAGCATCAGAACTCTGCAAAGAAATTTCCTTTGGGGAAGTTCTAGATTAAACCGAAAGTGGGCTCTCATGAAATGGAGTGATGTATGCACTCCAAAGTTGGCAGGGGGATTGGGGCTAAGGGACCCTAACCATAGCAATGCGGTAATGGGAGCTCGCATTTGGTGGAATTGGTTATCCAAACCTAACACCCCTTGGGCCCATCTATGGACCGCCAAATATGCTAAAAATAGGTCGTCAAAAGATCTCAACTGCCTTGTTCCTGAAGAATCTGACTCTCTCATTTGGAGCGCTGCTAAGCAACATAGTGCCATAATCCAAGAGCATAGTTTCTGGGAAATTCACTCAGGAGCCTCTACTCATTTCTGGGAGGAATCGTGGCAGCAGATGCCCAAATTGGTTGACCTCTTCCACAAACCCCGATGGAAAGCTGCTCTGCACGCACAAGTGAACAATCAGGTAATTTTTTTTGGAAACCTCCCCCTATTTCAGGATACCTTCAATGGCTTCCATCTATTCAATGGCAGGAGGATTGGAACGAGGAACATTATGAAGAGATTGACACGGAACTAAGCAAAAGGAAAATCATATGCACAGAAGATCTAGACATTCTACGTTGGGGTCATACCACTCAAGGCACCTTCTCTACTCAGGAAGCTTACCATCTGCCTTACTCTTCCACTCAGGATCCCCGGGATGTGATATGGACTCAAATATGGAGACCAGGCATATGGCCTAAAATATCCACTTTTATTTGGCTGCTCGGCAAGAGAAGGATCCTAACATGGGATAACCTTCTCAAGAGGGGCTTCATAGGCCCATCTAGATGTCCTAATTTTCTTTAGCATGCTAAAACCATCACTCGCCTTTTTGACACATTCTCTTTTACTAATACCATGTGGGACAACATAGCCATTCGATGCAAAAGAACTAGCAGAATCAAAGGAGACATCTCCAACAAAATCAGAAAATGGAAAATTGATCCCTACAGCAGCAAGCTCCTAAATACTCTCTGGACCCTCCTTCCTGGGTTCCTTCTTTGGTCGGTCTGGAAGGAAAGGAATAGACACATCTTTAAAAATCAAATCACTCCTCCAATATTATTTGGACTAATCTCTGTAACAATCTCACTGAGATTCTTCCTCTACACCATTGGCAAGAATCAAACATCCCTAATCAGCCACCAGAAAGTATCATTTGGGCTAACTGGAATCTCTCAATCCCTAGCATCAACTCGGATAATCATCCTCCCTCAGGTCAACTTGATTCGCCCAGCTCTTGGAATACTCCTCCCCATGGTTTGATCAAATTGAATTTCGATGGTGCCTCCAAGGGCAATCCTGGTGCAACTGGCTTCGGTGGGATCTTCAAAGATTCAGTAGGGAACCCCCTGATCATCTACTTTGGCTCTATGGGGTGGGACACCAACAACTCGGTGGAATTGGAAGGCCTTTTGTAGGGGCTTTACCTCGCTCAGGAGCACAATTTCTTCCCCCTAGAAGTGGAAGGAGATTCTCAAATAATCATCAATGTTGCTATTCACCTCCTCTCGGGTGCCTCTACTTCTAAAATTTCCAAGAGTTGGTGTCTGGCAGCAAGGTTTGATCAAATCGAGCAATGGTTGCAGACTCGGCGTGCCACCTCCTTCAACCACATTTGATGCTCAGCAAACAAGGCAGCAGATCTCCTGGCCAACAAAGGGGTTGAACATGATCTTCCACTCTTTTCTGGTCCCCTATGTAGTATCAATTATGCTTCTTTCCTCCTTGCGTGCACTCAATTGGTGCAAAATGAAGCTATGCCCCTGGATGTGGGTGTTTGAATTACTTTGGGACGTGACAGCTCTTCCGCACGGCATTTGGCCGGGCCACATGGCCACACATGGCCCTCATCTGCCCAACCATAAATTCTATAACTGCCCACTTTACGCCGATGTTAATTCCTCTGCCTCCAGCATTAACACTCGTCCGGATTGCAAGCCCTCACGCTATTTCATGGCGCCCCTCTCCGTTTCTCCCACATTCTCCTCTTGTAGCCTTAGTCTTTTTGTTCATTCCGCCAGTTGCAGCATTAAGCTCTTTTGTGACCTTTCTCCGCTTGCCTCATTGTCTCGAGCCTACTGCCACCCTTCTGCCTCTCCCCTTGCATCAACTCCCTCCTGCAACGATATGTCGCGAAGGCATAAGATGAGGTGCCAAAGGGGCCGTGGCAGAGGCCAAACATCTCGCCCTCCCATTTCCATTCATGAGGAATGCCGCCCCCTGCCCCCACTCCTAAGGATAATTTGGTCGCCTACGAGCTCCATTACGATTCCTCTGGCTCTTTAGATCGCCCTCTTGTCACCGCTACCCTCACTGTGCGTTTTCAGGAAATTCCATCCAGCTCTGCTGACTTTGGCCTGAGGAAGCGTCTCAGGAAGTCCACCATTTCCTCATCCCCCCCTCAGCATTCCCGGAAATCTGAGACGTTGCCTGTCAAAACAGTCTTGCGTTCTTCCAACAGTGAAGGAAGCAGCAACCCAGTGCATTTAGCAGATGACAAGGAAGAAGGCAGCGGTAGCCCAGTGCGTTCAACCACTACGCCTGAGCCCACAGTGAAGCTGTCGAAGAAAGATGAGGACTCCTCGGACGACTACAGGTGTCTCATCATAGAAAAGCCTCCGCCTCATGACAAGTAGCATGTCACGTTGTCTCAGAATCCATATCGAGAGGTTACATCCCTCAATGAGGATTTACCTTTTTGCTTTCATATTTTTCCTAAACAATTCGATAATCTTTTGGATATTTTTTGTAAATGTTGGTTTCCCTACTCAAGGCAACAAACTTTGCACTGGTTTCCTCAACTAAGGCAGTCTTCTTTTTGTTTTTTTAAACTCTACTCCTGACAGAATTAGCTAGTATAAGAACTCCGGAGAGAAAGCTTCGCATTGTATTTTATGTGCCATAATAATAGAATAGTCTTATTTAAAAAAAAAATTTAGAAAATCAAATCAATAAAAGTCAAAAAATTAACGGTCAAAATTTGATCATATAATAATAATAAAATATATAAACAAATCAAATCAAATCAATTATCCGTATGACAACCGTAAACCTAAAATGGTTTCCATTCATTTGTCGTGGACCGCGACTCCACCGAAAGTAAACTTATAATTGTTGTTTGGTGTTGGACAGTCCTCACACTAGATGTAGCCCTCAAACGTTAATGTTTCCTACCAATTCAAAATTTTAGATTTGCCATTATCCTCCCATCCATTCCATTCTCACCAAACTCATGGCACATGACACGGACGTTATCCTCACGTATCCATTGAGTTTTATTGACTTCACAAGTCAGAAAGCCACATTTGAGGTTAATTAAAAAATTCATAAATAAATACATAATTAAATGAATAAATATTGTATATGCATTTCATGGTGTATTTATCTTTTATTAAATGGTTCATATCTGCATTTTATTATTATTTATTTATTTTTAATTAAAAATACAGGATCTTTTATTAAATGGTTCATATCTGCATTTTATTATTATTTATTTATTTTTAATTAAAAATACAAGTTTTTTATAATAATATGAGATTTTTATTTTTATAAAAAATATTATTAATAGATGTAGTCTAATTATTGTATATTTTGAGATTTTATAAATATATTTTTCTGGTTAAATTGATCTAAAATAAGGCAAGAATTTGTTGGAATTATAAGTTTGAGTTATTAACTCAGTCCAAAATGTTTTTGCTAAATTCAAGTCAAAATCACCACAACTTAGAATGATTCGACAACACCTTAATAATATCAAATTCCAAAATAATAACATCTATCTAATTTTTGAACAACACGTCAATAGAAACCAACAATTAAATCAATGCAAGACTAATAAGTGTAGGTTTGAGAAAGTTTCAATGTTGAATGAAAGAGCGATCTACCCACCAGTGGGATGTTAGGATTGTGCAAAGCTCGATTGGGCTTGGATGCCCCTTGGGATAGTTTAATTTATGAAAGGTGACTCATATCCTCAACCGATTCCCATGAGATTGAACATAATATTATATATAATAGTAAAATTTTGTGGTTTGTATTGAGGCTAGAAGAGATAATGGTTCCTATTGAGTTAAGGATTGTTGTGACAATGTTTTACAAGAATGTTATTGACAAACTAAGCACTAAGAGCTGGTCAAAGTAAATTAAATGCAATATCAAAGTCAAGCAAGGGTGTCCCTTATCCCCTACCCCTTTTGGCATATACATTGATAAGCTAAAGAACTGTTTGGAAGATGCATGTTTTGTTTGACCCACGGTCATTGGTATATTCATAACTTGTCTCCCATATGTTGATGATATTGTTCCTTTGACAAGATTCCCTCAGGATATTGAAAACAAACTAAGAATCCTCTAATATTTCTATTCTAAGATGGGTATCACTATTAATACCAACAAAAGTAAAGTCACGATAATTAAATCCAAGAATATCACCTGTGATACATTTATATATCATAACAACTATTTGGAGGAAGTGTCTTCATACACTATCTAGGAATCAACATCCATCATAAACTAAGTGACATTATAACATTGACAAAAGGATAAATGAGAGTTTGAAAACTTACTACGGGCTTAAAAATAATTATAATTCAACATATCTTTGGATGTCGGATAAAAAAGCTCTTCTCTTTGAGACTCTCATCACTATTATTATTTTATATGGGGATGAGGTATGGGTTCCAATATATCCAAAGAGTCATGGAAAAAGATTGAGCAACTACAAAAATAGTTTAGAACTTGCAACCTCAATATTAAAAGAAATACTCCCTACCCCATCCTCCTTATTGAAGCAATCCATTTCCCCATTGAAAGCATGACATCTTATCAACATGGAAGCCAAGAGGTTTCCTAAAATTTGTTCTAATTTTATCCAAAACCCCCACCTTATGCTCAAGCAAGAATGAAATAGGGATGCCCAAGCTTGGTTGGATCATCTGGGGGATGAGATCAATTTGTAGAATAAGAATTATATTGAAAATATTATTACTTCCAACTTTAAAGAGAAATTGAAGGGCAATAAAGAGGTAGAGGGAAAAAGGAAACTAAGATATCATAAGCAGATGATCAACCCCATCTTGAAAACTAAATAAACTAATTCCCACTCATTTCCCAAAACGCTTTGGGATGAAAGACTTTGTCACTTGTGTGATTCAAAGAGAGCTGAACATGAAAAACACTTTCTTTTAGATCTTCCATCTTATACTCATATTCACTCTAATTTTCAAAATATTGATCACACTATCAACCCTCTTTTTCTTTAAAATCACCAAAATTATGGTGATGCCAGAATGCTTCTCTCACTTCCTTTTAGCATAAAATTAAAATGCTAAAGAATTCCAACTAATTTCTCACCTTCTTAAGGTCTTGTAAACCATGTAGGTCTTAATTGACATTCATCATCATCACTTAGTTTCAAGAGCTATCCCAAATCTCAATTAAAATACTAAAGAATTCCATCTAATTTCTTACCTTCTTAAAGTCTTGTAAACCATATAAACCTTAATTGACATTCATCATTATCCTTAATATCAATTAAAAATTAAAATAAATAAATAAATAATACATAATTAAATATTTTTTTAAACTTTTATAATACATATCTTATAGGTTATATTTATATTTATCTTTTATTAAAGTTGTTATATTCACTTATTATTTATTTTTTAATTAAAAATAATATAAAATTTTCGAACCATTTAATTTATTATTTATTATATGTTATATTTATACATATCTTTTATTAAAGTTATTATATTTACTTATTATTTATTTTTTAATTAAAAATAATATAAAATTTTTAAACCATTTAATTTATTATATTTATTTATTTTTAAATTAAAAATAATATAATGTTTTTACATTTTAAAAATTCCATCTTCTCATATTCAAAACACTTAAAAATATTAATGAGATATCACGTATTCCAAAAAAATTAAGATCTAACTGATTGTTTAACAATGCTGACATCAATAGAAACCAACAACTATGTCAATACAAGATTGATAACAAAATCAACACATACTAAAAATTAGATTAAAAATTCTTTAAATAATATTACATATAACGGTATTCGATTAAAGAACTTTACCTATATACCTGGTAGCCTCCAAGATATAATCTTATAATTTAAAAGTTTTAAATGGAAAAAGAATGTGAACCCTGAAGACTACATGGTCCCAAAAGGCCATTTAGACTACAAAATCCAGTAAAATTCATTTTGTAATTAAATGTTGCAAGGAAGTCTTTACAAATAGATACGGCATAAGACATTTCCAGACGTTTAAATTAAAAGAACGCTCAGCCATGGACCGTTTATCGGTGTCTATAGGTGGGATATATATACACAGATTAGATGTTGTATATTGGAAACTTCATTTATATCCATATTTGGAAACTTTTTGTGTATATGAATAATAATTCTTTAACATTTATTTTGAAAATAATAATTTGATATAATTATTTTGGGTGGAATATATTTAGAAGTTTTTTTTAGATTTCTTGGTTAAATTGTGATTTTTTTTATTATTTAAAATATTTTTTTATTAGATATATAAATTCATCATCTTAAAATAATTTACTAATTTATTTTTATTGGCCTTTTTTACCGGAGGAATTGTCTAAAAAAATTATAACTGCTAGAATAAGAACAAATTTCTTTTATAAATTAAATTTACAAAAATTACTACGTCATTTTATCAAAAATCATACCAAAATTTCCATAAATTTCAAAACAAATTTATAAACTGCATTCTAAAAATTTATAATACATAAATCTAATCCATACGCCGCTCTGACAAGTAAACTGCTGCTAATCATTTTAGCCTCAATCTATTAAATATTTAAAATTAAAATAAATACATTTATTAACGCTAAATAAAAACTCCGTATTTATCTGTTTAATGCTAAGTATCTATCGTTAATGAATACATGAATGCACGAAGAATTAATAAATGAATGACTGAACGAAGGAATACAGCAGGGAGTGGAACACGAGAAAATATTGCAGAGTGTGATTTCTGGAGAGAAAGACAAAGATTCCCATCTGGTTTTGAATTTTCGCGCAAACCACATAGGGTTAAAAAAAAAAAAACTGACAGAGTGAATTATATATATATATTCTTTGTAAATACAATTTGAGTAGGTTTACTGATCAAGAGTATATGTTTTTTTTAAAAGAGTCGGACGTTCAAAAACCAGAAAAGTAGTATGTATATCTTAGTATCAAAACCAGAGAAGTAGTATATATATCTTAGTAGATTTAGCATCAGTCAACTAGCTGCCTGGCCCAATCAAAACCCCTTAGAGTTTGAGAAGTTAATTGTAAACAGATTCATGTATGCCAGGTGAACTTCATATCATTCCTATTGGAGATGATAGCAACGGCCTACAGGGGATTACACGGTTGTTTTTCTGGTTCATTTTACGGCCAAACGCAGCCTGGCTGGGCATTTCCATGGATTCGGCTGAACCCGCCTAGAATATTGATGGTCTAAAGGTCTGATTATCATATGATGATTTTCTCGTCGATTCCCAGCTGTGGGAACTCTTGAGCTTCTTCGCCGGCTTCGCGAGGTCTTCCACGCATTTCACGTTTGCGAGAGACTTAAATGACTGCGACTCGCCGGTGAAATAATTGGACAAAACCCTCCTGCAAATTAGGCAAACAAACCGTCCAAATCAACAAAAGATTGCAGCAGCCACTGTTCGAAATTCAGATAGATATTTTCGTAATGAATCGATGGCTGCCATTAGACATACTTTCGAGAGGGGAGGCTGGCCCTCAGAGACTTCATGTGGAAGAGAGGGCCGCCATTGCCATCGGGCGTCGGTGGAGGCGAGAAATTCCACGAAGAATTGCTGCTGTCCGTGATGTCGTCCGAGGAAGCCGTCGAATCTGGTGAAGAAATTGGAAAACAAGAAGACGAGGAAGATAAATTGCATGTTGACATGAAGCGCTCTTCCGCCATTGCTGCTCTCAAGGAAATAGGGTTTTGAAATGAGTCACAATCTTGAATTTCTGTTACTGAAATTCTGTGTCTTTCTTTCTGCAATAACTGAAAGTGAAATTCTCCTCTCGCCAGGAATCTTTTCAGGCCATTTTATAGCGGGCGGCCACTAGGACAACTCAGCCAATGTCGACAAAAATTGCGCTACATCAAGACCTCGCCGGCGGGGCGCTGTTCTTGCGGCGGGACATACCCCTGTCCACGATAAGTGAAAGCTCCCACAAGCGGTTTTGGGCTCCCCCAACAGCTGTCTCAGCGTTCCCATCTGGTGGTTTTGGCAGCCCTATCCGATTCGTGGAAGACCCAACCTGCCACGTCGACAAGGATGTAGCGTGATTTTACATTTAAGAGGATGACTTTGAATCCTATGAGATGAGGGACCAGCGCGGCTCTACGGAAATTTAGGTTATGTTTATGATCGGTCTGCGACGAGGATTTAGAGTTGATAAGAGGGCCTCATCCACAACATTATCTAATTCCCCGTTAACGACATTCGAACAGGTGGGACCCACACCCAAACTCAGCGCTTCCTTTCGTGAAGTGGTAAGGGATTCTTATCGACCTGAATAATGAAATTGTCATCCGAAAAGTTGTCCACCGTATTCACATTTAAACACTTTTTATCATGCATTTCTGTCTGTCCCCTTTTTGTTACTCCACAACCCCAACGCGTGTCTGTTGCTCTTATCTCCATGTCACTGCTTAGGGGGGAGGGGTTAGTGATTGGATATCTCAGAAATCACTGGCTCCCATGCCACGTAAATTTGATCCACATCATGTATGACAACTGTCAATTATGTGGGAAACCCTGTGGCGAGTACTGTTCACTGGTTAAACCGGTCACCAACCTTCTCCACCGGTCGTCTCTCGCCATTTAACAAAGGCTTCTCCATGAAGCTTTGTTTTTTGCTTCGGGTCTGCTTGTTGTTCGTTTCTGGCTCCGACTGTTGTGCAGAGGTGCCTCGATGCCTAACGCCTCCGCCACCGCCCTTCGCGCGCTTTATCCCTCTTTATGGCCCCTGTGCCCTCCTAGCTCGAGCTCTCTTGGTCCTGGTTCCACTGCGGCGGCATACAAATCTTTCATTCCCTCGGCTCTGTGGTTGTTATGCCTCGGTTCTGTGTTCGTTAAACCTCGGCTCTTTGGTAGTTTAACCTCGGCTCTGTGTGGTTATACCTCGGCTCTTTGATGACTATGCTCGACCCTGTGTTGCTTATACTCGGCTCTGTCGTTGTTATACCTCGGTTCTTTGATGGCTATGCTCGACTCTGTGTTGCTTATACTCGGCTCTATTGTTGTTATACCTCGGCGCTGTCGTTTTTATACTCGGCTCTATGGTGGTTTTACTCAACTCTGTGGTAGTGATACCTCGGTTCTGTCATCGTCATACCTCGGCTCAGTGGTGGTCATACCTCGGCCCTGTGGTGGTTTTACCTCGGCTTTTTGCTGGTTTTATTCAGCTCTGTGGTGGTTTTACTCGGTTCGGGCCTGTGGTGGTTTTACTTGGCTATGTGGTGGGCATACCTAAGCTCTGTGGTGGTTTTACCTGCGTTCGGCACTGCGTGGCTTACAAGTATGTATGCTCCGAATTGTGTTTCCAGGTGCGTTTTTCAGCTCTAGATGCTGTGAATTGTGCTTTCATGTGCGTTTCCCTGTTGACTTTACTCGTTTTTTAGTGTTTTTGCATTTTTTTTTAATGTTTGTGCTCTGTGAATGATTGGGTTTTTGCATTGTTTGCAGGTCAATGCAGAAGCCAAGGACAATGCAGTTGGTTGGCAAGGCAAGGAGGAAGGCCAGGAGGGAGAGGAATTCGAGGAGAGCAGTGTTAAGGTAGGACTATGTCCTACCAGTCATATGTATGTGTCTGTAAACACATTTAGCTTGAAGGATATGTTCTCTGTTGAATTTCTTTCCTATGTTTTACTGTGTTTTTAAAAACTTGAGTTTTCTGTAAATTGTCTGTCTGGTTTTTTGTGTTAATTAAAAGAATCTGAATAAATTGAGATATAGGATTTAGGGTTTGTGGTTTTCTGTAAATGTTTAAAGTAAATTGGTAATTTTCTGATTTTTTGTGTTAATTAAAAGAATTTGTGTAAATTGAGATTCCGGGTTCAGGGTCTATGGTTTTCTGTAAATGTTTAAAGTAAATTGATAATTTTCTGATTTTTTGTGTTAATTAAAAGAATCTGTGTAAATTGAGATTTCGGGTTTAGGGTTTAAGGTTTTCTGTAAATGTTTAAAATAAATTCTTTGGTTTTTTGTATTAATTAAAAGAATATGTGTAAATTGAGATTCCGAGTTTAGGGTTTATGGTTTTCTGTAAATGTTTAAAGTAAATTATCTAGTTTTTTGTGTTAATTAAAATAATCTGTGTTAATTGAGATTCCAGGTTTAGGGTTTAGGGTTTTCTGCAAATGTTTAAAGTAAATTGTTTGGTTTTTCTGTAAATGTTTAAATATTTTTATCCACCACAAAGCTGAGAGCCGAGGTATAATTGTTTTATATTCTTTACATGTTTTCTCACACTGTGTTAGTAATGTTGAGGTTTAGGGTAGGGTTTCTGTGTTAATTAGAAGGAATCTCTGTAAATTGAGATACAGGGTTTAGGGTTTATGTCATTTTCTCATATTATGGAAGTAATGTTGAAGTTTAGGGTAGCGTTTTGTGTTAATTAAAAGCAATCTGTATAAATTGAGATATAGGGTTTAGGGCTTATGGTGTTCTTTAAATTAATATTTTGATGTTTAAATATTGGTATAAGCACCATAGAGCTGAGGTATAACCACCACAGAGCCGAGTATTTTAATAATGTTTTATATTCTATACATGTTTTCAATTAATTTCATGACGTTTTCTCACACTGTGTTGCTAATAATGGTGGCATTTTCTCATAGTGTCATAAATTGAGATATAGGGTTTAGGGTTTATGTCATTTTCTCTTACTCTGTTAGTAATATTAAGGTTTAGGGTAGGGTTTTTGTGTTAATTAAAAGCAATTTGTGTAAATTGAGATATAGGGTTTAGGGTTTATGGTTTTCTGTGAATTGATATTTTGATGTTTAAATATTGGTATAACCACCACAGAGCTGAGTATGTTAATAATGTTTTATATTATGTACATGTTTTTAATTAATTTCATGACATTTTCTCACACTGTGTTGTTAATAATGTTGTCTAAATTCTCATATTGTGTTGTTAATAATGTTGAATTCAATTACGAATTCAATTTGTTCACACCCTCTGTTGATTGTTTAGGGTATCATTGGTTTGCAATTATGGTTTTTATAATCCACTTCTTTTTAATCAATTAAGAGGTAGGATTATTCAACTAGGGTTGTTCTCATTGCAAGACACATTTTTAGAGTGGGGCAATGGGCCAAAATCCAAGTTGGAATTTGGTGTCATAGACCTTTTTTTGCTTATGAATTTAGTTTCTTTGTTCAAACTCTCCTCCTTTATTCAGTGATTTTTATTGATGAAGTTAACAAGTAATTTTCACCTCCTTTTTATTGAGTGATTTTGATTGATGAAGTTTGCAATGAATTTTGATGATACAGGTTTGTTGCCAACTGATCTGATTAATTAGAATTTGTTAGCATTATTTATTCTCTCTGATTCCCTCACACAATTTCGTTATATAACACTGCTGGTTTGCTCCCTATGTTGATATACTTGTTATTTAATAGGATTATTGGTATCTGTTTCTGTGCATTAAAGAGCATGTAATGTTCAAGGGATAATTTGTTTAGATGCAATCAGGTTGTGTTGTTAATAATGTTGAATTCAATTTCTTTGTTCACACCCTCTGTTGATTATTCAGGGTATCATTGGTTTGCAGTTATGATTATTATAATCCACTTCTTTTCAATCAATTAAGAGGTAGGATCATTCAATCAAGATTGTTCTCATTGCAAGACACATTTTCAGAGTGGGGCAATGGGCCAAAATCCAAGTTGGAATTTGGTGTCATAGCCCTTTTTTGCTTATGAATTCAGTTTCTTTGTTCAGAGTCTCCTCCTTTATTAAGTAATTTTTATTGATGAATTTAGCAAGTAATTTTCACCTCCTTTTTATTGAGTGATTTTGATTGATGAAGTTTGCAATGAATTTTGACGATACAGGTTTGTTGCCCACTGATATAATTAATTAGAATTTGTTCATAACTCTGTTCTTCATCACTATTCATAAAGATTATGACTGGCTTCTATCGATGAATGTGGGTTGTCTTGTCACTCTAAGTAATAAAAATGATGGCACCAGCCCGGTAACTTCAACAGATTAACAAACTTGTAGGATTTAGAAATTGTTTGATATGTAGGAATTATAAACTGTTTGATATATAACTTCATAAAAAAACTGATATAAGCTAAGGCTATAACTTCAACAGATTAACAAACTTGTAGGATTTAGAAACTGTTTGATATGTAGGAATTATAAACTGTTTGATATATAACTTCATAAAAAATCTGATATAGGCTAAGGCTATAACTTCAACAGATTAGCAAACTTGTAGGATTTAGACACTGTTTTATACATACTAATTTGAAACTGTTTGTAGCTTCCCAAACATCCATGGATGCTATCATTAGCAAACCTATTTAATCTTACCAAAATCACAGTCTCTTGTGGTTACAAAAATTAAGTCATGGCACCCCTATGCTTGATGGATTCCATTTCCTGCATTGCCCAAAATTGTTGAGTTGACTTCCTTATCCAAGTATGGTGGACTACCCAACATTGGATGATTAGGATGTGCCTCAATGTTGGCATATGGTTACTCCAATTTGCTCCATGTAGCCATGGTGGGACTGAGTAGCCCAAATGTCCACTTGTGTTACTAACCGCAACACTGACTGCAGGTGTCATATAAACACAGTTAGGATTCAAACTTGCACTGGTAGGGGTATAAGAGGTGGGCCTAACCCCTCCCTGATAGCTGGGGACTTGGCTATTAATCAGGTCTTGGAATGATGGTGTCTGGTCTGCAATGTGGTCCAGCGTGTTAGACATCAACCTATTTGCCTCAAACTGGCTTGAACCATGGTCTTCTCTGCTTGTCACCCCTCCTCCTTTTTCCAACTCTTGCTGAACCTTTCTTGCCTCTCTCTCTTGCCTTGCCAATTTCTTTTGATGTTCCTTATCTTCCCTTGCTTTTTGTCTTTCCAACCTTTCCTTTGCTCGAGCTTCTGCTGTTGCAATCCTTGTAGCCCTCATTTCATTGGCTAACTCCTTCTTTCTCTTTTTAGCTTCCTGAATTTCATTCTTTTTACGTTCAGACTCGAACATTAAATTCATATAATCTTCAGATGTGAGAAATTGTGCACTCCTCCCTAAATGAAGATAATCTGATGTTGAGTTCCTTGATGAGGCCTTCACTCTCTCTACTGGTAGCTTTAGGAATGCACCAAGTAATCTCTGCTTTTCTATTGCCCCATGATCCTCCGGACTTGGCACTTGGATTTCATCTTCTAGGACAACTGATTGGCCCCCATTGTTGTCTTCTTCTGATACTTCATGTTGAATAGGCTCCTCTTCCAGTGATCCATTATCCACAAAATAATGAACAAGTTCGGTGTTCAACCCTGATGGTTGTGAAGGCATGTCCATGCTTTCATTCTTGGTGGTAGATACATTATTTCCAGTGATATTCTTCACGACCTCTGCCAGCCATGATGGTGCACTTACTTGGGTTGGCATGGTCAATTGCTCATTGTTAGCTGCATCAGTGGGTGTCACAGCCTCATTGATATTGTTAGTTGGTTCATGACTAAACTGTGTCTCACTGACATGCTCAGCATCATCACCACCACAGAACAACCCTTTAGAAAGGGACATTATACCTTCAGCAACAGCTACATCTTCTTGTGCACCAACATACTCTTCTAAGTTCTCTGTTTCTTGACCTTCCACTTCAAATTCTTGGCTACCACTGGTATCATGCATAAGGGCATCAAAATTGAGTGGCCATATACCAGTGCTCCTAAATCCAGCCTTGATATTAGAAAGTGTGAGAGCCTTTTTAAATACTTTACTTGCAAGCTCAGGTATCTCAAACCTCTTTACTTCCAACCCTGGATTATTTGCCATCCATGAAGCTCGCTCGGCCCTGAAATATTTCTTGAAAGGCCAAAACACGCTCACATCAAGGGGCTGCGATCTGTGAGTGGTATGAACCGGCAATGTTAACAGGTCAATGCTCAACTTATTGGCCTCCTCGATTGCCTGCATAGCCATGTGGCTTCCATGGCCATCTAAAATCAGTAAGTGCCTGTTTTCAGGCGAGACACCACCCGGTACAGAAGTAGAAAAGTGGCAAATCCAATTTAGGAACAGTTCCTTTGTCATCCATGCATGTGGATGTGCAACCATGCATGCCCCTGGTTCACAATTCTGTATATAAATTTTTAGTTGATTTTTACCTTTAAATAGATAAATCCTGGTATTGATGAACCAATTGCATTGACACAGGCAAGAATTGTGATTCACTCCCTGCTCTTAGGAAATATCTTAGGAACATTTCTACTCCCTCTCTTGGAAATTACCCGCATACCACAATTTCTTCCCGCCTATAAGCTTATTTCATCATAGTTCCATATATGGTCTGGGGCATATGAGTGTTGGTCATATGCAGCAAAAAGAGTGTTATAGAACTTGGAAACAGTTGCAGGGCGTAGATTTAAAGTCCGGTCTCTGTCAAGGCCCTCCGTTGTACATAACACAAGGTCTGGATGCCTCTTTTTAAACCCACTCCACCATGACTTACCAGGAAAACCATCTTTAAAGGGATTTGGCCTCCCTTGATAGATTTGAGCTATAGTGGATTTAAGTTGTATAAGCTCTAACCCATGTCCCAATTGGGCCATCTCCTTACACCACTCGACCACCTCATTCTCCTCCTCTTCATTCATAACTGTAACAGGCCCTCTACGCTTTGTATTAGTCAACCCATTTATCCAATAATGTATGTTAGAGGCAACAATACCATGTTTTTTTGCAGATGCACAAATTGAATATCCCTTAAACTCGATGTTATCAATTGCATTGAGCATGTCTTGCTTTGTCCAGCCTCTTATGACACTGATTTTCTTTGTTGAACTTGCGCCTTGCACTGTGGTTGAAGGTGGCTCTGTGGCTGATGGTGGGCTGGGATGATCTGCTACCACAGGGTCCTTTTCAACTACATTGTTGGGAGCATTGGGAACATTGAAATCCTCATCTGATGAACTGCTCCACAGTTGGGCCACCCTTCTCCCTTGCCTCCTGTTCCTTATCCAATCTGCAATAGAAACTTTTGGCATGGCTACAACAACCTGCAATTTCCAACATGAGTAAGAAATTTGATAAGTACTACAGCACAACTGTATAGAGTAAACTATAATTATGTATGAATTCCAATATTACTAATAACAACATGAAATCTTCAGTTGTTTGTTGTGAATTAATTGACATTGAAGTGGAATAGACCTGGTTTACCTGAAAAATTTGAATTTGAATTACATTGTTAATGTGAATTAATTTTTCATTATATTGTATTTCAATTATGTATTACTTGTAATATCAGCATGAGAAAGATATGTGATACCTACATGGTTTTTAGCTACATGGATTTGTCTAAAATTAGTAAGTGTCTGTTTTAACATGGACTGTGTGTTGGAACTATTTATTGAAATATTTTACTCAATATAAAGTCAATATCCAAATCTAGTTAATAAGCACAACAAAAGGAGGAGGAAACTACATTTATACTGTAGGCAACTAGATTTTAAGCTTAAAAATTGATATTGTTTTCTATTGCCTCTTATGCCTTTAAAGCCTAAAAAAGGCAGCTACATTTATACTGTAGGCAACTAGATTTTAAGCTTAAAAATTGATACTGTATTATATTGCCTCCTATGCCTCTAAATCCGAAACGCTAACAACTACATTTGCTCCACACAAATTGATGTACTACACCAATCTGCCTCAGCTTTCAATGCCCAACTCAGAATCCTTTGTTTTTTCTTAGGAAAACCCTATGCCTGATTTGTTTCCCATTTTTGTTAAAACAATGACGGCTTATACGGTGGGTTCAATTTCACGTAAGCACCGTTCCTATGTAGTTAGTAGGTTGTTTTTCTTATAAATTTTGAAGGACACTGTTCTTAGGGGACTGTGTGTTGGAACTATTTCTTGAAAGATTTTATTCAATACTGAACTTAAAGGTTTAGAAAAATTCCAACTTGAAATTTGGAGTAGCTAATTTGGTGTGTCTTGGTAAGCTAGTTTGAACACTCATAGCTTTTTTAATCTACGTTATTTTCTTATAAACATAACTCTCATTACTTATAAGCTTAACATAAAATCTATTTAGAATACAGTATAAAGTCAATATCCAAATCTAGTTAATAAGCACAACAAAAGGAGCAGGAAACTACATTTATACTGTAGGCAACTACATTTTAAGCTTAAAAATTGATACTGTATTCTATTGCCTCCTATGCCTCTAAACCTTGAATGAGGCAACTACATTTATACTGTAGGCAACTAGATTTTAAGCTTAAAAATTGATACTGTATTCTATTTCCTCTTATGCCTCTAAAGCCTAAACGCTGACAACTACATTTGCTCCACACAAATTGATGTACTGTGCCAATCTGCCTCAGCTTTCAACGCCCAACTCAGAATCCTTTGTTTTTATTAAGAAAACCCTCTGCCTGATTTGCTTCCCATTTTTGTTAAAACAACGACGGCTTATACGGTGGGTTCAATGGCATGCATACATTGTTCCTATGTAGTTAGTAGATTTTTGTTCTTATCAATTTTGAAGGGTACTGTTCTTAGGGGACTATGTGTTGGAACAATTTCTTGAAATATTTTACTCAATACTGAACTTAAAGGTTTAGAAAAATTCCAACTTGAAATTTGGAGTAGCTAATTTGGAGTGTCTTAGTAAGCTAGTTTGAACACTCATAGCTTCTTTAATCTACGTGATTTTCTTATAAACATAACTCTCATTACTTATAAGCTTAACATAGTTTCTCAACTAAAATAATGATAAAGTACTCAATATAATGAATAACATTATTCAAGAACAACGAAATACCTGTATGTTTCCAGCAACAACCAGCAACTGATGAAGAGAATGAATGTAACAATGTGCACACACTCTGTATGGAATGTAACACTGAGCACACTCTATCTGGATGAAGAGAATGAATGTAACACTGTGCACACACTTTGTATGGAATGTAACACTGAGCACACTCTGTCTGTATGTCTGAAACACTGTCTGAAAACGATTGTATGTCTGCAAAATGGAAACTCACTGTCTGAAAAATCACTTTATGAAAACGATTGTATGTCTGCAAAATGAATGGAACACTGTTTGAAAAATCTGAATGTATGTCAGCAGTAGCTTAAGAGTATAATGAATGCTTCAAATGCAGTAAGGGTTGATGTTTTATAGTTTTATGATTTAGAATTTAATTGGTAGGGAGGATTGGCATGGATTACCATCTCCCATATTTAATTCTGTGTTGTGGATTGATTTGTACATGATCCAATGGCTGATAATATTTTATGGTTGATCCTTGTGCTTTCCTAAATTTAATTCTTGAATTGAAATGCTTTCCTGAATTTAATTCCTGTAATTCCAGGGCTGTTGTGTTTAATTCTTGAAATGAAAGGTTGGGTGAACTATTTCCTGAATTGAATGGTGTCATTTAATGTCTTCAATAGGCTGAATGGTTAAATAGACATGTACATATGGATGACACACATTTCACCTATTTTTGTGCAGGTGTTACCCAGTCCTTGTGTAGGTGTTACTCAACAATGGGATCTATTGCCCCAATGCAAAATCAGTGGGTGACTATTTGATGAGATAACTGTACTTTTGGATGGAAAGCATTGTAATGTTTTGTAGTGCATTTTGCCTTAGTTGGTAATTCATAACTGGAGGTACTTGAGACAGTAGGCCTTGTCAACTTGTGATGTTAAGACTTTGTGTATGACAATTGTTGGTCTAGTAAAAAACTGGGCCCATTTTGGACATATTTATATAACTTATATAACTTAATATCAAATATTTATGTGCATATTTTAGTGAGTTTGTCATTTTTCTTTGATAGATGTGTAGGACCAATACTATAACTACTACTGATCCTTGTACAACAATAGAAGCCTCTCCCCTATATAAGAGAAAAGTGTGACATGTAATTATATGTATCTTGGCTATCAATTAATTGTATTATTAGCGTACTTTTCAAGTAGGAAAATGTAACATCAAAGTTAATTAGGGTGAGGATGTTTAAAGGTGTGGGATTTAAACACCTTTTATCATGTATTTCTATTGCCCCCCTTTGTTACACCACAAGCCCAATGCGTGTCCTATGCCTTTATCTCTATTTTGCTGCTTACATGGAGAAAAGTAAATTGTAACAAGTAAATTGCAAGATATTAACTATATTAATTAATAATATAAGTAGCATATTTTTTAAGTAAGGGAAGGAAAAACTAAAAATCAGGAGGTTATGTTTTGATTATATGTAAATGTATTGAATGTAACATTAAAAATTTATTTAAAACAAGCATGGGAATGGCAATTTAATGTGTGCCATTCAAGTTAAAAATTATTCTTTAAAAAAGAATGCATAAAACATTATAATCTTAATTGGTCAATGCAAAATAAATAGTAGTTAATAGGAAAATCAAATCCTAGAGTCTTGCTTTGACACAAATTAATAAATTGAGATGTGATGTGGATAAACACTTGCATAAGTTTTGGTGGATAGTAACCACTAGTAAGTTTACACATTTACAATTTTACTCTTACATAAGTGTTGAGCGAAATATAAATAATGGTGGGAAATAATTCATGTTAATTATAGCTATTTACATCTTATTCGTATCGTTTTTTTAATGCAAATTTTTTCTTAAATTATGGTGGGAAGTTATTGATGGTAAATATAAACTAATTTTAAGAATTTTAAATTTAACTATCAGTAAGTAATAAATGGATGATAGATAGCCCAAAGAGTTAACTCAATTCTTTTCCTATTAAAAGATTACAAGTTCAATTCTCTGGATGCTTTTAGGGTCAGACCCCATATAAAATACACACCTACCATAAGTTTTCAATTTCAATATATAGTATAATATTTTATGAATTTGTGTCAAATTTAACATTCTTGAATCATTTTTTGTCCTATTGTTATTATAACACGGTTAAAAAATTTATTATTCTTTTTGTCATTATTTTTATAGCATGGATTAAAATTTTACTATTTCTTGTTATAGTTTTTAGTAAAATGTTTTTAAATTGTTTAGGTTGGATAATTTAAATTTCAATAAATTATGGGCTTTTGTTAAATTTAACATTCTTGAATTTTTTTTTGTCATATTGTTATTATAACATGGTTAAAAATTTTATAAATTTTACTATTTCTTATTATAGTTTTTAATAAAATGTTTTTAAATTTTTTAGGTTGGATAATTTAAATTTCAATACATAGTGTAATATTTCTAACTTTTTAAAATATTTTATGGGTTTTTTTGTTTTTTTTTTTGTTGTTTTTTTTTTTTTTTTTTTTTTAACATTCTTGAATCATTTTTTTTTGGGTCATATTCTTATTATAACATGGTTAAAAAATTTATTATTCTTTTTTGTCATTATTTTTATGGCATGGATTAAAATTTTACTATTTTTTGTTATAATTTTTAATAAAATGTTTTTAAATTGTTTAGGTTGGATAATTTGAAGGCACAAAATTCTTAGGATGTGAAGTTTATTTAAATTTTAAAATTAAAAATTGAATAATAAAGATTTATAATTCAACTACTATTAAATCATTTAATTTTATTAATAAATTTTAAAAATTCAAAAATAAAATATTTAATATCATTGTTAAAAATGTCAGACATATACACTTATCTGGAACGTGATTATATATGAAAAAAGATGAGTTGTGGAGCAACTAGTCCTTGCCCAAGAGCATGATTGTGCGGCAACATAAGAGCCATTATATTGAGAGACTTTGTCGCGTAGCAACATAAAAGCTACAAGTTATAGGAAAAAGAGTAATAGGAAAATTTGTAGTCTTCTGCAATTTTTTGGACTTTCTATTGAGTAGAAATTAAGCTACAAGTTTTTTCTTTTTTCTTTTTCTAACCAGTCAATAACAAAACCAAATAATTTTATCTGCAAGAGACAATTAAAAGCAAAGAGAGATCACTTGGCCCATTAAATGATCATATGCATAATTATTTCTTAGGACCATTGACACAATTGTTATATATTCAAAGATAAAATCTGGGGTTTGCACGTATTGGGATCTCGACACTTACAGTTTCAGCTCAACTATATATGGCTAAAGAACTAGAACCAAAGTGGCATCACAATATCCCAGTTGTTCCAAAGGACTATTGTCATCCCATTATCATTTATATTCTGGAATTTTTGAGGTTATCGTTTAGATGTTGGAGTTTGTCTTATTCACCCAAAATGTTGTCTATGAGCTTTGGTTTATCTACAAATTTTTTTGTAGCTCCTCCATATGGGCTTTCTAATATAACAGTATCATGTACATATGGAAAATCTTGGTATATAGTATATAAAGTCCTGGATGGAGTTTTTCTCAAAATACAAAAAAGAATGAAATGACTAATGATGGAAATTTGTAAACAATTATTATTCAAAATTTGAATGTGGTATTCTATATAGCGTTCTGATCTTTGCAAGTATCTTACAAACTGACAGACATATGATTATTATCAATTACAAAAATGGACACAATAATTACAAAAAAATACAACAGGTTAGGTAGCCATATCAGTCATTTTAACTCAACGAAATCCTCGAGGGTGAATATGCCACTTTGATTTTTAATGAACTTGCAATTAAGAAGACATCACAAAACAACAAGGGATATGACATTGATCTAAAATTCAGCTTCCAAAGTGAAGAAAAAAATTTGAATCGGTAGAAACGAAAAACATGTTTATCGGGCAAGGAAACCTCTGAGCTAATCATAATCAAATCTGGTTTTCTTGATGTAGAATTGGACTTGGATGGCCCATGTCGAAGCAAACATCCGATAATGAAAAGAAAAACCAAAAATTCAATGATAAAGTTGACAAAACCCCAACAAAATATGCCACCACTCAAGAAATCATTATGACAGAAGAGGCAGAGGACTCTACTGAACAGTACCAATGGTTGCCAAAAGCCAAAACAAACAATGCAGGAGTGCAATAGCTACTGATCGCAGATAGAATCAAAATGAAAACAATAACTCGGAATTAGATGAGGCCTTAAATGTCAAATATAATACTGAGAGAATCACACGGTGAAACTAACCGATGATCGAACTATATTATGGTGCTCGTCGTGGTTGAGATCTAATGCCAAAGCCAGTTGAAGCACCTATTGTGGTTTAACCTCTGTATCCAACACCAACAACAGTCACGATCCTCCAACAACAATAGATAGAGACCTAGAAGAAAAGGTTCCTAGAGAAGATCCAAATACGGATCCAGACCTTAGTGAGAAAGATTCTCCTCAGCATCCCAACCTAATGCCTCAGGTTCTAGTTTTTCTGTCTCACACAACCTGAAAAAAAGTAGATGAGAGGCCAAGTGGTTAACATATTAGTCGAAAGATTGCAGTCCCCAGTCTATAAAATAATTTTATTGGCCTAATAATGAAAAATAGAAAATAAACATTAAATATAGTGAAATAAAAATATGAAAGTTGTAAAGTAAAGGTTGCATGGAAGCCACGTGCTTTCTTTGACAATGCCCGCCCAATATAGAAAATCTGTGTTTGTTGCTAATAATGGAAAGACTCCTCAACCCATGAACCAGTGTAGTGAGTAAGAACTGAATGAACAATTCTTTCATTGTAGAGAGAAAATAGATGGTGTTGAAAACCATTTCTAGCCGCATGAGAGAGCCCAACTAGGAAGTTAGGATTGGGAGGTTGCATCTCTCTTTTGATAAACTAGAGAGGCTCTACCGCATGCTGAAAAGTTGAACTACGACAACCCATCTCTATCCTGTCAAGTTGAACCTTTCCATCTCGTCTCCATCCCGTCTTTAATTTGACCAGAAAGAGAAGGGAGAAGTCAAGCTGTTATGCTTGCTTCAGCGACTATAGCAGGAGATCCTTCGGGTTTAAACAATAGTGGAGCGTAATGTGTCATACATTGTATATTCTTTTCAAGTAACTTAATGAAACTTGTTTTAATTTCCTGAATTGCAGATGTGGTTTGCAGAAAATGGGGGCGATAACCTTCCATACAACATCTACAAAGCGGTGAATGAGGTAAAAATGTAAATAAGGTAAAAATGTGTGTCCTTTCAAAGATATTTTTGAAATTAGCCAATATTTCTTATGTTAATATGTTTTTACATATTTTAAGTTTTAATGTTAGGTGGGAGAAGAGTGTTGAAATAGTGGAGAATTTTGAACTTGTCAAATTCACTGTAAGAAGTTAACACAGTTGTTAAGAACATAAACGCTTGAATTGGATTCTTGTAGGGGAAAAGCAAGTAGATCACCAATTGGGAGTTTCTTTGACTACATCCTCACTGTGGTAGCTCCTTTTATGTTATGATTGCCTAAACTGCAAACAGTGTTACCTGCACAGTAGAGCCAATATGGCTTCAAATTAATTCTGGATTAATACTATTTGCAATTATAGATTTCCAAATGGATTCAAATTCATTCTGGATTAATATTATTTGCAATTATAGATTGTGTATGGTGTTCCACTTAATTCAGGAGAAATAGGATTCCTAGTGTTTAACTTACACAAATTAGCTTTACGCAGCCTGTAAAGAAATAGTCGAACCGTATATCTTTCTCAAGTCTTGCGAACAAAGAACTTACTTGCCTTAAACGCTAGAGGCACAACATACTAAGAGCACCAAAAGAGAGCCATGGCCTAGGTTTTCTTTTGAACATTAGATTAATTACTGAAAAAGGAACTATTGAACAGACATCAAAGAAGAACCAGAGATAACCTTTTCTAGTAAGTGGAATTCCTATTTATCATAGGTCCCAAGTTTATTCTACATTAGCATAGCATACCAGGATTGCATTCCAATACAATGGACCTAGAACAAATCATTCATTGGTTGGCCTCTTAGTAATGAGAGCCTACCTATCCAGCTTCCTTCCATATAGAATGCGCAACAAGTCCCCTCTCCACTCCTTTCTTCTATAAATTGGTAAGAACCATTTCAAGTTGTTCAAGTGATACCTGCGTACATGAAAACCCTTGGAAGGCTCAAGGGAAACCATGTTGTTGGGGCCCTTGTTTTGAATTTTGAATAAATAGCAGATTTTTGGGTTGCGGATCGACACATGGCAGTGGAAACCAAGCCGCAACTACGGTAAGTAGCGGAGCTACTAATGTTGCGGGGGAACAGGAGATAGCTGAAGAAAGTGGATGTATAAGAGCAGACGAAGAGAAGATACAATAGAAGACAGAGAGCAACAACTCATAGACAACGAGAGAGAAGCTGAAAGCGACTGAGGAAGAACACAAGTGGAACTAGCAGTTGCGATGGTGGGTGAATAAATAGCCATCACCTGGCCGAAAGAAGGGAGATGAATGCAGAGCGATTGAATAGGATCGAGCAGATGCTGTAGGAGAGATCTATTCCGAGCATGATATCTTTGTAGTTCCTAGTCTTCTCTTATCTATCTTTCTGTCCTATGAGACATCTGTAATAGAATTGTAAGCTCTTCCTGTGGAAGCAATGTAACTGTGGATTTGGCTGAAAGTTATCAATATACTTGCAGGTTGTTGTCTTATTATGTGAGTTACATGCATGCATAATGTTTATGATGTCTTAAAATTTTATTTTCTTAGTATCTACTCAATTTTTTGAATGTTCTTGGTATACGATGATATTTATGCAATCAATTCTATATTAATCACGAGTTGTGGATCCTTCCACCACTATTAATCTATTCCCCTTCTGCATGTGGTCGCGGCATGCCTCGGGTGAGACTCTCTGCTCTCCGGAGTAGGGTGACAATGCCGGCGTGGTTCTAGGCTACAGCAGATTCCCTTGTTGGCCCCAATCTCTGAACCTGGGTCTTGCCTGTGAGACCTGTTTCTTCGCCAACAAATGGTTCAGTTGCCGGGACCCTGCACGTTATGAGGGGAACTAGATCATGGTATCGAGGGTCTTCGAAGGAGAAATACAGAGATGGTGGGATAACCATCTGGACCAGTTTATTGCTCAGAAAGCGGAGTTGATGAATCAAAAGGAGAGGGTGCTCAAGGATCTCGTCCTTTTCTCGGATTCTGCCAGTGATACCTACGAGATCCTCTAGGGAAAATTCCCTAGCGACCTCTATAATTGGTTGCGGAGGTTGCATACCAAGGTGCCTAGAGATAACTCACGGAAGATCCAACGCAAGTGGGTGCACAGAGATCTGGTGGCCCTGCATCGGTTGGATACTAAGTTGACCCGCACGGTGGAATTTTGGGTAGAGACCACTTTGGACAGATATATTGTGGAGTTTGCCGCAGAGTGCTACCAATCCTTCTCAAATGCTGAGGCTATCTTTCGCTCCGGGCTAAGAGGGAAGCTGCTCAAGGAGATTCTACTGTGGATTAAGGCCTTGATGGTGGACGAAGGGCTGATGGAATTCGAAAAATCGAGCATGGAAGCGTAAACCTCCAGTGCTGGGGGAAGGGCCGAAGGGACAGATTCCATGTGAAGTGTGAAGAAGGGGAGTGGGGGAATGGATGTTGAGGCCGCAAGGAGGTTGAGGGAGCGACGTGCACATCGGAGGGCGCAGATCGCCGACAAGTGGCGAGAAAGGGTGATGCGAGAGTTGAAACGACGGGGAAACAATAAGAAGAACCAAGAGGAGGTGCCTCAGAGGATAGGAATTATGGACACTTAGGCGGGTACCCTGGAGAGGGAAGGGACCGTTGTGGGAGTGCAGCAGGTGTATGGGAGCCCAGCTAGGAGAGAAAGGGAGACGACGACTGATGAAGACGATGCAGGTGTGCAGCTCGAAGAAAGTTCCGATGGCAAATGGTACGTCGTGATGCAGCAGTTGTTTCAAGAGCGGATGACATTCATCTCTCCAGGTAGTCCTACTTCCCAAAGTTTTCACGGCAAGGATCCCTACCTTCCCCAATTAAGTTAAGTTAAGTTAAGTAATATTTTCATTAAGTTACAAGCATTGAGTCGATTGCACAGCAGTTCAGTGTCACACGTTAATAGCAGCGTTACTAGTAGTATTGCAGTTCCTAGTGGTATAGTCACACAACCAGGACCCAGAGGGTTTATTCTAGTTACATATTCGCAAGTAAATATGGCTGGGTCATTCACCCGGTATCCAGAATTTTCTGGCCGAGGTAACGATGATGTGGAGAAACACTTGTATCTCTGTGAAGCCATATGGAGGGCTAGGTAGACGCCAGATGCAGGGAAGCTAATAGATTTCCAAACCACACTCAGACAAAGGGCTCTACGATATTTCATAAAGTGGTTAAAGGCCCACCCAAATCCAGCAATCGTGGACGTTAAGTGGGATTTTGTCCGAGAATTTAAGCTCCCCCAAACAGACCAGCAGGATCTGTCCGAACTCTGGAAGATTAAGCAGAAAGAAGGAGAGACTGCATGGGAGCTGATGCGTAGGTTCAAGGATGTGATCGGGAAACTCAGCTACCCAATCGACCCAAACCATCAGAGGGACTGGTTCATCAAGGCTCTGCTTCCCTTGACATGAACCCCCCTCACCCAATAGAAGATCAACAATTTGCAGGACGCTCTGGAGTAGGCCATGAAGATAGAGGCAATGACGAGCTACCCTCAGGAATATCGGGGAGGGTCGGCCCCGCAAGATCCTTCCTTGTTGGGATTGCAACATCAGATCGTCAGTCTAACCGAAAAGCTCAAGGAGATGAAGCCTATAAGACCAGCCAAGCCGAACGTTTGGTGCACACACTGTCTGGTCAAAGGGCACGTGGCAACTGAGTGTCCCCGGTTGCGTAGCTCGGGTGTGGGGCCCTCAGTTGCGGAAATAAAAGGGGGTCCACCTAATGGGGGTGGCGCGACGATGAATCCGCAGGGGGTATACCAACCGCAACAGCCTTATGCAGGGTTCCCACCTCAACCAAACCAAAGTGCCACGAAATATTGCGAAATTTGCTGGACGATGGGGCATCAACCTCGGATGTTTCCAGTATTGTAGAAGTATTCCAACGTCCCAAACAAAGTATACTGTGAGTTTTGTGCTTCCACGACTCACAACACCGAGCAGTGCAAAGCTCTCGACGCACTAGCAGACCGATTGGACTGACCCTCCTATAGGGTGAACGAGGCTTCTAGGGGCAGAGGAGGCGGTATGCATGGGGGCCGCATAGGGGGACGAGGTCCACTGAAATTCTACAACTGTGACCAGGAGGGTCACATAGCCTGGGAATGCCCCCTTCCCAGACGCCCATGGTGTTCCCAGTGCCGCGTGAACACCCATGCAATAGAGGACTGCCCTGAACTTATCAAGAAGTGGGAGGAACGAGCACGGCAGAGGGGCACGAATCTGTTAAACTCTGAACCTCAGGGAACCGCAACTCCAGACATGCAGAATGTAGCTATTGTGATGCGAGGCAGAAAGAAGACGGGGGAGGATGCTCATGAGAAGGAGCTAGTACGAGGGATCCGACCCGCCTCCCCGAAACAATTGATCAGGCCGGACGCACAGAAGAAGTACTTCCAGGAGGCAGTGGAGACATTTTCTCAGCTGGGAGGAGCCAAAGGCATTGAGGTACCCATGATGACTGATACCAGGGAATAGAGTGCCACGGGGGCCCTGATTGAGGAGTGGCTCCAGTTGTTCCTCAAGATTGTTGATAATGCTTCGATACAGGAACAACTCAAGCATACCTTGGAGGACGTACTGCAGGGGAATATAGGGCCGAGGGAACCCTTGAATACAATACCCCAGTCTGTACAGCGGGTCAAGCGAAACAAGTGAAGAATGGGAAAAGAGTTTCGACTCAACACGCAGGTTGCAGGATTTCAGATCAGCGACACCATGCTTGACTTAGGATCTGACGTCAATATCCTACCATGGAAGACGTGGGAGGCTCTTGGGCAGCCACGACTAACCTACTCACCAATCCAGCTTAGAATGGCGAACCAGTACTGCATTGTGCTGATCAGCCTACTCGAAGATGTCGAGGTTGACATTGTAGGGGTGAAGACTTACACAGATTTTGAGGTTATTGATATTATGGGAGACAAGGATCCTTACCCTGCCCTGCTAGGCATCGACTGGGCTTTTGATAATTACGTCATCATCGACCTCAAAAAGGAGCTGATGATTTTCTAAGACGGAGAAGTCTGCGTCACTCAGCCTCTAGACCCGTATCAAGGCCCGAGGTATACAGAAACTATGGATAACTGGGAGGGTGCTCAGATAATAGACAACCTATATCAGATGATAGCAGGGAAGCGGGAGGACTATATTAACCTGACTGCAACAGGCTCTGTCAGCTGGCGTAGTGTCCAGAGCTCAAAGTTGGGATCGAAAACTAGCCTGGGAAGACTGGCAGCAAGGTGGGCATGAGACCAGCACGCGAAGATGTGCCAACATTTCCCGAGTCCGTTGGATTGGAGCTGAGATTAGAGAGTACCCCACCCTGTCGAACATGCAAGCCGTAAATACCTTCATTGTAAAGGTAGAAGACACGGTGCCAGAAGGAAGCAGGATACCACTTTTGGACGTAGCACTACAGTCCACATCAGCCAAGTGGTGGAAAAATCATAACACCCTGTCACGGTGGAGTTGTGTGGCCAAGGCTTTGAGGGCACGATTCAAAGAAGACGAAGGCCCTCGAAGCAGGCACAGGTACCAAGGGACTTCCGATCCGAGGGACCACCTGAAAACCTGTGAGGAGCAGTGGCAAAGTCTAGGGTACCCGAAAGAGCTGTGGGTACATCAGTTTGTCCACTCCTTAGATACCATCCCCCATGCCTGGTACTTAGAAGAAGAGAGAAAAAGAGGGATCAGCTCCTGGCAGGAAGTCGCGAACAAATTTTTTCGGTGCTTTTCCTTCGAAGGGGAGACAGAGCTGGTGTCCTAGGCACTACAGGCCATCAAGGGGGTACTATTTCTCGGTGATCCGGGGACCGACGGGAGAACATTAGCACCAAATTCGGAGGGTAGGTGTGAGCTGGCTTGCCAACGGGTCGACGGCGAGCCAGATGATGACAGTCTGGAGGACCTGAGGCACCTATATTTCGAAGAGAAGGAAGGAGAGCGGATCATCAAAGAAGAGCCGACCACTAAAGGCGTCCATCTACTCCCATTGAAGACAAAGAATTTGAACATCGACACAAAGGAAAAACCTAAACTGGCTACGGTTGGGGATTACCGGGACGAGGAGATGAAAAAAGGAAATTTTCAGCCTCCTCCAGGAATACGAAGACCTATTCCCTTCATCGGTTGCAGACTTGAAAGGCATCAAAGGGGACCTCGGATAAATGCGTATTGTGCTGAAACCTGATGCTAGGCCCGTAAAGCATCGACCTTATCGGTTGAACCCGCAGATCAAGGAAAAATACAAGATGGAGATCGATAAAATGCTGACAGCAGGTCTCATATTCCCTGTGGAAGAAGCAGAGTGAGTGAGTCCCATCGTCATTCAGAATAAGAAGGACAAGTCAGAAATCCGCGTCTGTGTGGATTACTGCAGCTTAAACAACGCCTGCATTCATGATCCCTTATCCACTCTATTCAGTGACGAAGTGTTGGACCATGTTGCGGGGAATGAGGCCTACTCCTTCACTGATGGATTTTCATGCTACCATCAGGTGCGCATTACGGAAGAGGACAAAACAAATACGACGTTCACCACCGAGTGGGGTTCGTTTGCATACCACATGATGCCGTTCGGGTTGAAGAACGCCCCCGCTGTGTTTTCTGGATCGTCATCGTTGCTTTTCGAGAGTATATTCACAAGTTCCTGGAAGTCTACATGGACGATTGGACCGTCTACAGTTTGCTGAAAGACCACGCCACCCTGCTACGCATCATGTTTGATCGGTGTCGAAAGTTGCAGATTTCCTTGAACTTGAAGAAATGTATCTTCGCGGTTCCCTTCGACACACTGTTAGGACATGTGGTATGCAAGCAAGGGGTCTGCGTCAACCCCACCAAGGTAGCCGTCATCATCTACATGGAAGCCCCCGAAACGGTGAAGCAGTTGCGGGCACTGCTAGGGCACACAGGTTATTACAAACGGTTCATCCGAAATTATGCGAAGATCACCGCTCCTTTGGAAAAGTTACTACGAAAGTCAGAAGTGTTCCAGTGGACGGATGACTGCAGTATGGCCCTTGACACTTTGAAGGAGAAGCTGGCAACGGTGCCCATTCTGGTTCATCCAGATTGGGATAAGCAGTTCCACATGCATATTGACGCTTCCAGTATTGCACTTAGGGCTGTCTTGGTGCAACCAGGGGAGATGACAGTTGACCACCCAGTCTACTTCGCCAGCCGCAAACTGTCTAACGCAGAAAGGAATTACACCACTACCAAGAGGGAGGCCCTTGCAATGGTGTACTCGCTCCAGAAGTTCCACCACTATCTTCTAGGAGGTAAATTCAAGTTCTTTATAGATCACTCTGCGTTAAAGTACCTGGTCAATAAGCTCGTTTTGGAAGGACGGATCTGTCGATGGCTTCTGCTCTTCCAAGAATTCACCTTCGAAGTGATCGTCAAGCCCGGGAGGTTGAACGTCAGGCCCGCTCATTTATCTAGGTTGGAAATGGGGGAGAACGACGGCTCTCTCGATGATCAGCTGCCGGATGCTGATATTTTCCGAGTCGAAGCCATACCAGATTATTTGGCCGACATTGCAACTTACTTGACCACGAGGCAGTGCCCTCAGCACTACACCCCGCTCCAGAAACGACACTTGGTCGTTCGCGCTGCTGAATCCCAACTGATTGCGGGGCAGTTGTAAAAATTAGGCCTTGATGAGGTTCTACGTAGATGTATACTCGACCACAAACACGAAGCCGTGATGTGGGAGTGCCACAGCGGCGTTGCGGGCGGGCATGTGGGGGCGAAACCCACTGCCAGGAAGGTGCTCCAAGCTAGACTATGGTGGCCGACGGTCCATGCCGATTGTAAGACATTTGTTAAGAGATGCGATGTCTGTCAGTGGATAGGGAGGCCCTCTCACAAAGACGAGCTCCTGCTACACCTGGTGCATGTGTTGCGGCCGTTTGAGAAGTGGGTTGTCGACTTCATAGGTCCCATAGCCCCGGTAGCCAGGCATTCCAAGGCCCGGTACATCATTACCGCCACCGACTACCTCACCCGGTGGGCTGAGGCCGTCGCAGTATGGGACTGTACGGCCAATACAACGGCTCGTTTCATCTTCGAACACATCATCAACAGGTTTGGCTGCCCACGGAGCTTAACCAGTGATCAAGGTACGCACTTCATTAATGAAACGGTCAAATCGTTGCTGGACACCTTCATGATTCAACACCACAAAAGCATCCTGTACCACTCGCAGGGCAATGGTACTGTTAAAGCGTTCAACAAAATCCTCGAAAAGGGTTTGATGAAGATCTGCAATGCCCAGCGGGATGATTGGGATGAGCGATTGCCAGCTGCACTATGGGCATACCGGACTACGGTGAAGCGCTTGACCAATCAAACACCGTTCCAGCTGGTGCATGGCCGGGAAGCTATGATTCCTTCCGAGTTCACCATACCGAGTCTTTTAATTTCCACATCCCTCAAGTTCTCGGAAGAGGAATCGCTACAGGAGCGCCTCCATGAATTACAAGAATTGGACGAGGCCCGGTTTCTAGCCGAGTTTCACCAAAAGGTTCAAAAGGATAGGCAGAAGGCGTGGCATGACCGCCACATCAAGAGAAAAACATTCCAGGTTGGAGGGAAGGTTCGCCTATATGATAGCAAGTTTCAGAAGTTTCCGGGAAAACTACAGATGCACTAGTTGGGACCTTACTTTGTCGTCAAGATTCGGGATTCTGGAGCCGTTTGGTTGGCTCAAATGGACGGTACTGTTTTACCTGGGTGGGTGAATGGCGCATGCCTGAAGCCCTACCATGAATAAGTTTCTTTCACCTTTCATTAATAACTCTCGCAACCGAGAGAAGCCATAGATTAGCGCAGTTGAATAACTCTCTCGCAACCGGGATGAGCATAGGTAGTGTTTATTGTTCATGCATAGGTCGTCAATAACCGCTATGTTGCGGGAACCACGCCTCAACCGATTGTGGTCGGGGAGGGGCATGTCTAGCGTGTCGTCATTGTAGGATACGCAAGCATGTCAGGTTTCAATCCATATCATTTCAGTTAGTACTTGTGTTAGTCCGTAGGATCGTATAGATTTGCAGCATAAATTTCCATAATTAGAAGTAACCTTGAAATAATCATTTTTCCATAATTCGAAGGAACTTCAGTCGTCGCATCCACCCATTTCCCCATGCCACCGTCAGCAGATTTCAGAGTACACCTCAGCAGGCGATTGATTGCACGATTATCGTCGAGAAGAATGCCAGTAGGAATTAACTCGTTATGGGGTCTCATCAACCTCACTTGTGCCAGGTAATTACATAACCTACATGGAATAAAGCACGAGAATGTCAGAGAAGTTAGAATTAGAAATTGGAGCAGAACCAGAGCAGCAGAAGTATCTAGAAGCACAAATCCGAGAGGAGACACCGAGACCAATTCTGCAAGTGTATCAACGTCGATCGAAGATGCCAAAAGCCAACCCAGCAGTCGTAGAACTGCAGCTCGACAGCAGAATTCATAAAACAGAGTCCCTCGTTAGGAAATTCGACAATGCTGCCCTCATAGATGCAAACCTCACGGACTCTTTCGAGTTCCCAGCCCTTAAATGGCAGGTGTATATGGAACATTATACCACAGAAGCTAGGCGTTCAACGAACAAAATTTTGCCAGAGTTCCAAGGCCTACAACAATCCTTCCTTCTGAACTTAAGAAATCTCCCGGTATTCGGGACAACAAGACCAGCCATGCAGTGCACCAAGTTCTTACTCAGCCGCATCCAGAACGGGTCATTGTAGTTGAATAAAGAGATTCCAATCCATGCCGAGGATATCCACCGGCTCACAAGGCTTTCACAGAACGGCCCGAATGTATCGTCTGCATGTCAGACCACTTCCAAACGAGCAAAGAAGTTGGTAGATGCCGACTATTATGAAAAATATGGCACACAACGGGGAGGAAAGGGAGCAAAGATGGAGCTTATCAACAAGCCCGAAATCAAGTTCGCATGCTCCCTCATTGCCAGTAAGATAATGAGGCACTACACAAAGGGAGAATGTACCCTGGATACTATTTCCATTGCAAAGCACTGTGTCCAGGGGGCGAAGTTGAACTGGTGCTCCTTCCTGCTGAAGGAACTGTTTGACACGTGCGAAGACAACTACAAGAGGGCCACAAGCTTCATTTATGGGTATTTGATAGTTGCATTTGCCATGTGGAAGTGGCACACTCCCCTCGTCAGGCTACCAGCGGAAATAATAGAGGGCCAGCCTCTAGCGATGAAGTTCATCCCGTGGAAGGTGTTGGGTGATCCCAGCACCAAAGAGGTCAATGCAGAGGCATTTCGAAGTTGGTATGGTTTAATGACAGATGTGGTAGCAGGGCAGCAGAGGGTGCCCAGGAATCTGCTAGATGAGTACAGCGAGCAAGTATGGTTCGGGTTCAGTCACAAGCATACCTTCCTCCGACCTACTTGCATGTCGGAGGAGATATTTCACATGCAGCCGCTGAAGTTCCAGATCGAAGACACAACCTTTCACAATGAAGTTTGTTCGTGGCTAGGGGTCGCGATGGAAATCCGAAACGGGGTATCCACATACAATTTTGATCAGATGCTACCACAGCAATGGCCTGGCAAAATAGAAGCGGAGGCGGCACAATAGGACTCCACCATGCAGCTCGTCCCCCTCATTCACCACCTAAACACTCAGGTACGCAATTTTAATGAAGTGGCCAAGGTTGTCTCGAGCGGTGCCGTTCATTTTCCTGTTTTCTCTGAGTTCCAGCTTTCTTAGTCCACATCACGTCTCCACACAACTTCCATCACCTCTCCCATCCCTAATGTTTTATTTACTTCACCAAGTCCGATGACTACCTCGATGGGGGAAAAGAGCAAGTCCACCGACCCCTTAGAAGCTCCTCAGGCCAAGCGGGCCCGAACCATAGAGTCGAGTCTGGTGGTGGACCTCACCAAGGAGGATCCACCCCGGCCACCAAGTACAGGAGTGCCTATACAAGAAGAACCACTCGTTGACACAGGGGAAATCAGAGGGATCCCACCTCTACCTCCCATTGACCCCTCAGACTTCATCAATATTCAGCTTCCACCACCACGTACCGTTCCACCTCCATCCTATCACTCTGTTCCACCTCCGCCTATCACTTCATCCGCCCCATCCAACTCGTCTGCCACCGTGTCAGGCCCAATCATCCGAGATCTACTTAATGGGGACCACGGGGCTGAGGTTGACTCAAGTACTACAGTAGTGGTACCACCGGTCGACCCCGCTGGGGAACCCCAAGTCTCTTTTTCTGATATAATTACACAGATGGCACAAATTGTTGCAGACATGGCTGAGGCACAGCCTGATCCTACTATATATCCACATACCACCCACACAGATCAGCAGGAGAGGCTAGACCTGAATATGGCCGACTCAGCACCTCATCAAACCCCGCCGCCATCCCCTCAAGAGCACTCCACCCGATCAATTGCCAGTGGGCAACCCCTACAGGAACGGCTGCTGGATCAAAGTACTTCAGGAGTCGCCAACTTGGAGACGTGGGGTACGGCTCAGCTATACCATTTTATTCAGAGGGTGGCCCAGCGGGCAGAAAAGCTTCATTCAAAACTGCAACAGAGGTGCGAAGAGCAACAAAAGCAGATCACCGTGCTTACTGAACAACGTGAATAGCTCACAGTAGCACATGAGCAACTACAGGGTCAAATAAACGAAGTGGCCAGGGTGTTTACAAGGCTATGGCCAGCCATAGAGGCTCACTACACTCGGATGCCTGCAAATGTACTAGAGATAGATATCTTAGAGTGGGCCCTCCAACTCAAAGTAGCATTTACTGACCTCCATAAGGAAAATGCAAAGCTCCAAGCAGCGTTAGCAGCACGGCCAGCACTGCCCGATCCAGAGGCAGTCTACTCAGCACAAATTACAGGGAAACAGGGCCAGGTCACCCAGATGTAGGAAACTCTCAATTCTGCGGCGCACGATGCTTATGACCTCCTGAAAGGTCCCCAAGAGTGCTCAATGGCCCTTACGGTAAATACTCATCCCATTTCAGCGCAGCTGCAGCAACTTTCGAAAGAAATTCAAGATGCTAGGAACCCCTCGTAGTTGGACCAGCTCTATGCTCAGGCAGATGCTCTGGAGGTCCAGATCCAACAAACAGAGGCTAGCTCGGCAATGGCCAAACAAGAAATTCGAGAGCTCCGCCAGCCCCTCCAACTCAGTGCCAAGACCATGCAGCAGTTAGCCACTGAGGATGAAACGTAAATCGACACGGTGTTCAGGACTGTACCAACCCCCGTCAGGGAGGCAGCCGTCACCAAGATCGCCGCAGAGACAGATGCACTATTACAAGGGTGGCAGCAAGCTGTGACGACCTTCAACGAGCTTAAAGCTTCAACGTTCATCAAGGTCCCAGAGTTGGGGCCCTTGTTTGGGCAGCAGACTGAAGGTGCACAGCAAGAAAAGGGCACGGGGTCCGGTGGGGCGATAGAAATAGAGACAGTGATTTGTGATTGACTTGGGATGAGTCAAGAAACTGTGGTCGGGGCCTGTTGGGGCCCTTGTTTTGAATTTTGAAAAAAGAGCAGATTTTTGGGTTGCGGATCGACACATGGCAGTCGCAACCAAGCCACAACTATGGTGAGTAGCGGAGCTACCGAGATTGCGGGGGAACAGGAGATAGCTGAAGAAAGCAGATGCATAAGAGCATACGAAGAGAAAATACAGCAAAAGACATAAAGCAGAACTCATAGACAACAAGATAGAAGTTGAAAGAAGCTAAAGAAGAACACAAGAGGAACTAGCGGTTGCGATGGTGGGTGAATAAATAGCTATCACCAGGCCGAAAGAAGGGAGACGAATGCAGAGCGATTGAAGAGGATCGAGCGGATGCTGCAGGAGAGATCTATTCCGAGCATGATATCTTTGTAGTTCCTAGGCTTCTCTTATCTATATTTATATCCTATGAGACGTCTGTAACAGAATTGTAAGCTCTTCCCGTGGAAGCGATGTAATTGTGGATCTGGCTGAAAGTTATCAATATACTTGCAGGTTGTTGTCTTATTATGTGAGTTACATGCATGCATAATGTCTGTGATGTCTTAAAATTTTATTTTCTTAGTATCTGCTCAATCTTCTAAATGTTCTTGTGTATACGATGATATTTATGCAATCAATTCTATATTAATCACGAGTTTCAGATCCTTCCACCACTATCGATCTATTCCCCTTCTGCATGTGGTCGCGGCATGCCTCGGGTGAGACTCTCTGCTCTTTGGAGTAGGGTGACAATGCCGGCGTGGTTATAGACTACAGCGGATTCCCTTGTTGGCCCCAATCTCTGAACCTGGGTCTTGCCTGCGAGACCTGTTTCTTCGCCAACACATGCCCATGATCAAACAGGATAGCTTAAATAGGTGATAGCTTAAATGATCAGACATGATAGTAAGGTGTTGCCTTCCTACATACCTTCTTGCATACAACTATTGAATATGCGATGAAGTGGAGCAAGGTGAAGTGGTAATAAGCCCATGAATAAATGAATAGCCAGGTGTGAGAGTAATAGTGAAAGGGCTTTTGGTTTCATGGTGAAGATATAATGGATGAATAACCAAGTGTGAGAGTGTTAGTGAAAGGGATTTTGATTTACATGCATCCGCCATGTGGTCCAGGGCAGCAGCCATGAGGTACGGGGGAAGCCAGCGTAGCCAACGTGCTTCTTATGAGACATACATGGTATATACAAGCTAAACTATAATGCCTAAGCCTAATCTAATGCTAGCAATAGTTTCACTAGCATTTACCAGTTTCAAATTCAGAAACCAAAATCAATTTTAACTTATGTTTTTGCCTCCCCGCCTCAGGAAGACGCCAATAACATGGTGAATTGATGTGTCGTAAAAAAAAAATGTATAGAACATTGTTTATACATAATCACGAATTGATAAAACATTTTTTTATACAGAATCACTAATTCATGTGCACCCAAAACATTGGCTAAACACTAAAAACAACGACTAAGAACAACTTTGACTAATGCTAGCATCGCCCTAGCCATGCCTGCGGCAAGAACTAACAATTGAAGACATAGTAGTGATTCACGTCTCCTCTTATTTTGTTTAGAAAGTTGAACTATATAAAACTCGATAAACTGCATGTGGTCGAATGCAGTCGAATGTTTTTCTGTCAAAGTGATAACACAAGACTTGCAAGGGGTGGTGTATTCTTATAAGCTCTCGAAAGACGATGAAAGAGAGCACCTTCCCCTTATATACACCTTCGGTGTAATTGTTTATATTATTAGCAGGAAAATGTAACATCAAAGTGAATTGAATTGTGGTGAAGATGTTGGTTAAAGATTACTAGGATTTTGTTTTTAATAAGAAATTAACATTTTAAAATTTTGTTTAGTCAGGTTTAATATGAGTGGATATATAATGTGAGAATGTGATAATCAGGTTATAAAATATCTAATTTTTACTAAATCAATTTTAATTGGTCTTTTAAATTCTGTAAATATTATTAAAATAAAGGAAATTAGTGTAGTTATATAAATTAAGGGTTTGGTACCTTGATGAGAGTGTTAATTTGGTTTTAATGGGATCCGTAGAGATCACGTTTTCCACCCCACAGTTCATATCAAGTAATTAATGAGGGAAGAATGCAACCTGCTTCACATGAAAAATAACAGTTGGCCATGGCAACTTCACTCAATGAACCTTTGACATATCATGTGTGTTGGCATATTAAACAATACCCTTAATTTCACTGCATATTAGAAAATACCTCTAAAAATCACATTATTTAAGCCCCTACCAATACAAACCCAATACACCTTCCCAATTAAAAAAATACCCTACTTTCACTAGATATTGTAGGTATCCATTTTTTTCATTAACATTTTTTATACCCCTTTATATTTTTCCATTAACTTTGAGCTCCATTTTTTATACCTACTAATATAAAAACCCTTTATCCCCTAATATATGCTCAATATATTATGTCATTTTTTCCTCAATATATATTCCCCAATATGAATTCACATGGTATCCTATTGTTCCCTCAGTGAAGCCCCCATGCAGTTAGTGCAATGTTTCTATTAATTGGCCTCATGTTTGAGGTGATTGTCTATGGTGAATAGAAAGGAGCTGAAGGTTGGTCCTCAACCTCCTATTTCTATTGATCATTGAAGATTGAAGGTGTGAGCTCCTTCGTGCCATGGCTAGCGTCTGGTTTAGAAATCCCTAGAGCATGGTGTGAACACATGCGAAAATCTAGAGTGAATTTATTGGGTTTCCAAGAAGTATGGTTGTATGATTGGACGTTCAAATATTTATTTTCAGAAGTGTTGTGGTCGGTCATCAGTATTATTCGTGGAGAAAATTCTAAATTTATAACCCTTTTATTCCTAGTATATTTATTTTGTTGGGAATTTGTGTCGAGGCTTGGAGCTCCGGGGTTTGAAACTTAGTGTCTTTCCTAAGTATGGTTTGTATTGTTAATTAGAGTTCTAATGTAAATTTGTTTTCGAATGTTGGTCTATGGTCATCACACAAGATGTAAGAAAATGAATGTGAGTCTAGTTCAGAGTTAATTACAGTGGCTTTGTAAAGTCTGTTGTAGTCTTAGTTTGGGTAATCTCTAGGCAACAAAATTTGGAGAGTGGTTTCATTTCTTTGTGTTTTGCAGTCTATTGGTCCTATTTTTCGTTTTCTTTGGTTTTATGGTTAATGTCGAAAAATTGGGGCATGAGATAATCACTTCTTTTGTCTCAATTGGCGTGTCATTTATAGAGTATCGATCTAATGTCTGGAGTTTTTGTAATGACTTACTCTACTTCTCCCCTGGTCGTGTCGATGTTGGGTCTTGTTTATTATTCTATTATTTTGTAGGTAGAGGCTCTCATAGAAATTGTTGGAAGTTTTCCCTTCATTCATATATGTCATGGAGGCAGAGGGGGAGGAGAAAAAGGGGGGTGGTGCCCAAGTCCAGTAAGGGTCTCATGTTTCCAGGCATTTTTCCCATAACTTGACTACCATGTTCTTCAAAGTTGTTCCCCCATAAATGCGCACAAAAATTTAGAATCTAGAGAAACATGTGAGGGTTAAAAGGAAATCCATGTTTGATTCGAATCTCATGAAGGATATATCAACTTGGGTTTATGATCCTGGGAAGACTAGGCGCATGAAGAATAGATACCTAAACATTGTGGGTCTTTATTGGCAAATGAAGACCTTGTTAGGCCTGGTCCTAAGGGAAAAACAAGTGGAAAACTACAATGTTTTTACATCCCTGGAAGATGTCAAGAGAATTATCAGGAACCAACAGTTATATTTGGATAAGATTCACTCTCAACTGGCCCATGTAGAAAGTTGCATTTCATGTGAATCATATGGTGGGGATATGATGGATCCCCTCACTCTAGTGCAAGGGTTGCAACCAACATTTCATCTTCTAAAAATTATTAGATCCCTCTCTAGGTGGAGGTGTTGTTAGCTCCCTGTAATTTGTAAGATTGGCAAGAAAAGATAGCAGAGAACCACTTCAAACCACTTCGGAGTCCAAGACCTAGCCTTCCTAGGCTCAGAGAGGGCTCTCTCCATATTTATGATTAACTGATTTAGCTATATGATTACATTTTCTGATTTTAGGCTAGTTATAAGGATTGGGGGTTTGATTTTTTTGTTTGTTTGGATAGATAGGAAATTTAGGAAGCTTAATCCATTGAGCTATGGAGTCATAAAGGGTTGAATTGTCCATCAAATTTTCAAGGGTTTTCAGAGGGCGAGCTAACTATATCAAATGGATCTTTTTGGCAAGATGAATATGAGATGAAAGAAAGTTGTGAGTTCAGTAAGGCTAAAGGGAAATTAAGAATCCTTTAACTATACTTCAACATAAATGCAAAGAAGACAATCTATGAATTCTGCATTTAGGTCATTAAAGAAAAAACATTCGAGATAACAGTTCAATGAAATTAAAGAATAATTAAGAATTCTTTAAATAAACTTCAGAGAAGGCCTTAAGATAATAGTTCAGTAAAACTAAAGAGCATTTAAGAATTCTTAAGCTATACTTCACAAAGAAAAACTCAAGAAAATAATCTAGCAATACTAAAGAGCAGTTAAGAATTCTTTAGTTATACTTTCAGAGGAAAACATCGAGATAACCAGAACAAACAGAGTTAAGGTGCTCATACAACATATCTTAATCTAAAAATTTTGTTCTGTTATCAGAGAAATTGATGTACAGTATGGAAAACAAAGGGAAAACATTAACATAAAAGGGATAATATCACCATTAGCATAGCTCAAGGATCCTATGAAAGTGCTTGTATTACTGATGTCTAGCTCAAAAACAGTTACAGTTCTCTAGTGCAATAGTCTTAGCAACTTAGAGTCTAAACAAAGTCCAACTAACCAACCAACACTGATAATGAACAATACATGCAGTATTTAAATGCAATTTAGGAGGTTTCCCTAATCTAGGGTGACAGACGGCAATTACTACAGAGTAAATGAATTTTTGACAATTGAGACCATGCAAGGCCCAAGCCAAAAATATCTCTGACAAACCTACTGTAACAATAAATTTTGAATTAATTGTTGAGCTAACTTTAAAATATCTTTGACTAACATGCCTGTAACATTAAACTTTACAATAACTTCTGTATTGATGCTAAAATTTCTTTGACATAAATATTAGCTGTGGTAGCTTTTATTAAACCAAAATTAAGTTGGAGGTGGCCAATGTGATTGGGAAGAGTTTAATGTTGGGTGATCTTGTCATTTGGATTTGTCTTCCTCATTGATTCGCTCTCTGATTTGTCCTTTAAACTTTAAACTGTCCTTATCTGTATAATCTCTTTATTGCCTTTGTTGTCACTGTAAATTCTTCCTTCACCTCTTTATCTGCCTTTTCCTTAAATATGTCCTTTAAACTCTGTTTTTTATATTTAACTCGTGACTGCTATGTTTCACTTATTGTACCTTTTACTGTCACATTAAACTCTCCTTTTACCTTACTCTGTCATTTTCATTGAATAAACCTTGTTGTATTTGGAGTAATTGTATGATCCTTAATAATAATGATCCATTGTTGCTTCATTTTATTCTTCCACTCCTGATCCTCTGTAGAATAAAGCCTTTAAACTGAAATCCAAAGAGTCTAGATTTAAACAATTTTTTGGAATTGGCATTGCAAATCGTTTAACCTATCTCTTGGTGTGCAGATCACATGCAAAATCAAAACAATTGTTAATTTAAAAATAGAGGTCTGCAAGGGGGCGAGCAATGGTGGCCTATCACACGGTGCAGGGTAAATAGGTTTTTTACACAGGCACAGTGGGCAGGTGGTTTTATTATATGTGAGGAGGTGGTTTCATGTTTTATCATGTGGTGCAAGAATGGTTTGCGGTTTAGTTTGGAGGGATGTGATAAAATGTCAGGATGATGCATGGAAGATGGGATGGGTTGCGAAACCGACCATTTCGCAACCCTCCGAAGGTTTTAATCGTTGGGCATTGGGGTTGCGATACGGAGCGAGGGCGGTCGGATTAGGCGATGGGGGATCGGATGGTGGTCGGGGTCTAATGGAACGATGGGCTTAAATATGATGTGGGGCCAAGGTTAAATATCAACATGGGAACATGGGCTTTGATTTTTTAGCGGGTAATAGTGTATAGTGGGCCCCGAGGTTATATGAAAGCGGAGGGTAAATAAAATGGAAAGTGGGGTAAAGGTTTAAAGCGGGGGTTTTGAGTATATAAGGGGCCAGGTGATTAATAAACAGGGTTTATTAATGTGGGACCCGAGTTTAAATATAGTGGGAAGGAACGATAGAAGAAGCGGGGTTTAAATGTGGGGGTCCCATATCTTTTAAATTAAAAACATTGTAAAAAATGGGGTTTTTACATGTTTTTAATGAAAAGGGGAAATGAGTAAAAGGGGAAGGGGTTATTTAGAAATGAAAATGAAGGTTTTAGCTAAGGATAGGGATTTAGGAAGGGTAAAACATTAAAACGAGGGGATCAGGGTTAAAAATGGGATTTCAGAGTATGAGAATATCAAAAAAGGAAAAATGAAAGGTAATGGAGAGTTTAAATGGAAAATAATGAAGGTAGTGAGGTTTCTGAAAATATTTGATAGTCAGTGAATAATATTTTTAGCATAAAAAATATAAGGAATAGGCAGTCATCTTGTGATACTATAGAAACACATGAGTCTAATAGTGGCTTTAGCTGGGGAGGGCAGCTCCTTTAGAAGGTGTCAAGAATTTTGTAGACTAGTAGCCTGATTTATTTGGATGATTTCCCCTATGTATTCTTGATCTGCTGCAACTTTTATGATTGTGACCTTTAAAAACTGAAATCCATACTTAGTGAATACTGCTTCTGCCTATCCATCATTTACTCTAGAAATTTTTCTTCCTTTTGGGGTGCATTTAGACTTGCAAAACTTGACATCATTTTTTCTTTTGAAAGCAAACTATCTATTTCTAGCCTTCTAAATTCCAAAGGCTCAGATTAAATTGATGAGCTCTTGTATTCTCTACCTAACTACTGATCTGCCTAAGATTAAACAGTCTGGCCAGATCTTTATTCACCATATATTAACATGAAATTTAAAACATGAATGAATTAAGATTAAACATTTTGATCGTCATGAATTGTGGCCTTTTTTGACAAGCTGCACACAATATTATTTGCAAAAGTAAACTAAACTAAGGGCTTTGGTTTTTCAACTTCTCATTTCTCCCATTGGTTCAGATTAGGCTTTTGAACCAATGTCATTTTCTACCTACCTACTGATAAGCCAAGATTAAACAGTTTGAAAAATCTTCATTTTCTTATCTTATCAACAAAAATTAAAAATTTGTACAATCATGTTCAGACTGTATGATTGAATAAGACCTTCTTAAAAGTAGTGGAATTTTGACTTGCAAAAATTTTAGAAACATTCATTTTTGGTATGGGGCTTAAATTTTTCTTTTTACTTGCCCTCTTTTCTAATTTTTCTTTCTTTCTTTTTGTTCTATCAGACTAGGCTCATGGCCTTTGCTTTGGGCCTTAACCTGGTCTAGTTTTCTATTTGAAATTTTTTTAAACAATGATATATACAATGAAGATAATTCAAACCAAGATTTCTAACTGAAATAATGCTTCAACATCTTTCCATTGACAAGACCTCCAAACAAATCTGTTCCATCCATTTCTTGTAAGAAGAATGCATTATTACCTCTTGTAGAATGAATAATGTATGGACCTTTCCCATAGGTTATCAAACTTTCCATGCTTTCCTTTGTCCTCTCTTCTTGAATCCCACTTTAGCACTTTGTATCCAATGTTGAAATCATTTTCTTTGGTCCTTTTTTCAAATATTTTATTGATGTTTTCTTGTATCAGTTGTGTCTTGTTGTATACTCCTTCTATGGACTGTTGCAGCTGGATGGTTTGGTTTACTCTTCTCTATATATCATTTTCCTCAGACTGCACCTCTTGAATTAGCTTCATTACTGGCACTCCCAAGGTTTTTGGGAAGACTACATCCATTCCATAAACTAGCTGATAAGGTGACATATCAATTGATTTCTTATTTGTCAGCCTGTCTGCCCAGAGTGCATGTACCAATTTGTTGTGCCATGATTTATTATTTTCTTCTAGCAACTTCTTAATGATGTTCACCAAACTCTTATTTGAGGATTCAACCAACCCATTATCTTGAGGGTAATAAGTTGTATAATTCCCCAAACTAATGTGATATTTGTGGTATAAATCCACCATTTTCTTGGACTTAAAGGCAACAACGTTATCAGTAATGATTTTCCTAGGAAAACCAAATCTAGATAAAATGTTGGTTTCAAGAAATCTGATAATTACTAAGTCTGTGGTAGTCCTAGAAGGAATGACTTCTATCCACTTGGTAAAATAGTCAGTTGCAGTAAGGATCCATTTATGTGTTGAACCCTTGGTTGAACTGAGAGGGGAGAGGGGGGGGAGGGGTGAATCAGTTTAATGCAGTCATGGTCTTGAAAACTTTCTTTTATACTTATTTACATCTTCAATTCGTGATCAACTTACTATACAATGGAACAACAATCTTAATAAGTGAGCAGCAGGTATTAAGCAAATTAAATAAGGAATATCAACACATAATCATCATGCACATAGACAACAGATATAAGTGGAAACCCATAAGGGAGAAAACCACATCTTATTATTGTTGTGATGTAAAGGCAAGCTCCAACTCCCTCTCACCACTGATTTTCTGTAGGCTCCAACCTACAGGAGGCTACTACCTCAATTCTGCAAGCTACAACTTGTAAGGAAGCTCCAACTCCCTTCTATTTTCTGCAGGCTGCAACCTACAGCAGGCTCCTACCTCAGCTAGCTACAATTGGACATCTATCAAGCTATAACTTGATATGGAAGCACCAACTTCCTCACTGTACAATAAAATCATATGCTGATTTACCTGGATATCAGCTCTATTTTTCTCCTTCTTTACTGCTGTCCTTCTAACCTTCAAATTTGCTTTATATCATCTCTTGATCATCTTCACAACTCCTCTCTCTGCTCCTTCTTCTTCTTACATTCTCTCACCTCTTTCTCCATTCTCTCTCGTTATGCATATGCTAGTAACATTATTTATAGAGATCACCTCATAACTATTTGCATTCCACAGGGAATTCTAAATGAACAGGTATGACTCTTTGCCTTCACCCTTCTCATTTTCTTGTCTAGCACATTCAAAATAATATGACAGAATGTATATATTTGTGTATTACAATGGAGTTTTTCTTTGCCTACAGAGACTTGCCTTTGCATCACATAAAATAAAAATAATTAGATAATTTACATTTACAGATACAATAATATATTTCACTCAGCCCTTTGAGCTCTTGGTTCGCCATACATTTGTCTTTTCTGCTGCTGTCGTTGTCTTTTCAGTTTCTACTGTTATAGTCTAGCTCTGCTGCATAACTGCTCATTTTTTCCGACTTGACCCATTCTATTGTGTTTCTAACAGTGCCATCATATCTCCTTTTTCCTGACCATGCCTCTTTTTCTCATGCCCACAGCATTCAACCTTCACCACTCTTCTAAACATTCGATTCTACCCTTTTCTTTGTGTCGGGTCCTTACCCGAGCCTTTCTACCTGCGTTCATACTTTCCTTTTTGTTTTACGTTATAATCCTCCTTTTGGTCTCTGAAACGATTTACAAAGGAAAATCCACATACTCCCGGACTTGATATGCTTTAGGCTTCGGCTTTGATCTTCATCGCGTCCACTCTCTTTATCACACTTCGGCGAAATTCAAATATCCCATGTGCCTTCGTCCATCTGATCTCCCGATATGCGATGTGCGAAGGGTCCCACCAGGCTGTATCTCGGCGTTTCGGCTATTTCTCTTTTTCTTCGTTTCTATGTTGTTCTTTCATCCTCTCGATGCGATTTCTCAAAGGGAAACCTTATACTTTCGTAAATTTTTCGTTTCCGCCAATCTTGCACATTTATCGATGCCCAAATTAGCACTTCTAATCTGCATCGTAGATCTCTACTCCGTGATCCAATGGTTATCTCTTTATCGCACTTCGGTGTTTCAAACGTTCTTTTCTATATGGCTCCTTTTCTTTTTGATGCGATTTACAAAGGGAAATCACATACACCCAGACTTGGAATCTCTTAAATAATGGTTCTGAGCTGCATCGCATCCGACAACTTTATCGCACTTTGTCTTGAGCTTGCGATGAGCGATATGTGGTTGAGTCCCACTTGACTTTATTGTTACCTCGCATCGCAACTCACATGGCTTCTAAGATTTTGCGATATCTCTCATGAGCTTTGCGATCTGCGATATGCGATGAACTTCGCATCGCCGATGTGCGATATTGCGTTGTGCCGCCAAGTGTCCCTTCGCATCGGCACATCGCATCGCTTCTATCCATCGCATCACAACTTTGCTCTTACGATATTCACCCCTATGATCTTGTGATTTGCGATATGCGAGCCAGGTCCACGTCATCTCCATGTCATCATGCCACGTCACCTTGCCATATCATTGCCACATCACTACTACGTCATCTTGCCACGCCATCTTGATTTATTTGCGATTTTTGGGGTCAGGTCCACGTTAGCTACCACGTCACTTGCCACGTCATCCCCACGTCATCACATCGCACTTTTCATTTTCTGTGACCGCTATGTTTGTGTGATTTTTCTCTTGCCCTGATTGCGATATGCGATTGCATCGCATCGCATCCATCGCATCGCATCTCCTTTAATCTCATCTGTTTTTTTACGCTGTCCCGCTCTGTGACACTGGTCCCACACCTTTTATCATTCTGTTCTCTATATATTGTTTTCTTTAAAACAAAGCATGTCAACAAAATGTATTGGCCCCACAATATGTATGGCACCATAACTCAAAAGGTGCTCGAAATATTAAATTAGATTCACAGTACTATGGAGGCACTCCTCGGTACAGAAAGATCATCAGGCTTGTGCTACCGCAGTGAATGACAGTCGTCGATCTGAAGTCAACGCTCGATGGGAGGGTCAACTGCGGAGGCACCCCCTTGGGTTAACTATCGGGTTGTTTGTGCCCCCGCGGTACCGTTGATCCTAGATCAACGTTAACCGCGCTCATTCCTCCTCTTAACTCACAATTTCATTATTTCAAAGACTGTTGAGTCTCCGCCGTTGATCCTAGAATGATCCAATGGTCATCACATTATTGTGTGCCAACCAGCCCCATTGGATAAAGTTTTTGATCCTACGCGAAATAGGCGGTTTCGGTATGCCACACGTCGCCCTTCTAACTATATCATGTCCATCTTACTTAAAACCACTTATCCTCCAAAAGTGGTGCGAAAACCCTATGGTGGTTTTCGAAACCACTTTCACTGTTCCATCTTCACCGTTGACTCATGGTTTCTCCGCATATTTGGTAAAATGTTCAAGCATGCCATCGATTCATGTTTCTGCTTCTATTCATTGGATCCTCCACGCTGCTCCTCTCCTGAGCTTGTTCTTCTGCCTTTCTATATTCGCTGCCTCTCTGCTTTCACTGCTTCTCTGCCTGTGTTGCTTAGCTGCATTCGCTGCCTTTGGTTCTTGCCAGTGTTCTGGTGTTGTTCCTTTGTGCTCCTTTTCCTTTGCTGATGGTTTAATGCTGCTCCTTGCCTCCCTTTTTTTTCTTTTCATACTACATTATTACTCCACTTCTTCTTTTCCTTAATGTTGCTGCTTCTCTGCTCCTTTTCCTTAGTGATAATTTAGGTGATGGTCCTTTGTGCTCCTTTGCCATTAATGACAATATTTCCAACAGTCTCCCCCTTTGGCATTGATGGCAATACTCCAATGCTTCCTCCAGGACTTCCTCTACTTGATTTTCAGAAGACCCTTTCTTCTTTTGCTTGCTTTTCCTCCCCCTTTGACATCAATGGCAAAGGGTTGCACTTTTCCCAGAGTGGTTTCTATCTTTTCATAATTCTCTGATCTTGAGGACTTGTTCCATGCACTGCTCCATTGCTCTAGCTCTTTTGTGACAATTTTTATTGAATGCTCTCCCCCTAGAATGATGCTTTCGTGTCTGATATTGACTATCACTTGTCTTCTGCATTTATCCTGTTTCTTGTATGCAACCCCCTTTTTTTTATTTCTGATCACTGATCATGTTAGAGAGTAACATTTGCAGACACTACCCCTAGCTTGTCTCTTAGATATTAGAATGGTTCTTTAGCAAGAGGTTTTGTGAATATGTCTGTTGTTTGTTCCTTGGTACATATTCCAACTTCACTAATTTTTGTGCTACTTGTTCTCCGAGGAAGTGGTACTTTATTGGGATGTGCTTTGTTTTTGAATGAAGTACAGGATTTTTTGATATAGTTATTGCACTTGTATTGTCACATTTTATGGAAATGGGTTCATCAATGCTTACCTTCATGTCTTGGAGAGTTTGTTTCATCCACATTACTTGTGTGCAACATCCAGCTGCTGTTATGTATTCTGCTTCTGCTGTAGATAGAGAGATAGAAGTTTGCTTCTTGCTTAGCCATGCCACCAGATTTTTTCCCAAATAAAATGCACCTCCACTTGTGCTTTTCCTGTCATCCACACAGCTGGCCCAATCTGCATCTGTGTATGCTGTCAATGTGAAGCTTTTTCCTTTTGGATACCATAGGCCATAATGTGAAGTTCCTTGTAGATATCTAAATATTCTCTTGATTGCAAGTAAATGATTTTGTTTTGGTGCTGCTTGATATCTTGCCACAAGTCCTACTGCCAACATAATGTCTGGTCTAGAAGCAGTTAGGTATAACAGACTTCCTATCATGGATCTGTAAATTTTTTGATCTACATCTGTTGATCCATCATTAGCACATAGTTTACATCCAGTGATCATGGGAGTTGACATAGGTTTGCATTCTTCCATTTGAAACCTTTTCAACATTTCTCTTAAGTATTTTTCTTGCGAAATGAATATTCCTGTGTTCTTTTGTTGAATTTGAAGTCCTAAATAGAAGGTGAGCTCTCCAATCATTGACATCTCAAACTTTGATTTCATTTCTTTAGCAAATCCTTTTGCTAACCCATCTTTGTTGCTACCAAACATGATGTCATCTACATACACTACTACAATTAAGAGTTCATTTTCATTAGCCTTTATGTACAAGTTGTTGTCTACTCCTCCTTTCTTAAAACCTTGTTTTTGCAAGTATTTTTCCAGTCTTGAATACCATGCACGAGGGGCTTGTTTCAGCCCATATAAGGCTTTCTTTAATATGCACACATAGTCATGCTTATTTGTTAAGGAGAATCCTTCGGGTTGTTCCATGTAGACTTCTTCCTCTAAATCTCCATTCAGGAAGGCAAACTTCACATCCATTTGATATACCTTGAAATCATGATATCATGCAAAGGCCAAAAACATTCTGATTGATTCCCTTTTGGCTACAGGGGAAAAGGTTTCATGATAGTCAAGTCCTTCAATTTGAGAATACCCCTTGCATACAAGTCTGGCTTTATTTCTGATTACCTACCCTTGTTCATTCATCTTATTCTTGAATATCCATTTTGTGCCACTGACATTTTCCCAGTGGGTCTTGGAATTAAATCCCAAGTATTGTTCTTCTCAATTTCGTCTAGTTCTTCATTCATAGCATTTACCCAGTTTTTGTCTTTGCTGGCTTCTTTGAACTTCTTTGGCTCTATTTGAGATAGCATGGCAAGGTATACTTCTTCTATCTGTTCAGCAAGTTGTCTTCTTGTCTGGACTCCCACACTCTTGTCCCCAATGATTTGATCTTCTAGATGGTTCCTTTGAGTGTGTCTTGAGGGACCTTTTGAGTTTAATTCAATATCTTATATTTTCTTGCTATGTTCATCATTGTCTTGGTTCTCAGCTTCATGATCATCTGGAGGATTGTTGCAGCTTACGCTTCTTGTTCCGTTTGGTAGATCTTCATAAAATCTTACATCAATGCTTTCCAAAATTTTGTGCAGTCTTTTTTTGTAGCACCTGTAACCCTTACTCTTGGATGCATATCCTAAAAATATTCCTTCATCAGCTCTTCCATCAAAATTCCCTAGTTTTTCATCATTATTTGTTATGAAACACTTGCTTCCAAAGACTCTAAAGTGCTTGATTGATGTTGGTTTACCATGCCATAATTCGTAAGGAGTCTTATCACAATTTGGTCTTAGATGAGCTTTGTTGATAATGTGAACAGCTGTGTGTACTGCTTCTGCCCAGTAGGTTTGGGGAATGTTACTTTCTTGCATCATAGCTCTGGAAATCTATTGTACTGACTTGTTTTTCCTCTCTTCCACTCCGTTCCATTGAGGTGTACCTGCAATTGTAAACTGTTGTTTTATCCCATGCTCATTGCATAGGTCTGTAAAAACATAGTCTGTGAATTCACCTCCTTTGTCTGATCTGATGCACTTTAGCTTGCATCCTGTTTGATTTTCTACCAATTCCTTGAATATCTTGAATTTATCAAGTGCTTCATATTTATATTTGAGAAATACTACCCATGTCATTCTGGAAAAATCATCTATTATCAGCATGAAATAAGATTCTCCGCTTGGTGCTTTAGTTCTTGAAGGTCCACACAGGTCCAAGTGTACAAGCAGAAGAGGCCGACTTGTAGATAGTATTTCTTTGGTTTTGAAAGATATGCGGGTATGCTTGCCCAGTTGGTAGGATTTATATATGGTATTTGAAGGCTTCTTTATTGCTGGCATATATCTGACTGCATTCTTCTTTCTCAGATTGATGATGTGGTCAAAGTTTAGGTGTCCCAGTCTTCTATGCCATAACCATGATTCATCAAGTTTTCTTATGTGGCATACTTCATTCTCTTCTTCCACTATATAGACATTACTTTATGTTCTAACACCTTTGATCAAGGTCTTTCCTGTGGTGCTTGATATTAACTCACAATCTTGGGCTCTAAAAAGGACCTCACAGCCTTTGTCACACATTTGACTGACACTTAGCAGATTGGCTTTCAGCCCATCCACAAATAGTACATCTTGATATTTTCCTCTTCCATTATTCAGACTGACTGAGTCTTTTCCTTTGATTTTCCCTGCTTTATCATTGCCGAATGTTACATTCCTAGATTTATTTTCATCAAAGGTTACAAACTTGCTTCGATCTCCAGTCATATTCTTTGAACATCCATTGTCCAAATACCATTGGCTTTTCTGATCTTGGGCTATTAGAGCCAGGTCACACTTATTCAACTTCTTTTTCCACTGTAGGCAGCTATTTGTTTGGAACCTTTTCTGAGAATATGGACCACATTCTTTGAGAGGACATTTGGAAGACATGTGTTCGATTTGATGGCATACAAAGCATTTGATTATATTTTTAAATGGATGATGTGTACGAGTGAACTCTCCATTGTTCATAAATCTTCATGAGGTTTTAAGCATCAGTATTTGTCCATACGTTCTACACTCCATGGCTTTATGGCCGAACCCATTACAAAAATACAATACCCATGGAAACAATTAGCGTACCTGGTGTAGGGTTGTCCTCTCCATTTGTTTGCTTAAGGTAGTCTTTTCAATTTCTGCATCTTTTGCTGGTCGAAATCGATTATCTTTGTCTGACAGTATGCAGCAACATGTCCCAGTTTGTGACAGGAAAAACGAGTGAAATTTCTCATAGGAGGAAAGAATTTCCTTTGAGATCTTCCGAACTTGTTCAATTGATCTTCATGAACAATTGAGCTTTTTGCAACTGCTAGCTTCTTCCTCTCATTCTTTGTCTGTTGATGTTGCTGCTTGTTTCTGTTTGATTCATCACACATTAAGTTCTTACTGGATTCTGCTTCTGTGGTTCCTTTTTGAGCTGTTTCATTATCCTTTACAGCTTTTACAAAAATTATATTCTTGTTATCTTCTACCTTGGACTTACTGGTTTCTCCTTCATATCCTATCCCAGCATTTATGAGAGGAGACCTTTGAGAATTTAGAATCTTGTCCAACTGTTCAGTGCTTGTCATTCAAGGAGTGTTCATTGACAATTCCCTTTGGGTGTTTTCTAGTTTCTTTCTCAGGCATACCACTTCTTCTTCCAATTTCTCTTGCTCCTGATGTTTATCTTTAATTTGCTTAAGCAGAATGTCTTCCACTTTCTTAGCTTCTTCAAGTTCTACTTTCAATTGAATGAGGTCTTCTGAATTTGGTACCTCTTTTACACATTTTATGAGAATGTCTTTCTGTTTTCTACACTTGAGTTTAAGTCTGTTTATTTCCTCCAGGGCACTTCTTAGCTCTCCCTCAAGATCTACCTCACCTTCTTCCTCATCTTCTAGAAGGAATCATTTAGACTCTTCCTTGGCCATCAACACAAATTCAGAGGTTCCTTCTTCATTTGAGGATTCATCTGAGTTTTCAGATGCACTGCTATATTTCTGAGCATAAAATGATCTTCTATTGAATCTCTTCCCTTTCTTCCAGTTATTTGTTTTGGTTTCTCTGTATCTTGAGTCTGATTCTTTGTTTTCTTAAGAGGACACTTAGATGCATAGTTCCTAACTCTTCCACAGTTAAAGCATTTAAATGGAAGTTTACCTTTATACTTGCCTGAGCCTCTATCCAATCTTCTGAAAAATTTGGCCTCTTCTTCATCAGAGCAGAAGCATGTATCTTCTTTTTCTTCTTTTCTCTTCTCTATCTTAAAGGTTGCCTCTCTCACATTTGACTTCCTCTGTGGAAGTCTCATCTCATAGGCTGTTAATTTTCCAAGTAATTGGTTCATGGTCAATGTTTCCCAATCAGTTGTTTCTTCTATGGCAGAAACCTTGGGGTTAAACTTGGATGGTAAATATCTCAATATATTTTGTACAATTACACATTATCTAATGGTTTCTCCTAGAGCTGTCATGTTATTCACAATTTTTGCAACCCTTGAGAAGAAGCTGGCAACATCTTCTTCTTCATTCATTTTTATATTTTCAAACTGGGCTCTATAGACTTGCAGCTTGGCAGCCTTCACCTTTTTATCTCCCTCATGGATACTTTCTAATGTATCCCATATTTATTTGGCAGTCTTGTTGTGCATTACTTTGATAAATTCTACCTCACACAAAACACTTAAGAGAGCACTCATGGATTTTTCATTAGCTATAAAATCTGGTTTGGCTTCTTTCTCTATGTAAGAATCCTTTGGGGCATATCCTAATTCCACAGCAGCCCAAACTTCTATTCCTAGAGACATTATGTATGTCCTCATTCTTATTTTCCAGAAGGAATAGTTTGTGCCAGTAAAAAAAGGGGCTTTATTTGTTGAGCATCCTTCTAGACTAGTCATCTTGGGGACCAAGGATCTCCTTTCAGTTGTTAAACTGATGCAGAAGGAACCTGCTTTAATATTAATTGTTGAACCCTTGGTTGAACTAAGAGGGGGGGGGGGGGTGGGTGAATTAGTTTAATGCAGTCATGGTCTTGAAAACTTTCTTTTATACTTATTTACATCTTCAATTCGTGAATAACTTACTATACAATGGAACAACAATCTTAATAAGTGAGCAACAGGTATTAAGTAGATTAAATACAGAATATCAACACATAATCATCATGCACATAGACAAAATATATAAGTGGAAACCCATAAGGGAGAAAACCACATCTTATTATTGTTTTGATGCAAAGGAAAGCTCCAACTCCCTCTCACCACTGATTTTCTGTAGGCTCCAACCTACAGGAGGCTACTACCTCAATTTTGCAAGCTACAAGTTGCAAGGAAGCTCCAAATCCCATCTATTTTCTGCAGGTTATAACCTACAGGAGGCTACTGCCTCAGCCAGCTACAATTGGACATCTATCAAGCTATAACTTGATATGGAAGCACCAACTTCCTCACTGTACAATAAAATCGTATGCTGATTTACCTGGATATCAGCTCTGTTTTTCTCCTTCTTTACTGCTGTCCTTCCAGCCTTCAAATTTGCTTTATATCATCTCTTGATCTTCACAACTCCTCTCTCTGCTCCTTCTTCTTCTTACATTCTCTCACCTCTTTCTCCATTATCTCTCGTTATTCATATGCTGGTAACATTATTTATAGAGATCACCTCATAACTGTTTGCATTCCACAGGGAATTCAAAATGAAAAGGTATGACTCTTTGCCTTCCCCCTTCTCATTTTCTTGTCCAGCACATTTAGAATAATATAACAGAATGTATATATTTGTGTATTACAGTGGAGTTTTTATTTGCCTATGGAGACTTGCCTTTGCATCACATACAATAAAAATAATTAAATCATTTACATTTACAGATACAATAACATATTTCACTCAACCCTTTCAGCTCTTGGTTCGCCATACATTTGTCTTTTCTGCTGCTTTCGTTATATTTTTAGTTTTTGTTGTTATAGTCTAGCTCTGCTGCATAACTGCTCATTTTGTCCAACTTGACCCATTCTATTGTGTTTCTAACAGTGCCATCATATCTTCTTTTGCCCGACCATGCCTCTTTTTCTCGTGCCCACAACGTTCAACCTTCACCGCTCTTCTAAACATTTGATACTGCCCTTTTCTCTGTGTCGGGTCCTTACCCGAGCCTTTCTACCCGCATTCATACTTTCCTTTTTGTTTTACGTTATAATCCTCCTTTTGCTCTTCGAAATGATTTACAAAGGAAAATCCACATACTCCCAGACTTGAAATACTATAGGCTTCGGCTTTGATCTTCATCGCGTCTACTCTATTTATCACACTTCGGCGATTCAAATATCCCATGTGCCTTCATCCATCTGATCTCCTGATATGCGACATGCGAAGGGTCCCACCAGGCTGTATCTTGGCATTTTGGCTATTTCTCTTTTTCTTCGTTTCTATGTTGTTCTTTCATCCTCCCGATGTGATTTATCAAAGGGAAACCTTATACTTTCGTAAATTTTTCGTTTCTGCCAATCTTGCACATTTATTGATGCCCAAATTAGCACTTCTAGTCTACATCATAGATCTCTACTCCGTGATCCAACGGTTATCACTTTATCGCACTTCGACATTTCAAACATTATTTGCTATATGGCTTCTTTTCTTTCTGATGCAATTTACAAAGGGAAATCATATGCACCCGGACTTGAAATCTCTTAAATAATGGTTCTGAGCTGCATCGCATCTGGCTCCTTTATTACACTTTGTCCTAAGCTTGCGATGAGCAATATGTGATCGGGTCCCACTTGACACTATCGCTAATTTGCACCACAACTTACATGACTTCTAAGATTGTGAAATATCTCTCCTGAGCTTTGTGATCTACGATATGCGATGAACTTCACATCGCCGATGTGCAATATTGCGTTGTGCCGCCACATGTCCCTTTGCATCGGAACATCGCATCGCTTCTATCCATCGCATCGCAACTTTTCTCTTACGATCTTTACCCCTCCGATCTTGCGATTTGCGATATGCGGGCTAGGTCCACGTCATCTCCATTTCATCATGCCACATCACCTTGCCACGTCATCGCCATGTCACTGCCATGTCATCTTGCCATGTCATCTTGATCTATTTGCGGTTTGTGGGGTCAAGTCCACGTCACTTTCCATGTCATCCCCGCGCCATCACATCGCACTTCACATTTTCTATGACCACTGTGTTTGTGCAATTTTTCTCCTGCCCCGGTTGCGATATGCGATCACATTGCATCGCATCCATCGCATCGCATCTCCTTTAATCTCATTCGTTTGTTTACGTTGTCCCTTTCTGTGACACTGGTCCCACACCTTTTATCATTCTGCTCTTTATATACTGTTTGCTTTAAAACAAAGCATGTCAACAAAATGTATTGGCCCCACAATATGTATGTCACCGGACCTCAAAAGGTGCTTGACATATTAAATTAGATTCACAGTACAATGGAGGCACTCCTCGATACAGAAAGATCATCGGGCTTGTGCTACCGCAGTGAATGACATCCGTCGATCTGCGGTCAACGCTCGATGGGAGGGTCAACTGCGGAGGTACCCCCTTGGGTTAACTATCGAGCTGTTTTTTCCCCCGCGGTACCGTTGATCCCAGATCAACGTTAACCGTGCTCATTCCTCCTCTTAACTCACAATTTCATTATGTCGAAGACTGTTGAGTCTCCGCCGTTGATCCTAGAATGATCCAACGGTCATTGCATTATCGCGTCCCAACCAGCCCCAATGGATAAAGTTTTTGATCCTATGCGAAATAGGAAGTTTCAGTATGCCACGCATCGCCCTTCTAACTGTATCACGTCCATCTTACTTAAAACCACTTATCCTCCAAAAGCGGTGCGAAAACCCTCTGGTGGTTTTCGAAACCACTTTCACTGTTCCATCTTCACCGTTGACTCGTGGTTTCCGCTTTCAACTCATGGTTTCTCCGCATATTTGGTAAAATGTTCAAGCACACCATCAATTCATGTTTCCGCTTCTGTTCATCCGGTCCTCCACGCTGCTCCTCTCCTGAGCTTGTTCTTCTGCCTTTCTACATTTGCTGCCTCTCTGCTTTCACTGCTTCTCTGCCAGTGTTGCTTAGCTGCATTCGGTGCCTTTGGTGCTTGCCAGTGTTTTGGTGTTGTTCCTTTGTGCTCCTTTGCCTTTACTGATGGTCTAATGCTGCTCCTTGCCTCCCTTTTTTTTTCTTTTCATACTGCATTATTACTCCACTTCTTCTTTGCCTTATTGCTGTTGCTTCTCTGCTCCTTTGCCTTAGTGATAATTCAGGTGATGCTCCTTTGTGCTCCTTTGCCATCAATGAAAATATTTCCAACATTATGCTGGGTAGAGGAGGAAGGGTGGATTTCTTCAATGAAATATAGACCCCGTTGTTGAAAAGGAGCTTCATCAGAGATTGGATGTAATGGCAGAGGTAGAAGCTTTCTTTTTCCCTAAAAAATTTGGCACTTATGATAGGTAACTACCATTTTGTGGATATCTTGGAAGAGGGTAGGCCAATAGAAACCAACCCTAAGGATCTTATTAGCAATGGTTTTCCAATAGAGGTGGCCTCCACAATCCCCTTCATGAAATGCATGCATAACCCTATCTGCATCTTCTTTAGGCAAACATTTAAGAAATACACCACCAGAATTTTTCCAATATAAAACATTTTCCAGAATGCATAAATTCACATTTCTTAGTTTCAATAATCTGGCCTTTGTCTTGGACAAACTAGGAGGAGCATTTAAATGAAAAAGTACATATAGTATATCTGCGTACCAGGGAGAATTCAGGAATGCTTCCTCAATAGGTGGAATCGCCAGCTCCTCTTGTTCATCTAGTGAGTGAATTACATTGATGTCTAGTGCTTGAAAATTTGTTTCAGCCTTTAGTTTAGCCAGTCCTTGTACTTTGAATAATTTGGTGGGTATGATTTCTAGATCATACCCCAAGATGAGAGCAATCCATTTTCCTCTTTTTCCATCAGGATCTTGTGTTAGGATGTCTTTAACCACTATATGGGGCACAAATGCAATGATGTGTGAATGCAGAATGTAGACTCTAAAATCCTTTGGTGCTTTGATTAAGGCAAAAGCCTTCTTTTCCATGATATTATATTTCAGGGTGCATCTCTTAAAGCTTGGCTGAAGAATGCTATGGGTTGCTCTTGTCCCTTTGTATTTTTCTGTAGTAATACAAGAACAACTGTTTGTTCTGATGCAAATGAAAATATAAGGATCTTTGGTGAAGTCAGGGCTGATCATAATTGGTATTTGTGTAAGTGTGTGCTTCACTAAGTCAAAATACTGCTTTGCTTCCTTGGTTCATTTGACTCTTGACTCTCTTTTGAGCATGTTGGTGATGTTCCTTAGGAGTTTTGCAAGGTTTGGTATAAACCTTCTTAAAAAAATTATCTTTCCAATAAAATATTGCAGCTCTTTGATATTTCTTGGGTGACTGATTTGAAATATTCCCTCAATACTATTTGGGTCAATCTTGATCCCTTCTTCAGATATGATGTGGCCTAGAAGCTTTCCTTCTTGAAGGCCAAATAAGGATTTCTTGGGATTCAAAGACAGACCGTAATTTATACATTTCACAAAGACCTTTCTCAAATGAGCTAGATGTTCTTCATCAGTTTTGGAATAGACTATGATATCATCAAGATATATCACAATGAAGAAAACTATTTCTTCTGAGAAAGAAATATCCATTTCTCTTTGAAAAGTGGCTCCAACGTTCACTAATCCAAAGGGCATTTTTACATACATAAAGGTGCCCCAAGGTGTGGTGAAAGTTGTTTTTGTTAATCATCTGGATGCACCGGCACTTGATTGTACCCTGAAAAGCCATCTAGCAGAGATATTCTCGTGGAGCCTACTACCCTTTGCAATATGTGGTCCATCTAAGGGTAGTTGTCCTTTAGGGATGCTTTATTTAGATTTCTGAAGTCTATGCAAAGTCTAATCTCTCCTGTCTTTTACCTCACAGATACAAGATTTGAAACCCATTCTGAGTACCTGAGTGAGACTATTATCCTGGCATCGTACATTTTCTTGATTTCTTTCTCAACCAGTGGCATTTGAAAAGGGTTTATTCTGTGTAATTTATGTTTAAAGGGCTTCTGGCTATCTTTGAGTGGAATTTTGTGCTAGATGATATCAGTATCATAGGACTTCAAATCTTCATAACTCAAGGAAAACACACCAATAAATTCTTTGAATAACTCAATATATTTCTGTTTTATATGTGTTGGCAGTGTCTTTGATATTTTTACCATCTTAGGCTCTCGCTCACTGCCCAAATTGCACTCCTCTACATTTTATTTAGTGGATTCTATTTTAGGCTTTCTAGCAACATCATTGAAATCAAAAAGTTCTTCAAGAGGGACAAGTCCTCTTGGAAAGGTATTATCTCTGAACTGCAACACTTCAAATTCTTATTTTTCTGGGTCTTCATACATTTATGTCCTATGTGGGTCTCTCTTTGCTAATATATTTACATCAGCATCATGAGAGGGCTCCTCCCTGTATGTTTGTTCCTCAATTGGGCAATCCTCTTCATTATCTAATTTTGAATTTGGAATTTCAAAATCATTTTTGGATTGCAGGAAGTATTCAATCTGCTGGTCATCTTCAAAAACTTGCCAATATTTCATATTATCAGGGACTGCTGGTCTGTATTTAAACTTTACTGTGTATTATTTTTTAGCATGAGGGAGTTGACAAGTGTTGGCTGCAAATGCTAGTCCATTGGCAAGGATATTTTGATTTCTTGGGATAGAGGAAAGGTCATATTCTTTGAAGGTTTTTAGGAGGTCAAGGGTAGCACTCCTGTATGCTCTCAATCTAGGATGATTAGTTGAATATTCTCCCTTAATTTTCCTAATGACTAGCTCAGAATCCCCATGAACATAGATCCTTTTGGCTTCTAATTTCCTTAGTAATTGTAATCCCAAAAGGAGTGCCTCGTATTTTTCTATATTATTTGTACACTGAAAGTTCAGTTTGTAAGAGTGACCCTCTGCATGGTTGTTCTTACTGTTGTGTACCCGAACACCTGCTCCTGATCCAATTTTTCCACAAGAAACATCAAAGCTCATGCTCCAAAGAGGTTCAGGTTCAGATTTGTGTTGCTCATTTTCTATTTGGTCTAACTGTTCTTCCTTTTCTTCTTCTTTTTCAGTTGTTTGTTCATTTACTGCTACTTGTTCATTATATTTTTTCATCATTGTAAAGGATAAATGAATAAAGGTCTGAGTGGATAGAGTAGAGAGGGGAGTTATCAGGTTTTTCTTGGTTTCTCACCATGTATTTCATATGAGTTTCCCTATACAATCTCCTTGGTTGACAAAAGACTGGTATGGTAGCATAGGTCATGTCCATTTGGAGGGTGCCTTGAAGCTTGGCTCCCCATGAGCGTGATAGAAGCATGCCATATTTAGGGAAAATTTCAGCCACCACAATATCCATTACTAGGATTTTGGCTGGTATCTGTGCTAAAGTAACACAAAGATATTTGATTAGGCCTGGACATTTAACTCTGCTAGAGTCGAAAGAGTACAGGTCTTTGTATGTTCTAGTTATCTCAAGACCAAGTTTCTCCATAATTACTTTTGGCATGAGGTTATGAGATGCTCCTGAATCTAACATGGCATTATGGAGGATTTTATCATGAATATTCAAAATGACATAAAATGGGGGCACACCTCCTTCCTAGAATTTACCTTCTACTTCAGGGCCAAACAAAAGTTCAGGTTTGTCATCATTCAAATTCACAGTATCAGTATTTTCTCCTATGTTCAATGCTTTCAAAACTTGGGATCTATGTACATCTTAGCCTACTAATTCAGTGAAAGGTATAGAAATTTTTATCTTGGCAATCTCATTCTCAATACTAAAAGGTGTCTGTATTTTTGGCAAATTTGAATAAGTTTTATCAGACATTATTTTTGCAGTAACTTCAGCTTGCTGATTTGTGTTAGAAATATCAGTTGGATCAATTTTGTTAGGTTTGATATTTGATTTACTAGTGCTGCTTTCTAGACTGTTTTTGTTTTTATTCCTATCAGGACATTTAACCATTTTACTTGAACTTTCTGTTGTCTTTTTAGGATCAGTTTTAGGGGCCTTTCTAGCAGAATTTTCATAATTCTTTCTCTTGGGAAGGTGCTAGGTTTTCTTGCTTCTGAGGTCATATTGTCTATGTACCTCCATGATAGCATTTTCGAATCCTTGTTTATACTCCTCAGATTCTTGGAATTCTTCTTCAATTTGAGTTGGGGAAAATATGCCTTGCTCTTCCTTAGTAAGGAAAACAATTTCCTCATCATTAACTCCCATTAGATTAATTTGACTTTCTTTTGGCTCTTTAATCACCCCCTCATCCTCATCAACATAATTTTCTTGGAAAGGAGGCCTGATTTGTTGGTCAGGTCCTCTCTGTTCCCTCTGTCTTATTTGAGGGGGATTTCTCCTAAATTTTAGTTTTGGTTTTGGTTTTGGTTCTGATTTCTATTCTGAGGAGATGCTTGGTTTTCTCTGGGGAAAGCTCTCTCATTTAGGTTGATTCTCTCCATCATCATGTCCATGGTTCTAACAAGGTTATCAATCTTAGTATCAGATGTGGAGGCTACAGTCTCTTCCCTATGTGTGACTCTCTTTTCATTTTTCATTCTAGCCCTTTTGGAAATCCGATTTTCTTCTACACTTACTGCACCCCTCTGCATGTCTTCTAATGTAGGAGGGTCTCTTTCTCTTAATTGATAAGCCATCTCTGGGTCAAAACCATCTAGAAATTTCATTAGGGCTAGACCTTGTGGGGGTTTCATGTGAGGAGGGAGGGCATTATATACACTGTTGAACCTAGTTAAATAATCTTAGACACTCTCTCCAATGTTTCTCTTGATGTTTTCATATTTTTACAAGATCGGGAGAGGATTTTTCTTGACTTCCCATTTGTTCAGGAATAGTTGATGAAAAGTAGGGAGGTCATGTATACTATTAGGGGTTAGGCCTTTAAACCACTTTCTTGCTTTTCCCCCTAAGCTTTGGGAAAACATTCTTATCTTAATAGTTTCATCATCTATCTCTTGCCTATCAAAATAGTCATCCATCCGATCCACATGTTGTTGAGAAATTGTAGAACTACTTTCATCAAATAGGGGGATCTTGGACTGATAGTCCTATGGTAGAGGCACTAAAGGAAATGGTAGGACTAATGGGGCATACCAGGCTGCCATGGCTGGTGGTTGGGGAACCAAAGGGGGCTTAACAAGTGGGAGGTTGACAAAAGGAGGTGGAGGGTTGAATGGGGGAAGGTGAACATGGTGTATGAATGGGGGTTGAGGTTTCTACAACAGAACTCTGTTGTAAGATGGATGGGTCCAAAAATATCTGGGTAATCCAATTCTGGGATCTAGTCCTAAACAAGCTTTGTTCCAAGTGTGAGTCAAATTGGATATAATACAAGTATTTAAGGTTTCCAGGCAGGGAACTAGCCTTGTGAATAGGCTTGCTAATAGTTGAACTCTCAGATCTAGGATTTTTCGTTAGGCTTTTCTCTGGATTTTCAACTATTGTAGGAGGGTTTAGGTCGGGATGGGATCTGGTACAGATTCTTCGAGAAGCCAGACTTAGAACCAAGGTTCAAAAAGGTTGAAATTTTTATAATAGCTAAAAAAAAACCAATCTGTGATAGGAAAATACTTTATTCACACAGTATTTTCACTGAGTTTTGTTTGAGTTTTGATAATATTAGGTTTTCTTAATAATTATCCCCAATATGGTCGCCATTATGTTAGCTCTTGTAATTTGTAAGATTGGAAAGAACATATAGCAGAGAACCACATCAAACCACTTTGGAGTTCAGGATCTAGCCCTCCTAGGCTCAGAGAGGGCTCTCTCTATATTTATGATTAACTGATTTAGCTTTATGATTATATTTTCTGATTTTAGGCTAGTTATAAGGATTGGGGTTTTTTTGTTTGATTGTTTGTTTGGTTGGATAGATAGGAAATATAGGAAGCTTAATCCATTGGGCTATGGAGTCATAAAGGGTTGAATTGTACATCAACTTTTCAAGGGTTTTCATAGGGAAAGCTAACTATATCAAATGGATCTTTTTGGCAAGATGAATATGAGATGGCAGAAAGTTGTGAGTTCAATAAGGCTAAAGGGAAATTAAGAATCCTTTAACTATACTTCAACATAAATGCAGAGAAGACAATCTCTGAATTCTGCATTCAGGTTGTTAGAGAAAAAACATTCAAGATAACAATTCAGTGAAATTAAAGAGCAATTAAGAATTCTTTAACTAAACTTCAGAGAAGGCCTTAAAATAATAGTTCGGTAAACTAAAGAGAATTTAAGAATTCTTCAGCTATACTTCACAAAGAAAAACTAAAGACAACAATCCAGCAATACTAAAGAGAAGTTAAGAATTCTTTAGCTATACTTTCAGAGGAAAACATCGAGATAACCAGAACAGGCAGAATTAAGGTGCTCATACAACATATCTTAATCTAAAATTTATGTTATATTATCAGATAAATTGATGTACAATATGGAAAATAAAGGGAAAACATTAACATAAAAGGGATAACATCACCATTAACATAGCTCGAGGATCCTGTGAAAGTGCTTGTATTACTGATATCCAGCTCAAAAACAGTTACAGTGCTTTAGTGCAATAGTCTTAGCAAATCAGAGTCTAAACAAACTCCAGCTAACCAACCAACACTGATAATGAACAATACATGCAGTATTTAACTACAATTGAGGAGGTTGCCCTAATCTAGGGTGATAGACTGCAATTACTACAGAGTAAATGAATTTTTGACAATTGAGACCATGCAAGGCCCAAGCCAAAAATATCTCTGACAAACTTACTGTAACAATAACTTTTGAATTAACTTTTGAGCTAACTTTAAAATATCATTGACTAACATGCCTGTAACATTAAATTTTACAATAACTTCTGTATTGATGCTAAAATATCTCTGACGGAAATATTAGCTGTGGTAGCTTTTATTAAACCAAAATTAAGCTCGAGGAGGCCAATGTGATTGGGAAGAGGTTAATGTTGGATGATCTTGTCATTTGGATTTGTCTTCCTCGTTGATTCACTCTCTGATTTGTCCTTTAAACTTTAAACTTTCCTTATCTGTATAATCTCTTTACTGCCTCTATTGTCACTGTAAATTCTTCCTTCACCTCTTTATCTGCCTTTTCCTTAACTCTATCCTTTTAACTCTATTTTTTATCTTTAACTCATGACTGCTTTGTTTCACTTCTTGTACCTTTTACTGTCACAGTAAACTCTCCTTTTACCTTACTCTGCATTTTCATTGAATAAACCTCATTGTCTTTGGAGTAATTGTACGATCATTAATAATCATGATCCATTGCTGCTTTAGTTTATTCTTCCGCTCTTGATCCTCTGTAGAATAAAGCCTTTAAACTGAAATCCAGAGAGTCTGGATTTAAACAATATTTTGGAATTGGCATCGTAAATAGTTTATCCTATCTCTTGGTGCGCAGATCACCTATAAAATCAAAGCAATTGTTAATTTAAAAACGGAGGTTTGCAAGGGGGCGAGAAATGGTGGCCTATCGCATGGTGCAGGGTAAATAGGTTTGTTACATAAGCACAGTGGGCAGGTGGTTTTATTATATGCGAGGAGGTGGTTTCATGGTTTATCGCGCGGTGCAAGAATGGTATGTGGTTTAGTTTGGAGGGATGCGATAAAATGTTGGGATGATGCGTGGCAGATGGTAGGTGTTGCGAAACCACCCATTTCGCAACCCTGCAAAGGTTTTAATCGCTGGGCAGTTGGGGTTGCGATACGGAGCAAGGGCCGTCAGTTTAGGAGATAGGGTATCAGATGGTGATCGGGGTTTAATGAAATGACAAGCTTAAATATGATGTGGGGCCAAGATTAAATATCAACATGGGCTTTGATTTTTTAGTAGGTAGTAGTGTATAGTGGGCCTCGGGGTTATATGAATGCAAAGGGTAAATGAAATTGAAAGTGGGGTAAAGCTTTAAAGCGAGGTTTTGAGTATATAAGGGGTCGGGTGATTAATAAACAAGGTTTATTAAAGTGGGACCCGAATTTAAATATAGTGGGGTGGGGGGGGGGAATGATAGAAGAAGAGAGGTTTAAATTTTGGGGTCACATATATTTTAAATTAAAAAACATTGTAAAAAAATGGGTTTTTTACATGTTTTAATGAAAAAGGGAAATGAGTAAAAGGGGAAGGGGTTATTTAGAAATGGGAATGAAGGTTTAAGCTAGGGATAGGGGTTTAGGAAGGGGAAAAGGTTAAAATGATGGGATCACGGTTAAAAATGGGATTTCAGAGTATGAGAATATCATAAATGGAAAAATGAAAGGTAATGGAGAGTTTAAATGGGAAATAATGAAGGCAGTGAGGTTTCTAAAAATAAATGATAGTCACGGAATATTATTTTCAGCATAAAAAATACAAGGAATAGGTAGTCATCTTGTGATACTGTAGAAATGCAGGAGTCTAACAGGTGCAACTTGACAATTTTTTGTGAGGGTTCTTGGTTCGTTAGTATGGAGGTTAGGTATCTATGGTGGAATTACGTTGCATGGCGATCTGCGTGGTGGCTCTTGGCCCTTATTTTTGGGAATGAGTCATCTCTTATGCTCCTATTCTTGTCTGCGTTGTAGCCAGTTGTGGTGCTTATATCCTATATATTTATCTCTCAACTCTGTTTTTTTTGTAAATGGGTCACACGTGTTTGGTATCGTTTTATGTTTTATGGGTAGACCCTTCCCATAGTTTAGAACATTGGTGTTGTTGGTTTTAGGAATACATGCAAGTTATCTATGGGTGGGTTTGTTGGGAAATGTAACAGACCAATTTTGGTCATGGCCTTAAGAAATTTTAGGTTATGGAGTCTTTTGTTCCTTAGTGGGATCTGAGACTTAGTTGGTCTAGATGTATGATATAATCTTATAAGGAAAATTGTATCCTCCATGGTCGTACTGAGAGTCCCTGTAAATATATGTAAAGTGTATTTTTGAGAAATATAAAATGCCTTAGCATACAAAAAAGATAAAAATTAAATGGTTGTTAAATGGCCATACAAGTAAAAAAACTTATCTCATGATACATCTCACATTGCCAAGATTGAAAAAATTATAAAAATTAATAATAACTCTATTTTAAATTATTATTATTATTATTAAAATTTATAAAAGGAAATAATATGAGTTAAATATATATACAATCATAAAAACATGTAACAAGATTCTTAACCATGGAGATTTACCCTCACTTTACAATGAAGATTCTTAACTTGTAAATAATCTTTGTTACAATACCATTACTAATACCATGGATTACTAATACAATACCATGGGTCAATACCATGCCCTAATAATACCACATGCCCAAAAAACCATAACTAATATTCATATACCATTTTTTTTAAATAGTCAATTTGATTAAAGGGGAAAAAGTTGATGTTGTATGCCAATTGTAGATTTTTATATCCATCATATTTGTTGGATGTATGGAATCTATAATCGACATAAATGGGTCATTGTTGAAGTTGAGTGCACAATAAACATGGGAATGCTTAGTGCTAAGGTGTAATGTTTACTAAGAGTTTTTATTATGGCATGAAGTTGGGAAAGTTAGTTTTAGCCAACAAATTGCATGATAAGCATAAGGTTTGTTTGGCAATATTTTGTTGAAAAAGATAGGAGTAGTAGGTGTTGACATATATTATACAACTTTTCAAAGAGAATCATATAGTGTGGGATGGACATTTAGATTATCTAGATATATGTTGTATTTTTAAAGTAATGGTGTTATTTTAGATGTTGATGTTTTATGTGTGTTACAAGAGGTTTGAATCTTCATAAAAATGCCACCATTATTTTATTATATAATTTTTTAGGATTGGTAAATGGATTCTTATGTAGTTCATTTTTGTGTGTCTTAGAGTGGAAATTAGTGTTAAAAATTCATTAGTTTTAATACTAGTGGTATAAGGATTACTTGGTATGTGTGAGTTTATTGCTTGGTGTGTTTGAGCTAAGATGAATAACTTGCTTGGTGTGTTTAAGCTAAGATGAATAACTTGCTTGGTGTGTCTAAGTTGAGATGGATAACTTGTTTGGCATGCCTAAGATTTTAGTTCACTTAGCATATTTAAGATTAATAGAAGATATCTTGGTGTGTATGAGGTGAGAACTACATGGCCCTAGTGGTGATGCATCCAAGATGGGAGCTTTGGTGTCTATGATAAATAGGTGAGTGAAATTTGATTGGAACATTTGGATGCGCATCCTCATGCTTCGGCACATAAGTCAAACTGACAATTCAATCCTACTTGAAAATGAATGAAATCAATGCACATACATATAATATAGTTGATTTGAGTCTCTGAAATGACCAATTATTGTATTTCCCTAAAGAGGGCGAGATGGGGGGCGGGAGGTGGGTTGTTCACTCATATAAGGAGTTTTAAAAACTTTGGAAGAGTGGACCATATGTTGGTTAGATGCTCTACAAGGTGACCATATATTATTTGTTAATGTCAGGTGATCTTATGGGATTGGAAACACATATATAAGTTGTTTTGTGTGTTAAAATAAAGTAGGACTCTAAGGATATGTGTCAGTTAAGAGTGTATGCATCTATTACACTAGAAAGCTATTGGAATAATTGATGAAATGGGTTTCTCATCCAAGAGGATTTCATCAAGAAGTTGAATGTGACATGTACTTGAAAGACTTACAAACTAGTGGTTACTATGGTTAGTTACCCATGTACTATGGTCATTGGCTATTACTTTTTGTGTACTTCTACAAATTGGTCATGTCTACATCAAGTAACCTCATGATTTAATCATAATATTTTTTTTTGGGGGAAGGATCATCTTCATCTCCTTGGGGAGCAAGTTACAAAGGACTAGATGATGATGAAGACATCCACTAGAGATCATTAAGAATTACTCATCAAGAGGGAGTGTTGGAATTATTGTCTCTTCGTCTTATAAATCAATGTATGATAGTTCATCACATGTGAAGAATGTGAATTTTATTGTATTAGGAATCTGTGGTGTAAAATTTGTCTTATATGAGGGACCTTCTTTTGTGCTTTTAGGAGGTTGTTAGATTTATATGGATATGAAAATATTTTGTCCAACTAGTTGATTTTTATTTTGGTGTGGTTGAAAATATCCATTCAATACTTTATTAGTGTGATAAGATAATGTGTCTATCTTAAGACAAATTTTGATGTATATTTATATGTGTACAATTATTTAGTCAAGTAGAACACTCAACATAACTTTTTGGTGCATAGAAAAAAAACATACTCACCCATTTGTCTATAGTTAGCTAGGGATATGGTTTAAATAAAGTATCATGGGTAGGATTGAATGAGTGAATGTAGGTGTGGGTGTTTGTGCTACCTTATATTAACTACACTCTAATTCAGGTGGGAATATTGGCATAATATATTAACTCCAATATCATCCATGATGAAGTGGAGTAATGACAAGACCACTTGAGATCGCGAATAGTGGTTGAGTTGGTCCCAATGTTTCACAAGATAGGGGGCCATAAGAATTCCCTGATGGAGGAGAATAGTAAGATTGGTCCAAACTTATCCATCATAGAAATCTAAATAATATGTAACTGGTAAGAAAGCAATTAATACTACACGAAGTGAGATATATACCATTAAATCTAAAATATCTTCAAAATTAAAATTAAATATATCCTGACCTATATAACATTGAGCTGGGAAATATTTTGGGGCCTGTGTACCCACGTATATACGTGTTTTAGGAATTTTTGCCTATGTTTACATGTTTTGAGGCCAAAGTGCCTATGTGATTCTAGGGGATTGAGCCTATGTGCTAAAGGATATAGAGCCTAACTTTATAAATATGTAATCACATGCATATTAATAAAATACACAGTTGTTGTAGACCAAGTAAGGCAAAAGAGTATGGGGGGCTAGGACTCCACAATTGGAAAAGGGGTTAAGGGCTAAGTGATGAAGGGATTAAACCCAGGGAGCTAAGCCAATATTAAAATATGTCTAAAGCCAAAAAATAACATGTTTTTATCCCAAGTCCATAAGTTGGATTCATGATGTGCCACTTGTCAAAAAGGGAACATGAACATAAAATAGGGAATTTTAATGTTATTTCATTCATTCTAATCATTCCATTTTCCATGAGGGAACTTGACTAGTTATTGAACTTCCCAGTGGAGGAAGATGGGCACAACCTTGTGATTATGTGAAATTTTGAATCCTAGATAGATTTGGCTATGAGATAGGCTTTCCACATTGTGAGGTTAGTAAGGTACTTGAGAACTCTTGAGGGTAGTTGGAAGTCATGGAAGCAATAGGACTCTGAGACACCGTTGGTCACTCTAAGCTAGGAGCCCTGGAAAGATTATGTAATAACTTGATGGACTGCGAGTGCAGAGAAGAGGGTGCATTGGCTTGGGTTGTGTAAGATGATGAGGGATGAGAGACTATTGGTTGGAGGTTACTAGAGCCAAGTACCTTTCCCTATTAATGTGTTGGAGTAGTTGTGGACCATAGTTGGCTTAAATAGCCTTTAGCCTCAATGGAGTCTTAGCCCTAGTTCAAGGGTGACTCATTGATGGGGGATTATGAGTAGTGTAATTTATGACTAAGTGAAATGTCTAAAATATATAGTGAATTTGTAAATTACATATTATTTACAAAAAATATATGTTATACTAGAATTATTAAATATAATATGCATTGCAGGATGATATCACAAATATATGTAGCATAATCAGAATTTTTTTTAGTAAATTACACCTCAACAAATGAATTACTTGTGAAATCAAACTTATATGATTCATAATGATTGAAAACTTCTTTCGAAATAATCACATATCAATTATTTGGTGTCAATGTTTCGAACCCGCTATTTAGATTCATCATCAAAGAAAATATGTTGAAACTAATCTAACAAGGAAAATAAATAGAATTGAGATGCTCCAGAGAATTTCAAAATAATAATTTAGAATTCAAATCAATAAAAAAGTAAAGAAGCTAGCTACCATAATAGTCAAATTTGATCAAACGTTAAAAACAAAAACAATAAAAATAAAAAGAATAAAACTATATCAAAATCGTACCATATTATCCGTATGACAACCGTAAACCTAAAATGGTTTCCATTCATTTGTCGTGGACCCGCGGCTCCACCGAAACTAAACTTATAATTGTTGTTTGGTGCTGGACAGCCCTCACAATAGATGTAGCCCTCAAACGTTAATGTTTCCTACCAAATCAAAATTTTAGATTTGCCATTATCCTCCCATCCATTCCATTCTCCCCAAACTCACGGCACATGAGACGGACGTTATCCTCACTTATCCATTGAGTTTTATTGACTTCACAAGTCAGAAAGCCACATTTGATGTTAATTAAAAAAATCATAAATAAATACATAATTAAATGAATAGATATTGTATATACATTTCATCGTATATTTACCTTTTATTAAATGGTTCATATATGCATTTTATTATTATTTATTTATTTTTAATTAAAAATAATAATATGTTTTTTACAACAATTTAATTATTTTTTTAAATATTTTTAATAGTTGTAGTTTAATTATTGCATGTTTTGAGATTTTATAAATATATTTAATGGTCAAATTTATTCAAAATAAGGCAAAAATTTGTTGGAAGAATAAGTTTGAGCTATTAACTCACATTCAAAGTACTCCAAAATGTTTTGGCCAAATTCAAGTCAAAATCACCACAACTTAGAATGATTCAACAACACCTTAATAATATCATATTCCAAAATAATAACATTTATCAATAGAAACCAATAATTAAGTCAATGCAAGACTAATAAGTGTAGGTTTCAGCAAGTCTCAATGTTGAATGGAAGAACGATCTACCCACCAGTGGGATGTTAGGATTGTACGAAGCTCGATTGAGCTTGGACGCCCCTTGGTATAGCTTAATTTATGAAAGGTGACTCCTATCCTTAACCCATTCTCATGAGATTGAACACAATATTATATATAATAGTAAAATTTTGTGGTTTGTACTGAGGCTAGAAGAGATAATGGTTCCTGTTCAGTTGAGGATTGTTGTGTCAATGTTTTACAAGAATGTTATTGCCAAACTAAGCACTAAGGGCTGGTCAAAATAAAATAAATGCAATATCAAAGTCAAGCAAGGGTGCCCCTTATCCCCTACCCCTTTTGGCATATACATTGATAAGCTAAAGGACTGTTTGGAAGATGTAAGTTGTGTTTGACCCACGGTCATTGGTATAGTCATAACTCGTCTCCCTTATGTTGATGATATTGGTCCTTTGGCAACATGCCCTCAGGATGTTGACACAAAATAAGAATCCTCTAATATTTCTATTCTAAGACGGGTGACACTATTAATACCAACAAAACTAAAGTCATGATAATTAAATCCAATAATATCACCTATGATACATTTATATATCATAAAAACTACTTGGAGGAAGTGCCTTCATACAACTATCTAGGAATGAACATCCATCATAAACTAAGTTACATTATAACATTGGCAAAAGGATAAATGAGAGTTTGAAAACTTACTATGAGCTTAAAAACAATTATAATTCAACATATCTTTGGATGTTAGATCAAAAAGGTCTTCTCTTTGAGACTCTCGCCACTATTATTATTTTATATGGGGTGAGGTATGGGTTCCAATATATCCAAAGAGTCATGGAAAAAGATTGAGCAACTACAAAAATAGTTTATAACTTGCAACCTCAAGATTAAAGGAAATACTCCATATGCCATCCTCCTTATTGAAGCAATCCATTTCCCCATTGAAAGCACGTCATCTTAGAGGTTTCCTAAAATTTCTTCAAATTTTATCCAAAACTCCCACCTTATGCTCAAGCAAGAATGACATAAGGATGTCCAAGCTTGGTTGGATCATTGGGGGGAAATGAGATCAATTTGTAGAATAAGAATTATATTGAAAATATTATTACTTCCAAATTTAAAGAGAAATTGTAGGGTGATAAAGAGGTGGAGTGAAAAAGGAAACTAAGATATCATATGCAGGTGATCAACCCCATCTTGAAAACTAAATAAACTAATTCCCAATTAGTTCCCAAAATGTCTTGGGATGAAAGACTTAGTCACCTATGTGATTCAAAGAGAGTTGAACATGAAAAGCACTTTATTTTAGATGTTCCATCTTATACTCATATTCACTCTAATTTTCAAAATATTGATCACACTACCAACCTTCTTGTTCTTAAAATCAACAAAACTATGGCGATGCTAGAATGCTTCTCTCACTTCCTTTTAGCATAAATTAAAATGCTAATAATTCCAACTAATTTCTCACCTTCTTAAGGTCTTCTAAACCATGTAAGTCATAATTGACATTCATCATCATCATCAATATCAATTAAAAGTTAAAAAATAAATTAATAAAAAATACATAATTAAATATATATATATATATATAGAGGTTTCTATAATACATATCTTAGATGTTCTATTTACATTTATATTTATTTTTTATTAAATTTATTAAATTTACTTATTATTTATTTTTAATTAAAAATAATATATATTTTTTAAATCATTTAATTTATTATTGATTTATTTTTTAATTAAAAATAATATAATATTTTTAAACAATTGAAAAAGGTTATCTTCTCAAATTAAAAACACTTAAAAATATTAATGAGATATCACGTATTCCAAAAATAAAAAATCTAACTAATTGTCTAACAATGCTGACATCAATAGAAACCAACAACTATGTCAATAACAACGCTGACATCGATAGAAACCAACAACTATGTCAATACAATTAAAGAACTTTACTTATATACCTGGCAGCCTCCGAGATAGAATCTTATAATTTAAAAGTTTTAAATGGATAAAGAATGTGAACCCTGAAGACTACATGGTCCCAAATGTCCCAAAAGCTCATTTAGACTACAAAATCCAGTCAAAATCATTTTGTCATTAAATATTGCAAGGAAGTCTTCACAAATAGATACGGCATAAGACATTTCCAGAGGTTTAAATGAAAAGAACGCTCAGCTTGGGAACGTTTATGAGTGTCTATTAGTGGGATATATATACAGATTAGATGCTGTATATTGGAAACTTCCTTTTCATCAGTACTTGGAATTTATTTTAACGAAGTCTAAAAAGGCCTTGTTTTGACTCAGAATTTGGTAATGATTTTCAGAAAATCTGGCAAAGATTTGCCCAGAATCTTGTTTACAGTTGTTAAACATTAGTATTTTGAGTGCCCCAAGGGTTTTTGATAGTGCTGAATCCATTTCCACTATCAAAAATGGATTCCAAACACTGTAACTACCTGATTTTTTAAAATTTAGTTGACCGGATTCCAGCAGATTTCTGCTGTCCGGGCCAAAACGCGGCCTCGGTAGACAACTCCATTTATTTTTATATAAATAATGATTCTTTAAAATTTATTTTTAAAATAATAATATCGTGTATATACACACAGATTAGATGCTGTATATTGGAAACTTCATTTATATCAATATTTTAGAATTTTTTTTGTTGGTATATAAATGATGTTTTTTAAAATAATAATTTGATATATTTATTTTTGGGTTGAATATATTTAAAAGTTTTTTTTAGTAGTTTTGGGTAACTTGTAATTTTTTGTTATTTAAAATAATTTTTAATTAGACATGTAAATTTAGCATCTTAAAATAATTAATTAGCTTAGTTTTATTAGCTTGAGGAATTGTCTTGATGGTTGAGAGTGTCTGGAATTTTGTCAAAAAGAATTAAATAAATTGAAGTAGTAATATTTGAATCATGTTTTTAATGGTGGAAATAAATTCAACACCATAAAAAACATCTAAAGCACTCAAAATCATGAAGTTTGATAATTATAAATTGAAATTTCAAAAATTTCTGACCAATTTTATCTAACAGCAATAAACTAGATTTTAAAAAATTCAGACCCAATTTATCAAAATCTTACCAAAATTTTCATAATTTTGGTAACAAATTTACTCTCTACTCAAACTCATTTTAGCAAAAATTTATAATACATAATTCTAATACATATATACCGTTATAACAAATAAACTACTTCTTTCTTTAAAAAAAAGTAAACTACTGCGAATATCATTTTAGCCTCAGTCTATTAAATATTAAAAATTTAAAATTAAAATAAATATAGTTATTAACGCTAAATAAAACTCCATATCCATCCGTTTAATACTAAAAAGTATTTATCGTTAATGAATACATGAATGCACGAAGAATTAATAAATGAATGAAGGAAGGAATACAGCAGGGCGTGGAACACGAGAAAATATTGAAAATATTGCAAAGTGTGTTTTCCGGACAGAAAAGCAAAGATTCTCATTGGAGTTGTCTTATTTGGAGTTTTTGGTAAAAAAAATTGGGTGGGAATTCAATAGAAAAAATTTAGCTGAAATTTTATTTAAATTGATTTTTGGATTTGATTATAATTTTTAACACTCAAATTTTATTATAAATAAAAGAAATTTACTTTTTTTTTTTTAGGGATTATCTATAATGAATTAAATATCATGATAATATTTAATGTTTTAAACGGTGTATGATTAACACATTCTATATATAGCATTTCATTAATTCTGATCCTTGATTGGTTAAACTTACTTTTACTCTTATATGTTCATAACTTATACCAATCTATCTTTTGTTTAACACATTCTGTGATCTTCGCATTTATTAAGGACTTATCTTGAGTTTTGGGTGTCGTGGTTACGTCTCGCGATTTAATGCATTTGCCATTTGTGAAATTTTAAGTGATTTGGTTTGTGTTTTCAATGTCCACCTGCCTTATCGTCTACCATTGGATGTCATCACGGATCTACGACTAATTTTATGGGCAGGAAAACCCTCGATAATACCCACAACCCTAACCTCTTGTGTCATTTCTTCACTGGCTAGGCATCGGCTAGGTCTACAATTCCATACCTCCAAGAGAACTGTTACCACAGTTGGGCTCTGGCTAGCACTATAACCAGCTGCATTGGTGTGCTTGCGAGGTTTTAATTTCGCCTCAGGTTATTAACCGAGAATGGTTGAACCCTGCGGAACAACTAGGAAGGCTCTTCCAGCCACCGTTGCTGTCTCGGAAGATTGCCAGACCAATTGGATTCTTCAACACAAGTATTGTTTCCCTTGGCTTGAAATCGTTGTCTTAGTTTTTGTTTGTTTTCCTTTAACAATTTCGTTGATTCATGTATTGTCCTTTTTTATTTAGCTTACCCCTCAGTCTTTTTCTGTTTTATTCGTTTCTCTAGCTCAGTGTTTTCTATATCGCTTGGAGGCTCATCGCTACAGGTGAATTAAGTTTACCAAGCTTTACGCTCTCAGTGATCCCTTGCATTTTTTCTTTGCTTAGTATCACGGTTTCGTTACTTAACAATCTAGGTATTGGTTTTTGCAGGTATATTCTCGGAGACCAAGTCAGACCTTTGTTCTTTCAGGGCAATATGCTATGGCTTCTCTTCTGCTAACAGCGCCTCTACTCCTCCAAGTATTCTAGTATCGAGCCGAATGGGTTCACCAACTATTCTTCATCGCGTGCTTAATCTTAATGTTTCTAGGTTTTGGCCTTCAAGTTACCATGTTGTCATTTGCATAATGCTTTTCTTTTTAGATTATGAAAGTCAAATATACTTAACTCTTGCGCTTATATGGAGGCTCTGTTTCACTCAAAAGATTGTGTTTTTTCATGATGTTTAAGGTCTGTTAGGAGAGGAATTCATCCAGACTTGTCTTTTCGGTCTCGGTGGAACTTCCCAACCCAAATTTCGATTTATATAATTTGAAATTGTAACCTATGTAAGAACAGGTTCTATCTTTCTCCTCATACAGTGCCCTACGGGGTTTTTCTATTTGATTCTCATGCTGGAAATTATCAAAATGTTCTTACTATTTTTTTTTTAAAGGCCATGTTCCCATATGCGGTTTACATTTATACTGTTATTGTTTTCTTTTAGTATAAACTATGTTAACTGTTTTATTTGATGATTTCTGAGCCTAGGGCCAGATCTTGGATACTTGTACTAAGCTGCTTCTTTGCCAATGTACTTTAATTCCTTGTATCTTTTTGCTCATATGGTTATTGGTATATTTTTTAGTTTTTGGAATCGAAACTCTTTAACACTGCACAATTGTATTCTATTGTCTATTAATTTCACCAGATAACATGAATTTTACATATATGGTTAAAGTGACCGGACCACCTCTAAATTTTGTCGAGTATAGTTCAGTTTGGAGTAACGACGTGTTCTGGGTTGAGGTTTTCTCCTCGTGGCCAAAACCAACAGTGCACTTCTTAATAATTTAAATTGATATAGCTCAGAAGATAAACTAATTGCCTCGATTTTCACTGTGCTATTCCTGTGTACTTAGCTATAGCATAATTTAATCATTGCAACTTAATACTCTAGCAGTTTACTATTTCAAAAGAAATCTCACACATTTATTACTATTGTTACTCCAAGTTACCATATACAGTCTTTTTCATCATGTAACAATTTTCTTTTACAGTCTTTCCTATCAGAGCTAATTTGCCTACTCTACTTAACATATTTACAGAATTCATAAATTTTCAAAAATACTTAAATAATTTCATTCCTTCCATATAATTGCCTTACACAAAATTATTTTTTTGTACTAGTCTACACATACCTATGTACATGTTTCATAATATTTCCCTTAAAAATTACTGGAAAGGGCTGTTAGTTGATGATGTCCACCCAACCTTCAAAAGAGGTGATTACGTGATTACGTCCTCCTCTTGCCCCGGTGCTCCATTCCTGAGATGTACAGGTTGACAGTGGTTTCTGTTGTGACCTCAGGACTCCAAGTCTAGTGAGTACCAGAAACTCTCAAGAACGCTGAGTGGTTTCCACTCGTCTCTATCAACTCAGGAAATTCCTCACTCTCTTCCCTTAGTTTATAAACAAAACCCCTTTTCCTCACTGAGATATGTATTTTATCCTCAAAGGAAAAGGTAACTGTTCAAATTGTCCAACCACCTCTCAATTATTGGAATACTGAACCCCTTTTCCTCACTGGAATATGTCTTTTATCCTCAGAGGAAAAGGGAACGGTTTAAATTGTCCAACCACCTCTCAATTCTTGGAATACTTTTACCATCAATCTTTTTACCTTTTTATGAACTACCTTTCCATAACCAATTTTATTTTTATAATAGTAAAATAAATTTTTTTCTCGAAAAAACACGAGATTTTGTAGAGTTTACTCATCAAACGTGTGATTTCAATGAATTCCTGCCAGACTTTTGAGAAATTAGATTGAAAATAAAACTTTCGAAAAAGTAACATTAAAAACAACTCCATTCCCATGTGCTTTTGAATTTTGGGGCAAACCATATAAAGACTAGAAAAAATATGCTCATGGGAGGGAATTCCATGCATGCTCAACACTATTTAGATAGATAAATCTCTTTTTTGTTTTTTTGTTTTTTGTTTTTTGGGTCAACATAGTTTGAATGGGCCTAATGATTAAGAGTAGTGTTTCTTCCTTAAAGGTCACAAGTTCAAAACCAAAGGGGTAGAGTATGTATGCCTTTGTAAACATAGCAATCAAATCTCTATTTAGAAGTGAATTCTTGTCCCACAAGTATTTGTTACATCAAAACCTAAAAATCTTTCAAAGTTTGAAAAATTGACATGGCTATCTTGCCCTCTAATTCTAATTCCAGACAAATTGATGTCTAAACCCTCTAATTCTAGACAGGCTTATTTGTTACATCGAAACCTAAAAAAATTTCAAAGTTTGAAAAATTCACGTTAATATCAGACAGGGCTATCTTGCCCTCTAATTCTAATTCCAGACAAATTTATGTCTAAAGCCTCTCATTCTAGAGAGGCTTATGTATTCTTGAAAGCTGCTCCAAGCCTGGGTTTTTAATTCAAGAAGGAAAAAAAAAAAATAGTACAAGGTTTTGTTGCCAGGTGAGCTTTATATCATTCCTTTTGGAGATGATAGCAGCGGCGTACAGAGGATTACACGGTTGCTTTTCTGGTTCTTGTACGGCCAAACGCAGCCTGGCTAGGCATTTCCATGGATTCGGCTGAACCCGCCGAGAATATTGATGATCGAAAGGTCTCATTATCATATGATGATCTGATCGTCGATTCCCAGCTATCACAACTCTTGAGCTTCTTCGCCGGCTTTGCCAGCTCTTCCACGCATTTCACGTTTGCGAGGGACTTAAATGACTGCGACTTGCCGGTGAAATAATTGGACAAACCCCTCCTGTAAATTAGGCAAACAAACAGTCCAAATCAACAAAAGATTGCAGCAACCACTGTTCGAAATTCAGATAGAGATTTTCGTAATGAGTCGATGGCTGCCATTAGACTTACTTTCGAGAGGGGAGGCTGAACCTCAGAGACTGCATGTGGAAGAGAGGGCCGCCATTGCCATCGGGCGGCGGTGGAGACGAGAAATTCCACGAAGAATTGCTGCTGTCCGTGATGTCGTCTGAGGAAGCCGTCGAATCTGGTGAAGAAATAGGAAAACAAGAAGACGAGGAAGATAAATTGCATGTTGACATGAAGCGCTCTTCCGCCATTGCTGCTCCCAAGGAAAATAGGGTTTTGAAATGACTCACAATCTTGAATTTCAGTCACGGAAATTCTGTGTCTTCCTTTCTGCAAGAACTGAAACTGAAATTCTCCTCTCGCCAGGAATCCTTTCAGGCCATTTTATAGCGGGCGGCGACAAGGACAACTCAGCCAATGTCCACAAAAATTGCGCCACGTCAAAACCTCGCGGGCGGGGTGCTGTTCTTGCGGCGGGACATACCCCTGTCCACGATAAGTGAAAGCTCCCACAAGCGATTTTGGGCTCCCCCAACGGCGGTCTCATCGTTCCCATCTCGCGGTTTTGGCAGCCCTATCCGATTGGTGGAAGACCCAAACTGCCACGTCGACAAGGATGTAGCGTGATTTTACATGTAAGAGGATGAGATGGGGGACCAGCGCGGCTCTCCGCAAATGTAGGTGATGGATGCTCGGTCGGCGACGAGGGTTAGTCCGGATAAGAGGGCCTCATCCACAACATTATCTAATTCCGGGTCAACCGCATTCGAACAGGTGGGACCCACACCCAAACTCAGCGCTTCCTTTCGTCAAGTGTGTCAGAAATTCTTATCCACATAAATAATGAAATTGTCATCCGAAAAGTTGTCCACCGTATCCACATTTAAATTCCTTTTATCATTTATTTCTATATTTCCCCTCTTTGTTACACCACAAGCCCAACGCGTGTCCTTTGTTCTTATCTCCATGTTGCTGGTTATATAAGAGAAAAGCTTAACATGTAAGTATAGGTATCTTAGCGAACAATTAATTATATTGATTAATTATATTATTAGCACATTTTTAAGTAGAAAAATGTAACGTCAAAGTCAATTAGGGTGAGGATGTTTAAAGGTCTGAGGATTTAAACACTTTTTATATGTTTGGTAGACAATTTCATTTTTATTGGTTGTTTTTTTTTTTTTTATACCATTAGCTCAAAACGTGTTTTTTGTTTTGTTTTTATCTCTATTTTGTTGCTTATATGGGGAAAAGTAAATTGTAACAATTTATATCAATTAATAGTATAAGAAGCATATTTTTTTAAGTAAAGGAAGGAAACACTAAAAAAAAATAAGAGATTAAGTTTTGATTATATGTAAATGTATTGAATGTAAAATTAACAATTTATTTAAAATAAGGTATGGCAATTTAGTTGTTATATAAGTTAGAAATTAAGCGAAAAAAATGCATAAAAAATTAGAATTTGTATCTATCAATACTAAATCAATAATAGTTAATAGGCAAATCAATATTCTATAGTCTTGCTTAGGCAGAAATTAATAAATTGAGATGTGAAGTGGATAAACACTTGCATAAATTTTGTTGAGTAGTAACCACTCCTAAATTTACACATTTACAATTTTACTCCTACATAATTGTTGAGAGAAATATAAATAACGTTAGGAAATAATTCCTCTTAAATATATTTATTTACATCTTATTTCTATAGTCTTTTTAATGCAAAAACTTACTTAAATTATAGTAAAAGTAATTGATAATAAATATAAACTAATTTTAAGAAATTTTAATTTAACTATTAATAAGTAATAAATGAATGATGAATAACTCATAAAATTAGCTCAATTGATAGTGTAAATCGTTAAAGCACCTTTCCTAGAGGTTACAAATTCAATTCTATTTATGCTCTTGAATCAAACCGTAACGTGCTCACCTAAAGTGAATTTTCAATTGAAGTAGCTAACATTCAATACATAGTGTAGTATTTCTAACCTTTTTTAAATATATTTTATAGGTTTGCTTAATTTTAACATTCTTGAATTTTTTTTTCCTATTGTTTTTACCTAGTTTAATATTTTTAATTTTTTAAATATATTTTATGGGTTTTAGTAAATTTAACCTTCTTTAATATTTTTTTTGTCATATTGTTTCATGGTTTCGAATTTTATTTTATTTTTTTGTCATTATTTTTATAGCATGGTTTAAAATTTTACTATTCTTCGTAATTATAGTTTTTAATAAAATGGTTTAAATTGTTTAGGTGGGATAATTTAAAGGCACAAAATTCTTAAGATGTTAAAGTTTATTTAAAATTAAAAATTATATAATAAAAAATTATAATTTCAACCACTATTAATTTTAGTAATGAATTTTAAAAATTTAAAAATAAAATATTTAATATCATCGATAAAAATGTCAGAGACATATACGCCTACTTGGAACACGATTAAGACGGACTGTAATTCAAGTCTCCTCTCATTTCGTTTAGAGAGTTGAACTACATAAAACCTGGTAAAATGCAAGTGGTCGAATGCAAGTCGAATGTTTTTCCGTAAAAGTGATAAGACAAGCTCTCGACAGACGATGAAAGAGAGCACCTTCCCCTTTTATACACCTTCGGTGCAATTGTTTATATTATTAGCAGGAAAATGTAACATCAAAGTGAATTGAATTGGGGTGAAGATGTTGGTTAAAGATTTCTAGGATTTTTAGGATTTTGTTTTTAATAAGAAATGAACATTTTAAAAATGTGTTTAGTCAGGTTTAATATAAGTGGACATATAATGTGAGGATGTGATGTTCACATTATAAAATATCTATTTTTTACTAAATCAAGTTTAATTAGTCTTTTAAATTTTTTAAAGATGATTAAAATAAAGGAAATTAGGGTAGCTATATAAATTAAGGGTTTGGTATTTTGATGAGAGTGTTAATTTTGTTTTAATGGGACTCTTAGAGATCACATTTTTCATCTCATAGTTTACATCAAGCAATTAATGAGGGAAGAATGCACTTTGCTTCACATGCAAATTAACAGTTGGCCATGGGGGCTTTACTCAATGAACTTTTGACATATCACATGCGTTCATGGAAATTAAACAATACCCTTAATTTTATTGCATATTGGAAAATATCTCTAAAAATCACATTATCTAACCCTCTACCAATACAAACCCAATACACCTTCAGAATTTAAAAAAAACTCTACTTTCACTAGATATTGTAGGTATCCATTTTTTTCATTAACATTTGTATACCCCTTATTAACTTTGAGCTCCATTTTTTATACCTTTTAATAAAAAAATCCTTTACCCCCTAATATATGCTAAATATATTATGTCATTTTTTCCTCAATATATATTCCCCAAAATGAATGCACATGGTATCATATTGCTCCCTTAGTGAAGCCCCCATGTAGTTAGTGCAATGTTTCTATTAATTGGCCTAATGTTTGAGGTGGTTGTCTGTAGTGAATGGCAAGGAGCCAAAGGTTCGTCCTCGACCTCCTAGTTCTATGGATCATCAAAGATTGAATTTGTGAGCTCCTTCGTGTCGTGGCTAGTGTCTAGTTTAAAAATCCTGAGAGCAGGGTGTGAACACATGCGAAAATCTAGAGTGATTTTGTTGGGTTTCCTAGAAGTATGGTCATATGATTGGACGTTCAAATATTTCTTTTCAAAAGGGTTATGGCAGGTCATTAGTCTTCTTCATGGAGCAAATTCTAAAGTTATATCCCTTTTATTCCTAGTATATTTCTTTTGTTTGGAATTTGTGTCAAGGCTTGGACCTCTAGGGTCTGAAACTTAGTGTCTTTCCCAAGTATGGTTTGTATTGTTAATTAGAGTTCTGGTGTCGATTTGTTTTAGAATTTTGGTCTATGTTCATCACGCAAGACGTAAGAAAATGAATGTGAGTCTAGTTCAAAGTGAATTACAGTGGCTTTATAGCGTCTGTTGTAGTCTTAGTTTGGGTATTCTATGGGCAGCAAAAGTTGGAGGGTGGTTACATTTCTTTGTGTTTTGCATTCTATTGGTCTTGTTATTGGTTTTATTTAGTTGAATGGTTAATGGCAAAAAGTTGGGGCATGAGATAATCACTCCTTCTGTCTCAATTGGCGTGTCGTTTATAGAGTATCGGTCTAATGTCTGGATTTTTTGCAATGACTTACTCTACTGCTCCCCTGGTCATGTCGGTCTTGGGTCTTGTTTGTTCTTCTATTCTTTTGCAGGTAGAGGCTCTCATATAAATTGTTGGAAGTTTTCCCTTCATTCAGTTATGCCATTAAGGAAGAAGGGGAGGAGAAAAAGGGGAGGTGGTGCCCAAGTCCAGTAAGGGCCCCGTGTTGCCAGGAATCTTTCCCATGACTTGACTACCATGTTTTTCAAAGTTGTTCCCCCATAAATGCATACAAAAATTTAGAAGCTAGAGACACATGTGAGGGTTTAAAGGAAATCCATGTTTGATTCGAAGCTCATGGAGGATATCTCACTTGGGTTCTTGAGCATGGGCAAACTAGGGGCAGGAAGAATCAATACCTAAAGATTGTGGGTCTTCATTGGAAAATGAAGACCTTGTTAGGCCCGGTCCTAAGGGACAAACTAGTGGAAAACTACAATGTTTTTGCATCCCTGGAAAACCAATGGTTCTATTTGGATAGGATTGACTCTTAGCTAGCTCATGTAGAAAGACACATTTCGTGTGAATCATATGGTGGGGATATGATGGATCCCGCTCACTCTAGTTCAAGGGTTGCAACCAACAATTCATCTTCTAAAAATGATTAGAGTGCTCTCTGGGTGGAGGTGCAACTTGACATTTTTGTGTGAGGGCCCTTGGTTCATCAGTATGGAGGTTAGGTATCTCTAGTGGAATTCTCGTTGCATGGAGATCTATGTGGTGGCTCTTGGCCCTTCTTATTGGGAACGAGACATCTATTATGCTCCTCTTCTTGTATGTGTTATAGCCAGTTTTGGTGCTTATATCCTATATATTTATCTCTCAACTCAGTTTTTTTTTTTTTAAATGGGTCGCACGTGTTTGGTATAGTTTTATGTTTTATGGGTAGACACTTCACATAGTTTAGAACGTTGGTGTTGTTGGTTTTAGGAATATATGCTAGTTATTTATGGGTGCGCTTGTTGGGAAATGTTGCAGACCAATTTTGGTCATGACCTTAAGAAATTCTGGGTTATGGAGTCTTTTGTTCTTTAGTGGGATTCGAGACTTAGTTGGTCTAGATGTATGAGATAATCTGATGAGGAAAATTGTATCCTCCATGGTCGTACTGAGAGTCCCTGGAAATCTATGTAAAGTTTATTTTTGAGTAATATAAAATGCCTTAGCATACAAAAATAAATAAATAAAATGGTTGTTAAATGGCCATACACAAAATACTTAAATATCATGGTACATCTCACATTGCCAAGATTGAAAATATTAACTAAATAATAACTCTATTTTAAATTATTATTAAAAAATATAAAAGTAAATAATATGATTTAAAGACATATACAATCATAAAAACATGTAACAAGATTCTTAATGATGTAGGAGCATCCGGATTTAGCCAGCAATGTGATTGTGTGTTCACATGTTGTGGCTAACAAGAGGTGGAAAAATTGATTATTAATATTTTATTTAGCTTTAATTGTGAGAATTTAGTTTGTTTTTATTTCCTAACTTAAAAAGGAATAAAAATAACAAGTTGGTTCTCCCTGCGAAGAGATCAAGTCAAGTAGATTAGACCATTAAGATAGGATAGAATGAGTTTGTTAGAGTGGTTCCGCTGTGAGCTAATAAAAGACAAAGAAAATCACTTTCAGGTATATATAAGCGTGAGTAAGTAAGTGTGAGGGGGGATAGGTGTGAGAGAGGTGTGACAGAGGAGTGGACAGAGAGGAGAAGCAATGTAAAAAATCCATCCATCAAGGGTTCGACTCTATGTATTTTTCACTACTTTTAATTCCAAGTGTATGTGTATTTTAATTCTTCTATCCGTGTTAAACTTTCGTTTCTTTTTATTTTTAGTTGGAGTATATGTATTGCATCACGCATAGTGGGGGTTCTCAGTAATATGTTTGTGTGAAATTGCAGATTCAAGTCAAATTTTCTGAGTTGCGATACAAACATCCACAACGATTTTGGCGTTGATCATACATCAGATTTGGAAAGGGCCGACTGAACGTGTGAACAACAAATACACAATGGGACAGTTAGATCTAACATAGATCAACAGTGAAGATTAAATCGTAACCCAGTGAAATTTCACACATTGGCGACTTTTGTGTTTATTGTTAAGGCATTGTATGGTAAGTAACTTAAGTTGCGACGTGAAGCATATTTCATATCACATAGGATAAGGAGAATCCGTTATGGTAAATGTTAAAAGGTTCGACGCGATAAGGTTTTCGCTACGGGTTGTGAAATCGTAAATATTGCAAAATTCGTAAAGTTGCGAAGTTGCGGGGAGGTAAGTTATTAAATTTGCGAAGTGTGATCTGCCGTGATTGGTCATTGATTGTGTGGGCCCATAAACCATGCAGGTTCCGCATGTATTCTGAAAATTTGCAGCCTTGTTGCATCATTTGGTATCAAATCAGAAACTGAGTTCTGTTCTTAAGGATTGTAGCAAATATGCCACCCAAGAGAAAAGTTGGCATAGGTGTTTGGTCTAAAATGCAGATGCAAATTAGAGTTTCATTTACTATCAGTCCGGGTAAGTAAACTTTGAGGATCATCTAAAATATATGGACTTAGAGACAAACTAAACTAAGCTAGGGGAAGAAATGCCAAAGCTCCCTTATAGGAGGTTGTTCATTAGGATCTCCAACACCTATTTAGTTATCTAATCAAAATGAAATCTAAAGACATTGTGATAAGTGTAAGAAATATTAAGGCTCCCTTACAAGAGATTGTTCATTAATATTTCTAATCATCTTAATCAACAAACTATTTAAACTAATGAAATTAAAGCACTTAAACCTAATTCTGATTGATTGCATGAAATTTTAAAGCTCTCTTACAAGAGACTATTCATTTATATCTCAAGCATATAAATCAGAAACTTAAACTAATGAAATCAAACATTAAATAACAAATCAGATTCATTGAAGGAAACATTAATACTTTCTTACGAAAGGTCATTCATTAATATTCCAAACATGTGAACCTAATAATTTAATCTAATGAAATTCATAAACAACATAAAATAAAAGCTTACTAAAATAAAAGTGTACTTGCTAGGCAATGGGGATCCTTCCAAGGATTCACAGGCATACAAAAAGAAATGTCAAATGTAGAGGATCAAAGAAGCTCCGTCTTATTTATCATCAATTGCAAATTACAATTACAACCATTACAATGATTCTCCAATCTAACTTCTCACTACCAACCTATAAGATACTAAGATTACAAAATGAAGACTAAGATTACAAATGAAGGAGATAACACTCCTATTTATACAAAAGCTATGATAACAAACTCATAAATGTAAATCCACTATTTCCTCCTTTGACCCACATATTTCTCAACCAATGGTGGCACATAACCCTATCCTCCATGATCTCCTCCATGAGGTACATGATTTCCTCAAATTCGAATTTGAACATAAAGTGCCACACAAGGGTGCCTAGGAAGCTTCTTTTGTACCTACACATGTCAACAAACTCATTCTAATTGTTAGGTATAGGTATAAGCATATTATTTTCTAAAGTTTAACCACAAATCCACTTAAAAATGTTAAGAATTAATAAACTTTGGAAAAACATAGTTATAACCCAATGATGAGGTAAATGTAATGATGTGGAGGTGGAATGAAGGTGACATGAAGGTAATATGGAAGTAATGTGAAGGTATTGGTGAATAATGGAGTGAGAATAGGGACTATTTTGAGACCCAACATACCCCCAAACTGAAGGTATTTCATGTCCTCATGCTATCTATTACATTACTTTTTGATACTTGAGCTTTGGCTTAAACTCTGCATGATATCATTTACTTAATTTTTGCAAAGTGTTTTTGATGAACTGCAACTTGGTTGGTTCTTGTGTTTCAACCATATTTTGTTTGTTGCATTCAATTTTAATGTATGATCTTTGCATATTGATAATGTGATTTTTATTGCAGAGTATTTTTGTTGGAATGCATCATGGTTGGTTCTTGTGTGACAACCATGATTGTGTTGGCATCCAATTATCTTTTAAGTACTTTTTTAAAATCCATTTATATGCTCATGATGATATAATAGTAAATATATTTTGAAAGTATGTGGGCTTTGAATGTGATATGAATGTTTTGAATGTTATATGAATGTGGAAACATATGAATGTGAATGTATTTCCCCCCTCAACTGATGGTTTTGGTAATTTGACAAAATTATGAAAGGAAGTGAAGTTTTTCCAAAAAAATATCATTCTAACTTTTCAAGGAATTAAATGGTTAAAAGTTAGAAAATATCATACCTTAACTTACCCTTTCAAAAATGTATGAGAGTTGTGCATGTGTGGCTGCAAAATTCTGTTCATAGTCTTCTTTACTTGGTTGTGAAAATGGTGGATGAAATCGAAAAAGTGAATCATTTATTGTTGCTGCATCTACTGCTAAATCTGCTACTGGATATTCTGCTGAATATTCAGAATCTGCTGCTGAATGCGGTTGAAAATATATAAGGCTTTGAAGGTATACAAAATTCATAATTTACACTCCCTGCCCCCCCAACCTTATTTATTGACTTGTCCTCAAGTCATTTACATCAAAAACTGAAAATTAATGATAGTAATTCTGCGTCCTCTGCTACAAAATGATTGGTCTTCAAGTCTTCAACGCTCATTGGCACAATTCTTGTCATGTGAATAAATTTTTCGGTGTCGAACATAACAATAAATTGCTAAATTAGTGGCCATTGATGGATGCCACTAGTCAACACGAGAGCTCCCATCTTTAATGTGAATGAGAGTAAAGATGCCCCGAACACATCTTTCTAAATATGAATGAATTTGTTGCTTTCGAATACTTAGAAGATCCGATGAACAAGGGACATTGATGTATTCCCTTTGTTTATCGGCATGATAGCTTGCCCTTAAGGCATGCAAGCTTCAAGGTGTTTTTAGAAAAATATTTAGACTCAAGGACTATGGACTCAATGGTGTATGGAAGGAAGGTTTTATTTGCAAGTGTAGGAAAAAGGAAACAGACTGTGAATATGTAAAGTGGACCAAAAAGCTTCTAGATGAGCTTTGTTGGTTTTATTGGTGGGTTAGGATTGAAGAAAACATAATGAAGTAATGGAAAATGGATAATGACTCTTGCTGGGAAAAATAAGATGAATTATGGCTTCAATTTTTCAAATATAGCAAATCTGCTCCTCAATTCTGGACTGCCTTCTAAAATAACTGAGTTTGACCAGCATTGACCAGCCACCTGTAGACGTTGAATTCAAGTGTGGATAGGTATTTCACCATCCTTGTACATTTAGGAACAAACCCGGCTCTTTGAATTTTGCTAATCTATCATGCAACATGTCAAACTATTAAGCTATTACAGGAAGTTGCAAGAACTTGTAATTTTCTGGAAATTTCGTTTATGTTCATGGACTTGTTCTTTAGAATTTCTCATGAAATTAGTCTTTTGAAGACCAATTGTGTGCACAATTAGTTTTCTTAATGATCACTTGATTAACCTGTAACCTGTGAAAAAAACTTGGCAGAAAGAAAACATAAGTGTGCTCAAGAAGAAATGGCCATTTCCTTCACGATTCTTACGCAAAAATTTCGTACCAAATAAAACAGATTAAGAAAAATCAAAGTGTTTAAATTAACTCAATTCATGATATTAGTATCAATCCATTCTTAAACAAATAACCATGAAAAGTAAATTTACTCCCTGTTTTTGTCAGCTAACTTTTGTGCATGGCGAAAAGCTTGGCATTATAGATTTGTTGTGTCCTGCAAATTAGTATGTTATAAAGCATACAACAATAACCAATTCGTGTAATTCTCATGATTCTCTCAATTTGCATACCACCAAAGTTTTGTTTTATGCCAATATCATTCACATAATTTAACATGCCAATATTCACCCTTTAAATCCTTCAAATCAATAACTGTCACAAAAGACATAACAATTTTTTATTTATGTTGATTTTTTTTTTTTTTTTAATAAAAAATAATAAATAAATAAAAAGACACAATTTATTTATTATTTATGTTGATTTTATTTTATGAAAAATAATAAATAATAAAAAGACACATTATTTATTTATTTATTTATGTTGTTTTTTTTTCACCAACAAAACACAACAAAATATTTTTTTTTTCTTTTTTTTTTTCTTTTAGCAATAAATCGAAAATAATAAAAAAAATGAGAGCATAATCGAAAATTGCCTTTGATGGTGATGGTCATATGAAATTTGCATGGGAATGTTTGAAAGGTTGAAAACCTGGTGCCAGTGCCAAAACGATCTTCATTGCAGATAAGGAGTGCAATAAGTGATATATTCTTTGTTGGAGATGGTATGGAGCAAATCCAGCTGCTGAGAAGTTCCACGAGATTTCTCTCCGACAATCTCATTCTGGACTTTTCTTCCTGTGCCACCTGAAATTATCTTTGCATTTTTTTTAGTTCTGAATCCATCCTTCGCAGATGAGATTGACATCTTAGAGGGGTAGGATATTGGGCTGAATATTGGAAAAACAAGAAAAGCACACAATGTGAAGTCATGAAATATCGCTGCCCATCATCCACGTCAATACGCTTCCCTTTCTCCGCAGCTCTGCTCTTTCCTTTTCTCTCCAAATTTCTCAGGAGTAATGCCCATCAAATTTTTCGAATTATTATTTGCCTCCATTTTCCTATTGACCCTTTGGAATTGGGTCAGATCAGTGAGAAGACTTGGAGGGTTTCTCGGAAAACCTGCTGTACATTCCATCGATGAACAGATAGACATCAAAGGCAACGAGAGCTATTCCAAGCCCTGGAGTTGAATTATGTATGTTATTAGTGAGCATTGGATGCTTCCTCCACTCGTCCCTCCTCTTGAAAAACTCTCTTGTGTTGTTTAGCTTCCCACTCATTTTCTCACTCATGCGATCAACAACAAAGCCTGCACCTCCTTTTCAACAAGAGAATTATGCTCTCTGTTGATGCCCTTGTTTCTCAAATCGCTTGCCTCTTAAATCCCCCAAGGACTCTGATCACATACTCAGATGCTAACTCGTAAATCAGATGCATTATCTTCGTGGCCAACCCTAACACCCAACAAATATGTTTAATTACTGTAAAGGACAATCCCAATAGTCTGCACTCTTAACAAAAACAACCCAATGATATATCACGAGTTCTTCTGCATGCATCAAGATTGTCACAGGGCTCCTCGCTGGGTAGCCCATCCATCCAATGCCACAGTATTTACCATATCGAATTCCAAGAGAATTACATTCCTGTACACACACCCGACATGTCCAGAGAAATTATGCCATAAAATATCATTCCGTTATAATTAAAGAGATATTTTCCTGGTCATTAGTCATGGAATAGCATAGTAACAGTTTAATATGATAAACTAATATAAATTTGGATTAATGAAAATACCATCAAATCTTTCCGCTATCCGCCAAAGATAAGAATCTTTGCTGCTTACTCGCTTCAACCGCTTCTACATATGTGGTAACTCATTATGGTAGGCCAAGATTCATGCCACATGATATCATTTGTTCTTTGAACAGATGCTGGAGAAAACTGTGGTGGCTTTCTCGGTGAAACAATTAATATTGGTTGAACGAGGTTAATGTGAAGAATATTCATGATGCAACTTTGGGTGGGGAAGATCCATATTCATGGGACCTAGAGGTATTTCTTATGAAAGCCTTGCTTTCATTTTTCCCACTTCTGCTAATGATGGAAGTTTGTCAGTTGCATTGGGATTGCAACCAGATCATATGGTTCATTTTGCCAAAATTTTGTATGAAATCTAGATTTGACTTTTGTATAGGATTTGGGAACTAGAAATCGAAAAACCAGATTACACCGTAATTAGATTGAAGTATAACAATTTTTCCTTCTGTGAAAATTGAATATGGTAAAAAAAAATAAGATAAACAAACATGGAGAATTATACTCGGAATCAAAATAAAAGATGACGCGAACTTGTTATTATCATGTTGATGTTGAAGTTGGAATCCGTTTATCCTGCAACTTCTCTATGATGCTAATGCAGCTTGCCCCTGATTATGCTTTAAACTTTTGTTTGTACTCAGACTACATAACTTGCCAAGTTCTTTTTCCCATACAATATATATGCATGAACAATCTATAGAATTTTATGCTGTTGTATCTGACTTTATTCTCCGCTTGAATTTTGATTTATTATATAATTGCTCATGAATTTGCTCAGTTTTAACTTTGTTGTTTGTAATCTTTGAATTCCTTTTGCGAACCAGCTGAAGAATCTAGTGCTCAGTGTAGTACAATTGGTTTTCTAACTCTAGCTCCTTGAATCTTTCAAAGAATAATTATTTAGACTTGTTTTCTGGGTGACACGACTCCAGATTTTTGAATAATTCAAATATGGCCCCTCCCCGAGACCAGTTAAATTCAATTTAAGTTGGCTATAGTCACCCTGTGTTCCCAAGTGCAATTCAAGTCAAATTGGCTGCTTTCAAAGACCATAAAATAAAAATATAATATTGGGCAAACTAAGCACGGGAAGATGACGATGATATGATGTCAAAATGATCTAGCATTTTCACCGTGTACAGCTTGATCCAGTATTTCTGAGCTCATAACACAAAAGGCCCTTCTCCGTGGATCTCTGCAGCACAACTAAGTTGAGGAAATTGCATACGGTTTGTCATATCAAGGTGCATTTAAAAAAAAAAAAACTAATGCAATTGTGGGAGAAAATTAAGAGCACTTGCATATTGTACACAAAATGTTTGGTCTTGCAAGGGATGTCATTTTGTGTAACTGTCCATATAGTGCAAGGCATTATAGATGCGAGTCGATTCCTACTCACGAATGGTGATGGAGATGAGGAATATTCTTGGAATGCAGTGAGAGAGCTGGTGACAGCCACTGAGAATGAAGAACAGATTTCTACAAGAGACGATTTTTATTTTATTTTTATTATGACTCAAACGATCGGTAGCAGATTTGCAATTAAATTTCCAGCAATATTTCTTTTATTATTTAAATAATTCAATAGATTTTCTGATCTTCCTGATCGCTCGAAGTGCAGGAAGAGAGCATACTAATTTCTTGAATTAATTTTTATTTATGCAGGTTAGCGTGGATGGATAATAAACACAATCAAGATTTGCAACAAAACCTCGCATTGTCTATACTCTTTCTACAATGTTGCGGGGCGTTTAGACTCTCGGAAGACAAATCTTTCCGATGGCTTACCCATGATACAGAAACAAGATATAGAAATGCGATGATGAAGCAGCTCTTACTGTGACAATGAATATATTCATTTATTCATGATTATTTATTATTTATTATTTTTGAAAATAAGACTAAAAACTTCTAACAAGCTCGTTTTATTTTCCTAATTTATTCTATCTAACTTGCTTGAAAGATTTTTTATTCCATAGGTAAAAGAATGCTTCCAATGAAGCCACCTACGGATTAAGAATTTGAAAATGCTCACATCAAGATTTAAAATTTTTACCTTATGATTTGCAAGAATGTGAGTAACTTGTCTTATTTTTGGAGTTTGTGCAAGGTTATTTTGGAACCAGTCTTCAAGATTATTCTTTTTCTCCAAAAATTTTAACATATTCAAATTTCTCATCCGTAGATGAATTAGTAAGAAATGGGGGGTTTAAAAACTGAATTTGAAACTAACTAAGTATAAAAAGAAAAATAAAAAATCTCAACTTAAACTCCTTTATAAAGATCCTGCTGTCACCAGGTTTCACAAGTTATTCCATAAAAAGAAATTGCAATAAAAATGGCTTCCTAAGTCTATCTCTAAATCATCCTCCCCAGCAACGGTGCCAAAATGTTTGGTCTAAAATGCGGATGCAAATTAGAGTTTCATTTACTATCAATCAGGGTAAGTAAACTTCGAGGATCATCCAAAATATATGGACTTAGAGACAAACTAAACTAAGCTAGGGGAAGAAATGCCAAAGCTCCCTTACAAGGGGTTTTTCATTAGGATCTCCAACACCTATTTAGTTATTTAATCAAAATGAAATCTAAAGACATTTTGATAAGTGTAAGAAATATTAACGCTCCCTTACAAGAGACTGTTCATTAATATTTATAATCATCTTAATCAACAAACTATTTAAACTAATGAAATTAAAGCACTTAAATCTAATTCTGATTGATTGCATGAAATGTTAAAGCTCTCTTACAAGAGAATATTCATTTATATCTCAAGCATATAAATCAGAAACTTAAACTAATGAAATCAAACATTAAATAACAAATCAGATTCATTGAAGGAAACATTAATACTTTCTTACGAAAGGTCATTTATTAATATTCCAAACATATGAACCTAATAATTTAATCTAATGAAATTCACAAACAAATAAAATAAAAGCTTACTAAAATAAAAGTGTACTTGCTAGGCAATGGGGATCCTTCCAAGCATTCACAAGCACACAAAAAGAAAAGTCAAATGTAGAGGATCAAAGAAGCTCCGTCTTATTTATCATCAATTGCAAATTGCAATTAAAACCATTACAATGATTCTCCAATCTAACTTCTCACTACCAACCTATAAGATACTAAGATTACAAAATGAAGACTAAGATTACAAATCAAGGAGATAACACTCCTATTTATAAAAAAGCTATGATAATAGACTCATAAATATAAATCCACTATTTCGTCCTTTGACGCACATATTTCTCAACCAATGGTGACACATAACCCTATCCTCCATGAGGTCCATGATCTCCTCCATGAGGTCCATGATTTCCTCAAATTCGAATTTGAACATAGAGTGCCACATTAGGGTGCCTAAGAAGCTTATTTTGTACCAACACATGTCAACAAACTCATTCTAATTGTTAGGTACAAGTATAAGCATATTATTTTCTAAAGTTTAACCACAAATCCACTTAAAAATGTTAAGAATTAATAAACTTTGGAAAAGCATAGTTATAACCCAATGATGAGGTAAATGTAATGATGTGGAGGTGGAACGAAGGTGACATGAAGGTAATATGGAAGTAATGTGAAGGTATTGGTGAATAATGGAGTGAGAATAGGGACTACTTTGAGACCCAACAATAGGTCGGGGAAGAGTTGTAGCTAATGCAGTTTTTCCAGCAGAGATTTGACACCTTCGTACAAGGATGGAGACAACGGAGACTGCTTAGAGGAGAGCGCTTGATGAAGGAAATGTCAACGCTGCAGAGGAATATTCTGAGGAAGAAATCAAGGCAGCTAAATTTTTCAAGATATTAGCAAAGGTTAGTGGAAAACCAAGAATGGAGATTCCTTCATATGAGGGGAACCTTGGATTGGATCAGTTCAGTGGATAATTATTTCGACTTAGAAGAGGTCGAAGATAAGAAGAAGGTAAATTTTGTAGCTACCAAGTTGAAGGGCCTTGCATCTATCTGGTGGGATGAACTACAAACATCTAGGGAGAGAAAGGGAAAGCCTAAGATCAAGCAATGGGATAAAATGGTAAGTAAATTGAAGAATAAGTTTATGCCAAAAGACTATCAGTTGAATCTTTTCAAACAGTTGCAGAATTTGAAATAGAAAGGAATGATTGTCAGGGAGTATATAGAGGGGTTTTACAAGCTGAGCATTAGAGTAGGACATGCTGAAGATGATATGGAGAAAGTAGCCAAATACATCAATGGTCTAAGGTATGAAATACATGATGAAATCAGTTTGTTGAGTCTGAAGACAATTGAGGATGCCTACCAAGAAGATTTGAAGGCAGAGGGGAAAATGTTGAGGAAAAAAAGTCAGAAGAGTGGAGGTAAAAGTCTAGTAAGAGGAAGAGGAAATTTCAGATCAAGATTTCAACACTCTCAGAATGAAGCAGGAGGTTCGAGTAGTAGACTGCCGTAGAGAGGAGATTTTGGTAGAGGAATATTTGCACCCAAAGGTAGAGTTTGAGGAAGAGAAATTCGATGTTACACATGTGGAGAATGGGGACACAGATCATGGGATTGTCCTCATAACAAACTAGAAAATCAACGGAAAGTGAATTTAGCTGAGGCAAAGGAAGAAAATCTTCAAGTCATAGGAAAAGAAGAGCCACATGAGGCAGGAGAGTCTTTATTGCTAAAAAGAGTATTTCTTAAGGCATAAAAGGAAGAAAATGAGCCAGTGCAAAGGAAGAGCTTATTCAGGACTGTGTGCAAATCAAAAGAAAAATGCTGCAAAGTTGTGATTGAAAGTGGAAGCACCGATAATCTTGTTTCCACAGAGATGGTTGAAAAATTTGGGTTGATTAAGATGGTACACCCTACTCCCTACAGAGTGTTGTGGCTATAGAAGGGACATCATATTTTAGTGACATAACAGTGCAAGGTAGAGATACAGATCAGTATATATAAAGATGTCATATTGTGTGATGTGATTCCAATGGATGTGTGCCATATACTGTTGGGAAGGCCTTGGAAATTTGACAGAAAAGCCATTCATGATGGCAAAAGGAATACCTATACCATAGAAAAGGATGGAAAGAAGCACAAATTGTTGCCTTTGAAGGATGAATCAGACAAAGGAGTAGCTGGGAATAATGTTATGCTGATTAGTGGAAAGGAATTGTTGTAAGAAGTCAAGAAGGAGAAAGAAATACATTTTGTTGTTGTGGGCAAACCCAAGGTAATTCTGACTTCTACTAATTTAGACAATCTGCCTGTGGAAATAAAAAATATGTTAGATGATTATGATGATATAATTGTTGATGAATTACCAAGTGAATTACCACCAATCAGAAGTATTAGTCATCACATAGATTTAATACCTGGTGCAAGTTTACCAAACAAAGAAGCATATAGAATGACCCCTTGGGAGAATGAGGAAGTCAGAAGACAAGTATAGAAGTTGTTAGATAAAGGACTGATCAAAGAAAGCCTTAGCCTGTGTGCAGTACTAGTCGTGCTTAGTCCAAAGAAAGGAGGTGAGTGGTGCATGTGTACTGATTCCAGAGCCATAAACAAGATCACTATCAGATATAGATTTCCATTTCCACGCATAAATGATTTGATGGATTGTGTAAGTGGGTCAAAGTATTTTACTAAAATAGATCTGAAGAGTGGATACCATCAAATAAGGATTAGAGAGAGAGATGAATGGAAGACTTCATTTAAGACCAAAAGTGGGTTGTATGAGTGGTTAGTGATGCCTTTTGGGCTCACTAATGCACCAAGCACATTTATGAGACTAATGAACGAGGACTTGAAAGAGTATATAGGAAAATTTTTGATAGTCTATCTTGATGAAATTTTTTATTTTCAGTCAGAGTAAGGAAGAGCATTTGGAGCATGTCAAGTTGGTGTTAAATACTTTGAAAAAGGAGAAGTTTCTTACAAATTTGAAGAAGTGTAGTTTTATGAAGAAGGAACTCATTTACTTGGGATTTATTGTTTAGGAATAAGGCTTGAAGATGGACCCAGAAAAGATCTAGGTAATACTGGATTGGCCAACTCCAAGAAGTGTATTTGAGGTAAGGAGTTTTCATGGCCTTGAAAGTTTTTACATAAAGTTTATAAGAGGTTTTAGTCAGATCTGTGCACCAATAATTGAAACAAAAAAGGAGAGAAACCAACCATTTAAGTGGACAGAAGCAGAAGATCAGAACTTCAAGTTGTTAAAAAAGAATATCACTGAAAGACATGTTTTGGCCTTGCCAAATTTTGATAAAATATTCCAAGTTGAGACTGATGCTAGTGGGATAGCAATTGGAGCTCTCTTGAGTCAAGAGTAGAGACCGATAGCTTATTTTAGTGAAAATTTAAAAGCCAAGAAGAAGTATTCATCCTATGATAAGGAGTTCTATGCTATTATGCAGGCTTTGAAGAAATGGAGGCATTATTTGTTGCCCAAATAATTTGTGTTGTATTTTGATAACCATGCACTGCAGTTCATAAATAATTAGCCGAATTTGAACAAAAAACATGCTAAGTGGGTGGAGTTTTTGCAGATTTTTACCTTTGTAATTAAACACACAAGTGGCAAGTCAAACAAAGTTGTTGATGCTTTGAGCGGAGTAAATTTGATTATGCAGGAGTTGAAGATTGGCATTTTGGTGTTTGAAGAGATGATTGATATGTATCAGGAAGACACAACTTTCAAAGAAATATATGCAGTTGTTAAAAATATTGTGATTCATAATAGAAGTGAGTGGTTGGACTACTTGATTCAAGGAGGATTGCTCTTCAAGAACAATAAACTGTGTATTCCTAAGTGCTCCCTGAGAGAAAATCTAATTGAAGAAAAACATAGTGGAGGACTGTCCAAACACTTTGGACAAGATAAAATAGTTGCTCAAGTAAGTGATTTTTATTATTGGCCAAAAACGCAAGTTGATATAAATTTTTTTGTTGAGAAGCGCAAGATTTGTCAACATGCCAAAGGAAGAAGCCAAAACACTGGGTTATATTAGCCATTGCCAATACCCAATAGACCTTGGGATGCTGTCAGCAGGGGTTTTGTTTTATGTTTGCCAAAGACTCAAAGAGGAAATTATTCTATCTATGTTTTCGTAGATAGGTTTTCTAAAATGGCTCATTTTATTTCTTGTAAGAAAACTAGTGATGCAACTCACATTGCTAATTTGTTTTTCTCTAAAGCTATAAGATTAAATGGACTGCCTTTGAGTATTGTTTCAGACAGGGATAAAAAGTTCGTAGGACACTTCTGGAGGACTTTATGGAGGAAGCTAGGTACAAACCTAAGTTTCAGTTCAGCCTATCATCCTCAAACAGATGGAAAAACTTAAGTGGTGAATAGGAGCGTGGGAAACATATTAAAGAGTTTGGTTTACAAAAGTCTAAATCAAAGGGACTTAGCACTTGCTCAAGCTGAGTTTTCCTATAATGATACTCCTAACCGAAGTACCGGGATGAATCTGTTTCAGATTGCTTTTGGAATTCATCCAGGAGGTGTATGTGAACTTAGAGATTTGAGAAAACAAGAGATAATGAGTGAAAATGCTGAAGAATTTGTAGAACAGATACAGAAGTTGCAGGAAGATGTCAAGCATAGATTGTATAAAAACACCCAAAAGTATAAAAAAAGGGCTTATATGAAGAGGACTGAAAGGAAGTTTAAAGTAGATGATTTAGTCATGGTTTATCTGAGGAAAGGAAGGTTTCCAATCGGGGCCTATAACAAATTGAAAATGAAAAAGATAGGGCCATGTAAAATTTTGAGGAATTTTTCCTCAAATGTGTATGAGATTGAGTTACCAGCAGGATTTGGGATATCACCCATATTTAATATTGCAGATTTTTATCCATACAAAGGAACAGAGGAAGAAATACAAGAAGAACCTACAGAAGAGGAGGACCAGAATTTGAATTGGAAGGAATAGATGCCAAAGACAACAAAGAAAGAAGTGGAAGCCATTCTAGAGAAAAAGTAACAAAGAGGACTAGAGGACAAACCTATTACTAGTATCTATTCAAATTGAAGGGACAACCATCAAAAGATGCCAGTTGGGTGACAGTAGCAGAGTTACAAAAGTTTAATGCGGATCCTGAAACATTGATGGATCAATGTTTTCTTCCCCGAGAGTCTGATGTAGGAGCATCCAGATCTAGCCAGCAATGTGATTTGTGTTCACATGTTGTGGCTAACAAGAGTTGAAAAACAAATTGTTATTAATATTTTATTTAGCTTTAATTGTGAGAAGTTAGTTTGTTTTGATTTCCTAACTTAAAAATGAATAAAAATAACAAATTGGTTCTCCCTATGAGGAGATCAAGTCAAGTAGATTAGAAAATTAAGATAGGATAGAATCAGTTTGTTAGATTGGTTCAGCCGTGAGCTAATAAAAGACAAAGAAAACCATTTTGCAGGTATATATAAGCATGAGTAGGTAACTGTGAGGGGAATAGCTGTGAGAGAGGTGTGACAGATGAGTGGATAGAGAGAAGAAGCAATGTCAAAAATCCAACCATTAAGGGCTTGATTCTGTGTATTTTTCACTATTGTTAATTCCAAGTGTATGTGTATTTTAATTCTTCTGTCCGTGTTAAACTTTCGTTTCTTTTTATTTATATTTTGTAGTATATGTATTGCATTGCACACAACGAGGGGGTTCCCGGTAATATGTTTGTGTGAAATTATAGATTCAACTCAAACTTGCAGAGTTGCTATACAGACGTCAAAAATGATTTTGGCATTGATCATACATCGCATCTGGAAAGGGGCTGCTGAACATGCGAACAACAAAGACACAGCGAGACCGTAAGATTTGGCATAGATCAACGATGGAGATTAAATCGCAACCCGGTGAAATTTCACACATCAACGATTTTTGTGTTTATTGTTAAGACATTGCATAGTAAGTAACTTAAGTTGTGATGCGAATCATATCGCATATCGCATAAGATAAGGAGAACCTGTTATGGTAAATGTTAAAAGGTGCGACGTGCGATAAGGTTTTCGCTGCGAGTTGTGAAATCACGAAATTGCAAATATTGCGAAATTCGTAAAGTTGCAAAGTTGCGGGGAGGTAAGTTATTAAAGTTGCGAAGTGCGATCCGCCATGATTGGTCACTGATTGTGTGGGCCCATAAACCACGCAGGTTCCGTGCGTATTTTGAAAATTTGCAGCCTTGCTGCATCACTTAACCATGGAGATTTACCCTCACTTTACCATGGAGATTCTTAACTTGTAAATAATATTTGTTACAATACCATTACTAATACCATGGCTTACTAATACAATACCATGGGTCAATACTGCGCCTTACTAATACCACATGCCCAAAAAATCATAACTAATATTCATATACCATTTCTTTTAAATAGTCAATTTGATTTTTTTGGGGGGGGGGGAAGGGAAAAACTACTTTTGAGATAAATCTCAAATATTTGATATGTGACTACTACTAAGAATATTCTAGAATATTTAGCAGATGCTAATTTCCTATTATCCACCTAATGGAAGCTTTATTCCAAAATAGGCACACTTGTTCGAATAATGATCAATTGATTATAATGTTAGCATATTTCTAGAGTAGGAAAATGGAACATCAAAGTGAATTAGGGTAACAATGTTGTTCAAAATCAAAGGATTAGGGATTTTATTTTTGAATAAGAAATAAATATTTTAAAATTTCTTGTAGTAGAGTTCAACATGAGTGGACATATGATGGGAGGATGATGAGATCCATAGTGCAAAATGTATGAGAGAGGTATTATATGGATGATAACTATATGGCACAAGTTTCCAACAAAAAGTGAAGTGTGAAATGGTTGGAAGATTATAATTGGCATTGACATATAGGCTTCTTGAATGTGGAGTGGAAATAAAGTAATGAATTTTTGGGCATCATCAAAGTGATTTAAAGAGATTTAAAATAAGCAAGGGATAATTTATAAAGTATGATATCATTACACCCAATTCAATTTTTTTTGAAAGCCAAATAACGAGTATCAAAAATTCACATTGGTGCATCTTTGTAGTTTCTTTAACAATTTTCAAAAAGTAATTTCAATATACTATGGTAAAAATATTAAAAATATTTAGCATATAGTGAGGGAGTAGCATTATATTTTAGCTTTTTCCCTAAAAATAAGAAAATTATATTTGATATTTCAAATTACACATTTAAAATATGCATTAGCATAGTGGTCATGGTGTTCTTTTAAGGATTCAAATATTATGCCTATGTATAGTATTATAGGCTATTATTCTCGTTTGAAAAGTCATACATATAGAATGTATGATAATATTTAGTAAAAAATATTTTAATTTATTATTAAAATTGATAATTTTTTGTTGAATTTCATCAATTTAATCATATGTATGTAAAATTTAGGTGAATTTTTAATTAATTAATTAATTAATTTATTGTAAAAAATGTCTTAAAAATAACCAATTAGTGAAATATTGCCCCTAATAATCTTGACTCTTTTCCAAAATTTAGAAAATTTTATATCCTACATATCTTCTACTTATTATAATCATCTAACGAAATAGCAAGTTCGTATGCTAGACTCCATGTCTCAATTTTTGGGAACAACAAAAAAACACCCATATTAACACATGAAAACAATCTCAACAACCCATTTCTTTAGAGCTAGAATCCTATACCAAACTAAAATATAAGGTATTCCAAAGAGAGCCCTTTCCCTTTAATACTTCCATAATCAATGATCATTTTTTGCAAAGAGAGAAGCCTTAGAAAGAAAGCCTTCTTTTGAGTATAATTTCCAGAAAAGGTTAACATTCTATTTTATTAGAGATACTAAATACAATATATTATCAACTATAAAACCCCTTTATTATCTCCTACTCCCTTGTCACTACCCCATCCCATAAAGTAAACATCTCAAGATTCACTAGTCACCACCCTTGATAAAGCTAAATTATGAATATCTTGTGATCCAAAATCAAAGCACTCTTGAAATTTATGTGTCACCGCCCTTAGAAAATATAAATTAGGAATATTTCGTGATCCCAAATCAAATAACTCTTGAAATTTATGAGATTTCTGGTTCAAAACTATAAACTTTAGTTAACTCAATAACATGTTAAGACCCTTGCATTGCACTACGATCAACGATAGATTGGGATTAAAGTATAAACTTGATAGGTTATTTGTTTCCATGTAACTATTTGTTTAACTCCACAAATCATCTAAGTCTTATTATTAATTTTCTAGAGATTGCAAATAAAGATGAATGCTTATGAGACAATAAATTATAGAGATGAAAGAAATAATGATTGGAAATAATATATTTATTGGCTAATGATTTAGAATGAGTACCTAAATATGCCTCTTAAACAACTTAAAACCATATCTTTGTAGTTTCTAACATTTTTATGGAGTCAACTACCATATGGTTGTTAGTGTTAAGCTTCTCTATGTGCCGTTTCAATATAAAAATAAAAATAAAAATAAAATGCAAGGAAACAAAATATGCTTAAATAATTTAATTATAAGCTATATTTCAATAATTTTGTCAAGATTTCACTAATTAGTTATGGGGAAGTTTTGCACATATGTGAATTCTCTGTATGCCTTCACACTTCAAGTGATTTTTATCTTCAATTTGCACACCACTTCGAAACAAATAAATTGGAACCATGTTTCCTAATTTACATATTACTTTCACATACATTTTCTAAAATTTCTTAATACATTCGAGAGATGCATTATTATCACCATATCTTTATGATTGAATATTTTGCTTCATGAAACATTTGAAATAGCATAATGGTACATTTGCTAAAAAAAATTCTAGAGTTATCCACTTGTAGTATATATTCTCAAAATCATGTTGGGGGGACTCACTGAGATTAAATGATAGAGCTCCTCATTCCATTCTCTCCTTCAAATGTTTGTAATTTTACCCATTATGACATCCCTCCATTTGTCTTATGGGGCTTATTATATGTCTATCTCTTTTCTTATATGATGAAGTCATTGAAGGAGTCCCTGAACGGCTAAATCACAAGTTCGCTTCATCTATTCTCTTTTTTTTCTTTAGGAGTAGAGGTGCTATATTAGATGAATAGGTTCAAGAAGTTGCTTTAGGACTTGAAGCCAACATGAAACACTTCCTTTGGATGTTGTAAAGGCTTCTATTAATTTGATCCATGATGACCAAAGAAGAAAAAAAAATCTTCTTGAAGGATTTGAGAGTTGAATTGGGTATCGAGAACTCATGATTCCTTCCTAGGTTGTAGGTCAAGCCCCCAGATGAAGTGTAAGGATTAAACAAGTTGGGATAGGTTAGTTTGGAAATTAGGAACATAAACCAATCGAGTAGCCAAGATTCCCAAATAATAACAATGCTGAGCCAGCAGCATTCTCTTGGAGTGAAATAGGTAACCGCCTTTTAGTACCTACTTTTTTTTTTTGTAGCATAAAAAGCACCCGATTTTGAAAAGTGGTGATAGGAATCCCCTTTTTTTTGTGCACATTTTAACACTCTAATATTTTTATTTATGAAGTATGAATATTTGTTTTAAAATGTTAGTGATTTTCATGCTAATTTTGAAACGTATTGATGCGGCATCAACCTTTTTTTTTAGAGTGGTGATTTTCATGTTGGTAATAAAACACAAAACTTAGATAAAATATATATATATATATATATATATATATATATATATATATATATATATATATATATAAACAATAAAAAAAACCAATAAAAATGTAAAAAAAAAACAAAAATAGCTCGTAAAAATAAAAAGTTTAAACAAAAATAAATTAAAAAAACAAAAAACAAAAATATTTGAAAATTATATCAAAGGAAATGACAAAATTTGAAAAAAAAAAAACACATAATTTAAAGAAAAAAAAAACAAAAATTGATCAAAAAAATAAAAATAAAAAAACCATCAAAAACATTTTTTTCTAAGTTATTAAAAAAAACCATATAATTAAAATATTAAAAAAAAAGAAAAAAGAAAAGAAAAGAAAATTTAAAAATAATTTAAATTACAAAATTAAAATTTAGATAAAAAAATAAAATATAAAAAAGAAAAAATTAAATTTAAAAATTTAAATTAAAAAAATAATAATAATAAAAAAAAGGGACAAATTTTAAAATTAACAAAAAAAACAAATTAAAAAAAAAACAACAACAAAATTTAAAATTGAAAAAAAAAATTAAAATAAATGAATTAAAAAAAAAAAAAAAACTATCATGAAATAACAAAAAAAATGAAAAAAACCACGTGCAAATAATTAAAAAACAAATATCCATAAATTACTTTTTTTCTTTTAAATGAAACAATTTATAAATTTAAAAATGAAAAATTAAATAAACTAAAAGATTAAAAAAAAAAAAAATTAAATTAAAATTTAATAAATTTAATAAATAAATTTTAAATTTTAAACAATAAATAATCTAAAATATTAAATTTAAAAAAAATTAAAAATTAAAAAATTAAAACAAATTAAATTTTAAATAAAAAAGTTGAATTAAAAAAAATAATTTTAAATTTTTTGAATTAAAAAAAGAAATAAAAATAAATAAATACTAAAAATTATATATTAAAAAAAAAAAAAAAATTGATCGTGGTGGTGCCGCCAATCAGCCTCCCGCCCAGGTGGTGGCGGAGGCTGGCCGCTAGGCGGGCGGGGAGGCTACATGCAAGCCCCTCGCCCGCCTAGTGAGCAGCCTCCCCGCCCGCCTAGCGGCCAGCCTCTGCCACCACCTAGGCGGGAGGCCGATTCCGGGAATCGCCCTCCCGTGGCGGGAGACCGATTCTGGGAATCGCCCTCCCGCGGTGGGAGGCTGACTCCGGGAATCACCCTCCTGCCTGGGAGGGCGATTCCCGGAATGGGCCTCCCCGCCGCGGGAGGGCGATTCTTGGAATCACCCTCCCGCCCAGGTGGCCACGGAGGCTGGCCGCTGGGCAAGCGGGGGGCTGCATGCAGCCTCCCAGCCCCCCTGCCCACTCAGCGGCCGGGCGTCGCCGCCACCTGTGCGGGACGCTGATTAGTGGCGCCACCACGATCAATTTTTTTTTTTTTCAATTTGATTTTTTTTTTTTTTTTTGAAATTCAAAAAATTTATTTATTTATTTTTAAATTTAATTTTTATATTTGAAATTTAATTTGTTTTAATTTTTGTTTAATTTTTTTTTTTTAAATTTTATTCATTTATTTTCTTCTAAATTTTGTTAATAATTTTGATTTTTTTTTAATTGATTTTTTTTTTTAAATTTAATTTTTTTTTTTTTTAATTATTAAATTTTATGTTTAGTTTTTTTATTTAATTTTTTATAATTTAATAAATTTTGTATTTTTTTTTAAATTTATTTGAATTTAATATTTTTTTTTAAATTTTTTTATTTTTTTTTAATTATATATATATATATATATATATATATATATATATATATATATATATATATATATATATATATATATTAACTAGAGAAATTGGCAACTGCGGAGGTATCGTACTCGCGTGACACGGGGTCGAATCCCCCCGGCTACCACTATATACTCTAGGGGAGACGCAATACCCCCAGGCACGCCTCCCGGTTCATCGACTAAGCCTTTTGAGCCTCACAGTCGGGGATTGAACTCGTGACCTACTTATCAGCACGAACGTCTTAGCAGTACGTCCGCTGGCCATTAGACCAAGCCCCAGGGGCCTATATATATATTTTTTATTTCATATAAATTTGTGTATTTAAAATTAGTTATTATTATTATTATTATTATTATTATTATTATTTTAAATTTAATATATAGTTAAACTTAAAAATTAATTTGTTTTTTATTTTATTTTTTATTTAATTTAATTTTTTTCAATTTTAATTGATTTTTAAAGTTTTTTAACTTTTTATTTTAACATTTTTTTTCTTTATATTTAAAATTTATTTAATTTAATATTTTTCTTTTTTAAATTTAATTTGTTATTTTAATATTAACTCTCTTTTTTAAAATTTAATAAAATCTAATATATGTATTTTTAATTTAAGTTTATATATATATATATATATATATATATATATATATATATTATTTTTTATAATTTAAATTTAATTTATTTTTTAAATTTTTTTTTTTTTAATATATATATTTTTAAATTTAATATTTTTATTGTATTTTATTTTTATTTTTTATTTTTAATTCATTTTTCATTTTTTTTACTTTTAATTTAAATAATGTATTTTTTTTTTTAATTTTTATTTTAAAGTTTTAAATTTATTAAAATTTAAAATATTTCTTTAAATTTAATTTTTTATTTTAAAATTAATTAATTAATTATTTTATTTTATTTTATTTTAATTTAATAAACATTTTCTTTTTCTTTTTTAAATTTAATTTCTATATTTTATTTTTATTTTTATTTTTATATTTTTGTTTTTTTTTTAATTTAATATTTTTATTTTGTTTTTATATATTTTTTTTTTATTTCTATATATTTTGAAATTTTAATGTTTAAATTATTTTATTTTGTTTTATTTTTTCTTAAATTTTAGGTTTTTTTTTAATGTTTGAATTAAAATTTTTATTTTGTTTTTTTATTTTATTTTTTATTACTATATATTTTTAAATTTTAAGCTTTAAAATGTTCTTATGTTTTAGATTTATTTTTTTCTTAAATTTTAGGTTTTTTTTAATGTTTGAATTTTAAAAATTAAAAAATGTTATTTCTATTTTTAAAAATTTTAAAAATATGACACAAATTTTTTTTTTTGTTATTCCAGCGTTAACTGGTTTTGTTTTGAGGGTGTTTTTTCAATCTTTTTTTCAAGAAACAATTTTGTTTTTAGCATAATTTTATAAAATATTGAAATTTGACCTTAAAAAAAACCAAATGCATTCTAGAATACACTTTTTTTTGTTTTTGGGGTGTTTTTTCATGTTTTTTTGAGTCTTTTTGAGCTGGAGTTCCCGTTTTGAAGTCAGGTTACCTATTTCATCGGTAATAGTGTTAATAGACTCTATTGAGCAAAAAAATTATATTAATATTTCGTATAACAATACCAAATAGACTCTATTAAGCAAAAAAATTATATTAATATTTCGTATAACAATACCAAATAGACTCTATTGAGCTAAAAGTTTATATTAATATTTCATTCATTCATTCTTATGAATCAATTATAGAAAGAAGTTGAATTATTATTAAGAGAGATTGATTTCAAAATGTTTTCAATTGCAATGGTTGGAGTATATATTTGGTTTATTTTTGTTGGAATTTTATTTGTGAAATATTAGATAATGTTAAAAGTTTTCCTATTCCTAGTTTTGTAATGCAAGTTGAGGGAATTTTATGTACTCAACTGAGATTTGGCCTATGTATTTTCTAGAGGAAAAGACTTGATCAATGTGACTACTTTTTGGCACATTTCCTCTTTCTCACCAATTCTTACTTGTGGATTTATTCCAATCATTCATAAAAATGAAATAGTAGTTGGGCTTTACTCATTCAATCTTATACTTTATAAGTGTTTCAATTAAATTGATAGTTTATTCACTTAAACCCTAGCTATTTCTTCTAAAAGTAGCTATCCGTTAAAAAATTCATATATATCCAGTGATCTAGCTATTTCTTCTAAAATTACTATTATTAAGCTATCCGTTAAAAAATTCATATATATCCAGTGATCTAAAAAAGAAAAAGAAAAAGGAAAAGAAAAAAAATTCTGAAAAAAAATGCACAGAGCGTGATTTTAACATTTCTTCGCTGGCAATGTTAAAAGTTTTTCCAACTCGTCGGCTATATATCTCCAACTCGAAGCTTCTTACAAGCTATAGAAACTATTTCCGTAGAAATTAGACCTGCAGGGCTGCCAACCAAATCCCTTGATCTACCATAAGAGATACAAAATTAAATCTCTTTCACGCCAAAAACAAATTAAAAAAAATAACTGTGCTCGATCAATTTCTTCAAAAAGGAAAAGGTTCGATATCTTGAATTCTTAATCCCACAAAAAAGGAAAGAAAAATTAACTAGGTTTTGTAATAAAGATGAATTTTATTGATTCATCAAAAAGAAAAAGGTTCGATTTCATGAAATCTTAATCCCACAAAAAGGAAAGAAAAATTAACTAGATTTTGTAATAAAGATCAAATTTCTTGAGCATCTTAATATTTCTTGGAGTCTAGAATGACTCTTTCTTGGATTGTTTTCCATAATATTTTAGACTATACCAACTTGCTCCCACGAGTGGCTCACAAAAGAGATTATTCATGTAAATTCCTTCATTGCATGGAGGAATTGTTGAATTTTTAAATTCAACTACAGTAGAGCCTAAGGACAACGGAAACAACAGCTCATAAATTTTTTGTTTGAACGTGCACTCAACCCAGCAATTTAATTTCTGATGTAAAACCTGCAAGTTAGCAATTTTTATTATGGGTTGTAGCCATGTTTTTAAATTCAATTTTTGTGGTTCTGAACCACGGAATCTCTGGCTTCAATGCTCACCATACTCGCCTTCATAAATTCACCCACCAACCAACATTTTTACCGCGCATTATTTCTGTTTGAACAGGCCAAGTCATAGCTTGTGGAGCCCATGCTCCACATCCTCGCATCGACAACCAATCACAATGTGATTGCACGAAGAATTGACTCATCACCGCCCTCCATAGTCCATGTAATGAATGAAGGACTGGGTCCCCACCACATGCCAACGTTGCAGCCGCCAGCCAATAGAATTTTATCACGCAGTTTTGAGGGTGACGTCACCAGACCCAATTGGTACGCAATAATCTTTGCAATAGAGTTTAGTTTTTTGTTTTGAAATTCGGGGGTCCTACCTCCGACCAATCAGATTGCGATTGTGCAGAATTGGAGCCCTATGTCATCAGGGCCAATTGGTACGGGATAAATCCATGCAGAGGAGTTTAATGTCCGTTTTCAAATCTGCGACAAAGGTTTTAAAACATTGGTTTAAGATTTTATTTTATGCGGAAAATGCATTAAGGTTTAAAACCTTATTGTATCATTTCCTTTATGCTTGGTTGACGCAACGGAGAAAGTCTTTTGACTCTAGAGATATATATAGTTAATACATATATATATTATAAAATTTTCAAGTTTGTAATATATATAGTTTAATAGTTTGATTTAATTTTTTTTAATATGCCATGTATAAAGAGAAAAGGCCCGTAGGCAAAATATAACATGAGATGACTATGTGAAATTTTTGTAAGAGAGCTCGAAGGCAAAAGCACAGTGTGGTGAAAAACAGAGTATAGAGAATTTTGTGCATTTTTTGTGACAGAGAGGAAATTTGAAGAACACTGCGTGTGAAGCAGTTTCCATTTTGTAATCCCTTTGAGGAGGAAGAATATCAGTTTATTAGTTTGTAATAGGATTTTTATCTTAATGAAATAGTTTATTTAAAACTATCTTTGCCCAGTAAATTTTTATTTAATCTTTGTGTTGAGAGGAGGAATTGTTTTATTCCTCTATATGTGTTTTGGAATACTCAGAAAATCCAACATGGTATCAGAGCTAGTCCAGGCTCTTTGAAGTTTGTCAAATAAGCTGAAGGAAAGAGTTGTTGAAGCAGTTCTCTAGCAGTGTGAAGGCTTAGCAAAGTCTAGGTGTTTTACAAAAACAGAGTTTTTGTTTTGTGTTTAAAAGTGCAGTCCAAAGAAGTCTTTTTGAAGAAAGAGTTTGTCTCTGAAGTAGAGAGATAGTTTTTTTAAAAACACAGTCAAGTTTAAAGCATAGTTCAGTGTGCTAGCCATGGCAGGAGTCAGCACAAGCACGAGTATAGGAAATACTCAACTCCCACAGTTCAATGGGAATAACTATGACTATTGTACAATCACCATGAGAGCCCTGTTTGCCTCTCAAGACATATGGGAGCTTGTTGAAGATGGTCTAGAAGAATCAGCACATGAAAATGCTTTTAATGCGTTAACACATGCAGAGAATGATTTGTTGAAGAGCAATAGGAAGAAGGACTCAAAAGCCCTCTTCTATATCTATCAAGCAGTGCATGAAAGTCCAAGGATGCATGGGATACCCTATAAACTGCTTATCAAGGTATGGAGAAGGTGAAGACAACAAATCTACAATTGCTGAGGAGAGACTTTGAAACTCTCTGTATGAAAGAGTCTGATAACATAGACTCATTCTTCACACATGTGATTGGGTTGGTCACCCAGATAAGGTCTCATGGAGAGACACTTGAAGAAAGAAGGATAGTGGAGAAAGTTTTGAGGAGCTTACCCTCAAAGTTTGATGTGATAGTCATAACCATTGAAGAGACAAAGGATCTCTCAAATTTTACTATTGATGAGCTTCATGCATCGTTGATGAGTCATGAACAAATATTGTGAAGAACAACAAAATAATTTTTGGAGCATGCCTTCAATACCCAAATGTTCTTTGGAAGAGAAGAGGTCAAGGCAGAGGAAACTACAAAGGAAAAGGAAGAGGCAGAAGCCAAAATGGAGGAGGAAGAAACAACCCTGCAAATACTTGTGGAGGGGACAACAATCAAAATCAGAACCAAGGCCAAGGCAGCAGCCAATAAGGAGGATAACATCAAGCACATGGACAAAGGTATGATAAATCCCAAGTCCAATGTCATTACTGTAAAAAGTATGGCCATTATGCCAATGAATGTAGGAAGAAACAAAGTGACATGAGTAATAGACCCAGTGCTAATTTTACAAAATAAAATATCAGTCAAGAGAAGTTGTTTTTAGCATGTAATATGGCTGAGGAAAAGAATGAAGATACATGGTTTCTAGATTTAGGATTTAGCAACCATATGATTGGAAACATTTCCATGTTTTTCATGCTAGATGAAAATGTAAAGTCTCAAGTAACATTGGGGACATACAGTAAGGTCTATGTCATGGGAAAAGGTAGAGTAAGTGTTTTGACAAAGAAAGGAGAAGTAAGATCCATATCATATGTATACTATGTGCCTGGTATGAAGTGTAACATCTTGAGCATTGGACAACCCATTCAAAATGGGTACAATGTTTTCTTTAAGATGATATATGCACCATCATGGATAAACCACCAAGAAGCAATGCATTTCATAAGTGAATATGACAATGAATAGAATGTTCCCTCACAATATGAGAGCAGATTTGAAGAAAGGAGTTGAAATGGCAACAGTGACACAAGAGACATTCCAAAGAGAGGCAAAAGATGAAAATTGGTTATGGCATTTGAGATTTGGAGATCTCAACTTTGGAGGTTTGAATTTGTTGCATAGGAAAGGAATGGTAAAGGGATTACTAATGATTGAGAAACCAGACAGCCTATGTTAAGGTTGCATCTTCGGCAAACAACACAGAGAAAAATTTCCATCAGGAAAGAGCATAAGGGCAAAGGCACCCTTAGAAATTGTGTATTCAGATTTTTGTGGACCAATGCAAACACCATCACTAGCAAACAACCACTATATGCTGAATTTTATTGATGATTACACAAGAAAAACTTGGGTGTATTTCTTGAAATATAAAAGTGAAGTGTTTGAGAAATTCTGCCACTTTAAGGCTCTTGTAGAGAAACAAAGTGGGCAGCATATTAAAGTTTTAAGGACTGATATAGGAGTTGAGTATATATCAAAATAATTTATGCATTTTTGCAGATAAAATGGGATACACAAGCAATTTACAGTGAGGTACACACCACAGCAAAATGGAGTTGCTGAAAGGAAAAATAGAACCATCATGGATATGGTAAGAAGTATGTTGAAGGCAAAACATTTGCCAAATGAGTATTGGGATGAAGCTATACATTGTGTAGCACACATATTGAATAGATGCCCAACCAAAGTTGTAATTAACAGAGTTCCAGAAAAAGCATGGAGTGGCATAAAGCAGTTTGTTGCCCACATGAGAGTTTTTGGTTGTGTGGCTTATGCACACATTCCAAATCAGCTAATGAAGAAGTTGGACAGTAAGGGGGAGAAGTGCATATTTATTGGATACAATGAAGAATCCAAGGCATACAGGTTGTATAACCCATCCACCAAGAATTTTGTTATAAGTAGAGATGTGCAGTTCATTGAGGAAGAAGCTTGGGATGGAAGCATAAAGAAAACAGTGAATGTTAAAAGTTGTTTGTCTCATGATGATAATGAAGAAGAAATGGCCAAAATACATCCCTCATTAGCAACACCACTTCCACCAACACAAGGATAGCAAGGGACACCACAAGCAGGTATGAGAACACCTTTGAGAAGTGATGACAGTGCTTCTCCATGCACACCACAAGGAGCATATTTGAGTGCGTCTTCAATCACAAGTACACCAAGTGAAAGAGGAACCAGATTCAGAAGACTGAATGAGATTTATGAGCAAGAGGCAGAAAATGAAGGTATGAACTCTTTATTTGCATTATATTGTCATGTATATGATCCTATTCATTTTGAAGAAGCTATAAAAGATAAGAAATGGATAGATGCTATGGATGAATAAATGAATGCAATAAAGAAGAACAAAACATGAGAATTAGTTGATCTCCCAAAAGGCAACGAAGTTATTGGAGTAAAATGGGTCTACAAGACCAAAAGCAATGCTGAAGGTAAAATTGAAAGGTGCAAGGCTAGACTTGTTGTCAAAGGATACAAGAAACGACATGGAAAAGATTATGAAGAAAATTTTGCACCGGTTGCAAGAATGGAAACAGTAAGAGCAGTGTTTTCCATAGCAGCACAACACAAGTGGAAAGTTTACCAAATGAATGTGAAATCAACATTCCTAAATGGAGTATTGATGGAAGAGGTTTATGTTGAACAACCTCTGGGATATGAGAAAGAAGGCCAAGAGCACAAGGTATGCAGATTGAAGAAAGCTCTTTATGGGCTGAAACAAGCACCAAGAGCATGGTATAGTAGGATAGATGCTTATCTACTGGAAAATGGGTTTGAAAAATGTGAAGGAGAACCCACATTATACATCAAGGAGAAATCTTGTAAGATGATCATTGTTGTTTTGTATGTCGATGATGTGATATTCATAGGTAATGATGCTTACCTCATTGAGAATTTTAAATCATTCATGAAGGATTAATTTGAGATGATTGATATGGGATTGCTGAAATACTTCTTAGGAATAGAAGTAGAGTAAAATGAAAATAATTTTTTTATCTCTCAAGCTAAATATGTAAATGAAGTTTTGGAAAGATTTAATATGCAGGATTGCAAGGCATCAATTACTCCTATAGTGATGGGATTGAAGTTAAGAATATAAGACAGCAGCAAGGATTTTGATCCTAGTTTGTACAAGAGCATAGTTGGTAGCCTCATGTATTTGACTGCAACTAGGCCGGATATTATGCATGCTGTGAGCTTAATTTCCAGATTTATGGAAAGGCCAAAGGAGGCACATTGGAAAGCAACAAAAATAATTTTGACGTATGCGAAAGGAACAAACAGGTATGGAATTTTATATACCACTTCAGAAAATTCTGAATTGATTGGATATACTGACAGTGATTGGGCTGGAAGTATAAATGACCAGAAAAGCACCTCTGGTTATGTTTTTCATATGGGTTCAGGAGCCATTTCATGGGCTTCTAAGAAATAGCCAATTGTGGTTTTATCAACAGCAGAGGCAGAGTATGTGGCAGCAACAGCAACAACATGTCAAGCAGTTTGGATGAGGAGGATGTTGAGGAGTTTGTGTCATGAACAGGTAAAAGGCACAATAATTTATTGTGACAATAGCTCAGCTATAACATTGTCAAAGAATTCAGTGTTTCATAAGAGAATGAAACACATTGATGCCAAGTATCACTACATCAGGGAGCTAATGAACAATGGTGAAATTGTTCTGAAGCATCGCAGAATAAAGGAGCAGTTTGCAGACATATTGACAAAACCATTGGGACAGAAAAGTTTAATTATTTGAGAAAATGTTTGGGTATGCAAGAAAACCCAACAGTTGAATTTAAGGGGGGGGGTTTTGAATTTTTAAATTCAACTACAACAGAGCTAAAGGACAACGGAAGTAGCAACTCATAAATTTTTTGTTTGAACGTGCACTCAACCCAGCAATTTAATTTCTGATGTAAAACCTGCAAGTTAGCAATTTTGATTATGGGCTGTAGCCCTGATTTGAAATTTATTTTTTGTGGTTCTGAACCACACAATCTCCGGCTTCAATGCTCACCATACCCGCCTTCATAACTTCACCCACCAACCAACATTTTTACCACACATTATTTCTATTTGAACGAGCCAAGTCATAGCTTGTGGAGCCCATGCTCTACGTCCTCGCATCCACAACAAATCACGATGTGATCGCACAAATAATTGTCTCATCACCGCCCTCCATAGTCTATGCGATGAATGAAGCACTGGGTCCCCACCACATGCCAACGTTGCAACCGCCAACCAATAGAATTTTATCACGCAGTTTTGAGGGTGACGTCACAAGACCCAATTGGTATGCGATAATCTTTGCAATAGAGTTTAGTTTTTTGTTTTGAAATCCGGGGGTCCTACCTCCGACCAATTAGATTGCAATCGCACGGAATTGGAGCCCTACGTCATCAGGGCCAATTGGTACACGATAAATCCATGCAAAGGAGTTTAATGTCTGTTTTCAAATCCACGACAAAGGTTTTAAAACATTGGTTTAAGATTTTATTTTATGCAGCAAATGTATTAAGGTTTAAAACCTTATCATATCATTTCCTTTATGCTTTGATGTCGCAGCGGCGAAAGTATTTTGACTTTAGATATATATATATATATAGTTAATACATATATATATTATAAAATTTTTAAGTTTATAATATATATAGTTTAATAGTTCGATTTTTTTTTTTTTAATATGCCATGTATAAATAGAAAAGGCTCGTAGGCAAAATATAACATGAGATGACTGTGTGAAAAGTTTTGTAAGAGTGCTTGAAGGCAAAAACATAGTGTGGTGAAAAACAGAGTATAGAGCACTATGTGCATTTTTTGTGATAGAGAGGAAATTTGAAGAACACTGCGTGTGAAGCAGTTTCCATTTTGTAATCCCTCTAAGGAGGAAGAATATCATTTTATCAGTTTGTAATAGGATTTTTATCTTAATGAAATAGTTTATTTAAAACTATCTTTGTCCAGTAAATTTTTATTTAATCTCTGTGTTGAGAGGAGGAATTGTTTTATTCCTTTGTATTTGTTTTGGAATACTCAGAAAATCCAACAGGAATTTCCTGCACCTTTTCCTCCATGACAGAGGAAAATTATTTTTCATCAGAGCCCAAAATTTCTCATTAGAGCCCATGGCACCATTCATAGTTTTTCCTTCATTGATGTTGAAATCGATAGAGAGAATATGAGGCTCGCAGTCACATTAACTATGAAGGATGTTATTTTTATTTAGCTATGACTCAAACATACACTCCCCATTGTATTTTAAAGCCTGGAATGGGACGATCTCTGGGTATGTATGTGGCCATGAGAATCTCCAGGTATGTATGTGGCGATGAGAATTTCAAAAAATGATTTCACGCTGCTCGAACCTGAAGGCGATGAGAACCAAACTTGGGTACATCGGACCATTCTCAATTTAAATATCTATAAATTAATTTCGGTAACACCTGAGAAAACTTGGATAATGATCTTCTTATCCTCTGTGATAACCCACATATCGGTTGATAATTGGTGTATCTTATGATAATTCACATATTCACTGATAGGTTGCGAAACTCTCGATGATAATTCACATATTGGTCGTGATAGCTCGCATTACAAGTGAGCTTGTGGCATATTTGACAGAGATCACTGGCATATCCATGTGATATCGTCATATACATGGTAGAGACCTCGCATAAACGCTCGCATATCCATTGAAAACAATGGCATATCGGTATAATGACCCGCTTATCCTTCAATGATAAACAGCGTATGGGTTTGTAATGTTCCCAAATTTTAGCCTCAAGCTAAAATGAACATTATAGTTAGCATTATCTTTTGGTAGATGAATAAAATGGGTAGGGAGGCCCATTAACCTCTTTAGAAGGTAAAATAACATTCCTCATGTGAAAAGGGGAAGAATAAGTAGCTGGATTGAGCACCTACAGGTGTGAACAGGATTGGATCATGTTGATTCAGTCGTATTTGACCAAGTCCACATGCAATGTCTAGATACATTGTATCTCCATGATGGACTGCATAGTTTTAATGGAGGACAACTTGCATGGGCTAGGTGGCACATATGGATGGGACCCATTGTGGACAGGAGCACTTGCTATATATAGAGAGGAGGGCAACCATTGTGATGCATGCTTTGATTATTATTTTCTTGGGTCTGTTTAGACTTTGCTTCCTCTTGCTATTTAGCAGGGTTGCAGTGCTGTTTAGCACAAGGGTGTTCCCAGTCGGAAATCCATACCTCATCCTCAAGGAAGGAGAGGTTATTTGGGCTACATTTCCTCATTTCGGAATTTTGGCCAAGCTACCTCCTTCAGCTACAACGCAGTTTCTTTTAGAGTTGGGTTGTGTTGTAGGGTGCAACAAAGGAGGATCTCTTTGAGTCATTTCTGGGCTTGTTTTTCAGTGGAGAGCTTGTATATCCATTGGAGGATCAACAAGGATGACTCCTTGGCATATTTTCATATCTTTGGCATCAGGCCAACCATCTACCATCCCTCACAGCGCAGTTTCAGTCCAGGCATATTTTCATATCTTTGGCATCAGGCCAACCATCTACCATCCCTCGCAGCGCAGTTTCAGTCTAGATCTGTGTTATTTTCAGAGGCAGTTGCTGGGAGGGTTCATTGAACTCATCGGGAGGGTCTATTTATGAGTAGAGGGATCAACCTTCTTATTAGAAATACCATTGGAGGAGGACATCAATATTTCAGATCTGTCATAGCCTCATTTTATATCAGATCCAGTTTTTAGTGGCACATTAACCTTATGGTTATTGGTCACATTGTATTTTTTCTGGCATTTCTAGCAATCCTTTCCGAGTTGGCTAGAAATATTGTATTGGAGCCCATATCTTCATTACTGGACATTAATTTGTTTCTATCAGCCATATTTCATGTATATACATCTACACCAGCAGGTACTCTAACATAGACTGCGTAGTCACTTCTCTCCGGCATTTTACACTGTTGCAGTATCTCATGTATCTATTATTTTGATCATTGGAGAATTATTCTTATGACTTGAGTGGCATGTCCCTCATGATATTTTGTACATTGTTGCTGATATATTAATAGAATGATGGCTGAATATTTTTCTCTCTCATGACATGATCATATTTTCTATATTTACAATTTTATGTTCATCTATTGCTCTAGCTCCAACTTTGGAATATCTTAAGATATTCTATTCTCATTGTTGTAGATTTTCCCTATTTTGGGATATTACAGGATTGACAAAACACATTTCAAGTGGTTTTACCTTGCGTATCCAAGGACAGATCGCATTTAAATTGGTTATACCTTGTGTATCCAAGGACAAATCACATTTCAACTCACATATCAAGTGAAAACTCGTGGATTTCGTGATAATTCACGTATCCAAGGATAATTTCATTTATTGACTGATCATAATTCACATATCTGGCGCCCAATTAAGTCGCATACCAAAAAGTGTAATCCACGTATTCGACTATGAAAACTCGCGCAGTGGTAATTTGCATAGCCGACCGACACAATCCACAAATCCTTTTGTTATAACTCGGATAGACAATGTGATAAATAGGGAGATAATCCACATATGTTATGAATGGCTTCTTCTATGACGGAAAGTTTCCGTCCATCCAATTTCTTCTGCATAAGATTTAGGGTGTGAGGGCTGATGACAAGCCTACCTTTCATTTCCTAAAGATAAATCCAATTCTAGGAGGATAATAGCAACTTGAAGAAAGGTAAATTATTGTGAAGTGGAAAGATATGCATGTATTGTGCCACTATGGCCTCTTGAGCTTATGTTGTGTGCCGATTACAAACTTCAACATCCACCATGTTTATTGGATACACGGAAATGATTTGATGTTGTATGTCAATTCCATATTTGTATATCCATCATGTTTATTGGATGTATGGAATCTATAATCGACATAAATGGGTCATTTTTTAAGTTGAGTGCATAATGAGCATGGACATGCTTAGTGCTAAGGTGTAATGTTTATTAAGAGTTTTTATTATGGGGTGAAGTTTGGAAAGTTAATTTTAGCCAAAAAAAGAGGTTTCCAGATAAGCATAAGGTTTGTTTGAATCTTTCATGGAAATATTTGTTGAAAAAGAGAGGTATAGTATTTGTTGACATATATTATGCAACTTTACAAAGAGAATCATACAGTGTGGGATGGGCATCTAGATTATCTAGATATATGTTTTTTAAAGCAACGGTGTTATTTTAGATGTTGAGGTTTTATGTGTTAAAAAAGGTTTGAATCTTCCTAAAAATGCAATCATTCTTTTATTATATGATTTTTTAGGATTGGTAAATGGATTATTATGTACTTCATTTTTCATTTTTTATTTATTTTATTTTATTTATTTATTTTTGTGTGTGTGTGTCTTAGAGTGAAAATTAGTGTTAAAAATTCATTAGTTTTAATATTAGTGGTATAAGGATTACTTGGTATGTATGAGTTGATTTCTTGATGTGTTTGAGCTAAGATGGATAACTTGTGTGGTGTGTTTGAGTTGAGATGTATAACTTGTTTGGTATGCATAATTTTCTAGTTCACTTCGCATATTTAAGCTTAATAGAAGATATATTGGTGTGTATGAGGCGAGACCTACATGGACTTAATGGTGATGCATCCAAGATGGGAGCTTTGGTCTCTATGATGAATAGGTGACTGCAATTTGATTGGAACATTTGGATGTGCATCCTCATGCTTTGACACATAAGTCAGACTGACCATTCAATCCTACTTGAAAATGAATGCAACCAATGCACATCCACATGAGATAGTTGAGTTGAGTCCCTTAAATGAGCAATTATTGTATTTCCCTAAAGAGGGTGATGTGGGGGGAGGGAGGTGGGTTTTTCACTCATATAAGGAGTTTTAAAATTTTTGGAAGAGTGGGTCATGTGTTGGTTAGATGCTCTATGAGTGGACCATATGTTGGTTGTTAATGTCGGGTGATCTTATGGGACTGGAAACACATATATAAGTTGTTTTGTGTGTTAAAATAAAGTAGGACTCCAAGGATATGTGTCAGTGAAGAGTGGATGCATCTATTACACTAGACAACTCTTGGAATAACTGATGAAATGGGTTTCTCATCCAAGAGGATTTCATCAAAAAGTTGAATATGCCATGTACTCGAAGGACTTACAGACTAGTAGTTACTATAACTAGGTACCCATGTATTTTGGTCATTTTTTATTATTTTTTGTGTACTTCTACAAATTGGTGATGTCTACATCAAGCAAGCTCATGATTTAACCATAAGAAAAACTTTGTTGGTAAGGAGCATCTTCATCTCCTCGGGGAGCAAGTTACAAAGGAATACGTGATGATGAAGACATCCACTAGAAATAATTAAGAAATAATCATTAAGAGGGAGTGTTGGAATTATTGTCTTTTTGTCTTATAAATAAATGTATGATAGTTCATCGCATGTGAAAAAATGTGACTTTTATTGTATTAGGAATTTGTGGTGTAAAATTTGTCTCTATATGGGGACCTTCTTTTGTGCTTTTAGGAGGTTGTTAGATTTATATGGATATGAAAATATTTTGTCCAACTAGTTGATTTTTATTTTGATGTAGTTGAAAATATTCATTCAATAATTTATTAGTGTGCTAAGATAATGTGTCTATCTTAAGACAAAGTTTGATTAATTTCACACATTTCTTCATTTGGTCTGATTTTACAAAGGATTTTTTTTGGCTTAACATTCAAAGGACATTTCTTGGAGGTATGTGATACATTTTTTGGATGTTTTTTGGGCATCATTTTTTTTAAGGTATTTTGTTTTTAGAGGTTGTGGGCTTAATTTTCATTGTTTTTAGATGTTTTGGGCTTAATTTTCAAAGGACATTTTTTTGGATGTATTTTGTTTCTAGAGGTTTTTGGGCTTAATTTCCAAAAGACATTTTTTGGACTTTTTTGGGCTTAATTTCGAAAGGACTCTTTTTAGGCTTAATACTCAAAGGACATTTTTTGGAGGTATTTTTTAAAGTGATATTTTTTTAGAGGTTTTTTGGGCTTAATTTTCAAAGGACATTTTTTGGAGATATTTTTTAAAGTGGCATTTTTTAAGAAGTTGGGCTTAATTTTCAATGGACATTTTTTGGAGGTATTTTTTGAAGTGAAGTTTTTTTAGAGTACGTGTTTTGGGTTGAAGTAAATCTTTTATAATGATTTTTTAAAATGAGTTTTTGTCTAACTTTTTAAATGAATTTTTTTGCAGGACTTGGAAGGAAATATTTTGAGCTTCATTTCATTTTTAGAAGACATTTTTTCTCGGATTTTTTAAATTCAGTGCTTTGGATTGAAGAATGTATTTTGTGAAAAAAATTTAAAATGAGTTTTTTTTAAATTAAATCTTTTGTGATGTTTTTTTTAATTGAGTTTTTGTCTAAATTTTTTAAGGAAATGTTTTGAGCATCATACTCAATTATCATGGGAAATCAAAGGAATTGCAAGAGAAAATATGATCGAACAAGAGATCTTGAGGAACGTAGAGAACATGGGAGAGAATCTTGTAAAAAAAGAGAGAATAACGCTCAAATATTGAAAGGGAAAATCAACCTCAACTAGAAGTTGAAGTAGGTATGTAAATGTAAATATTATAAATTTGATTTTTAAAATTTTCCTAGTGCAAATTGTGAAGCTTAATTTTTATTTGATGAACTAATTTGAAAAATATTTTCAAATGTAAACAGAGAGAGATATTCCTCAAAACAATGATGATGAGATACAAAATTTTGAAAGAGAGTGAAAGAGATATTGAACCAATGATTGAAAATGGTGAAAATTTTGAAAGAAATTCAAGTGAAGAAATTTAATCACTAGTGTGTGTGTATATATATATATATATATATATATATATATATGTGTTGAATACATGCACGTATTATTGAAATTATACATATTTATTAATTTAGTTATTTATTGAATATGTAAACTTATTATGTACTATTAATTCAAATATGTATAGATGAAACCAATATCGATGATGAGATGTTAGAAAATGTTGACACTCACACATATGGAGATAAAAAATCTGACCATCTTATACGATATCGTGTCAATCACATTTTTTATTTGTACTTCTTAAAGGAAAATGTGGTAGTTCAAGCCCAATTGTTGAAAGGTCTCCTAACATTAAGGAAATTAAAAGAAGCTACGACTTGATTGGGTATTCGAAAATAAACAAAAGATAAAAAAGATCAAGGAAAATGTGATACAAAATATAAATAGTGTTATAAATTCAATTAAAAGATCTAGGAAAATGTTGATCCGAATGGAAAATGGTATCAACCCATGGTATTCATCTACCCATGTTATCCATCCACCCATGGAATTTACCCATGGTATTGTAAATGGCATCGACCCATGGTATTCATCCACCCATGATATTTATCCACCCATGGTATTGTAAGTGACCCATGGTATGTATCCACCCATGGTATTCATCCACACATGAGATTGTAAGTGGTATCTGTTACACCAATTTTTTGGTCATCTAACTCATTATCATTAGATGAACCGAAGTACACCATGTAAGACCAATTTTACCCTAAGTAAAATTGCTTTCACCATGTAAAATAATATTTGTCTATATTCCCGGGTCATATTTAACCCAAAACAAGGAAATTAATTAAATAAATCATTATTTATTTAATTATTTCCTAGGAATAAGTTATTCAAATCATTATTTAAATAATATTCCTAGTTAAATTTGACTAAATCATTTTTAAATAATTAAATAAATCATTATTTATTTAATTATATCCCCACCATCTCCCTAAAATAATAAATATATCATTTATTTATTTATTGTTTATAAATAAAGGAATTGACCCAAGTCAAAAGACCTTTTCCCTCCAACAAATATAATAAAATATTCCTAAAGGGTGATGCTAGAATTTGATTAATAATATTTTATTCATGCACCGAGTTCTAGAACACCTCAATATTTTGTTATAAATAGAAGGGCTTTTCCCATTCATTAGTCACCTTCATTGCATTAGATCACACTGGATCTACTCTTGGTCACCATTTTCCATTTTTTCCTTGTGAGCTCCCATTGAGTTCTATGTTTGTCTGGGTTTTCTACCACAATAAGAGAGAGAAATTTTAGATATGAAACACTGAGGACTTTCAAGAACCCATCCCATTGAGGAGAACCGGAAAACACCTTTCTTGTTTTCCTCTTAGGTGCCTCATTCTTTAATATAATATAAAATTCTTTTAAATACATTATTCTTGTCTTGTCTATTGGATGCATGGAGCCACATTGTGTTTTATCTGCTTAATGTCTTTTGTGCTTAGATCTGGATTTGTGTAGCAGACTTAAAGATATTTTGCAGCCATAATCGATGTTAGGGCTATTTTTTATGCATAGCTAAAGTGATCTTTTACGACGAAAGAATCATACTAACAATTGGCGACTCCACACGGGTTTTCTTTTGTGACCGCTGTCATTTTATATATTCCTGCATATCCAGCTGTTTCAGACCCTAGGGTTTCTCTTCCATTTTCTGTTTTTCCTATTTTTATGGTGCTTTCCACCTCTAAAACCCTCAAACAGTCAAATTTTTAACTTTCGTGTGTTTCTGGCCTTATTGCGCAGGTGACAGACATCAGCCGTAGCTGAGCCGACAAATTTTTCTAAAATCTGCCGCCGAGAGAGCCGGATCTGCAGGTCACACTTATCGGCCCAAAAAGTGCGACTTGGCCTTGAGGTCGCACTTTTCTACCCTAAATCTATGTCCTGGACAGCAAACAGGTCAGAACCTGCGACCTGCACTTTTTTCTGCAATTTTCCAGAACTTTTTCTGGGTTTGTCTGAAGCTTCTATCAGGGTTTTCCAGCCTCTGTCTCTGCCCGTTTAGACTTTTTTCTAAGATGTTTCACTCAATTAAGTGGGAATCTTTCCCCTTAGGGCTCTAGTACCCTCCACTTTTTGTGTGAGAGTTTTTGCTGTTTCAGAAGTCTGAATTTCCAGAGTTTCAGCCCTTTTGCTTCCAGATCTGATACCTCATTTTCAAATCCCTTTAGATCAGCTCTTCTCCCTTTCAAATCACCTCATTTAGTTTTATTTGGGTTCATTTCTAGGACCGCCTCCTTGTCCCTCCTCTTTTTAGCTGATCTCCTCCTTTTTAGCAGCAACCTTGCCTCTGCCTCTTTGCTGTTATCTGCACCTCTTTTCAGCAGATTTCTCCTTTAGATCCCTATCCCTCCCGACCTTAGATCTATTGGCCTCTTTTAGCGTGCTTTGCTTCATTTTTTCCCTCTTACAAACTAGTTTTGAGAGACCCGCCTTATTGGGTTAGATTGATGCATTGGTAGCTGTTAATTTTCTGTTCTTTTAGTGTTATTTACCGCAGATTTATTTTCAGTTACGCAGCACACTTTTTATTTTACTCTTAAAACGGGTTTAAAAAATTAAAATTAACACATGCCACACACTGACCCTAAGTGAAGAAGAGCCTGGTTAACACCACCTGGCAAAGACTTTAAAATCAATTGTCACTGCACCTCTCCGCCCTTGACCTCACTTGATTTTGTCCCGCCCTGCCCTTGTCAGTTTTTCTTCTTCCCGTCATCATTGCGCCCCCAAGGTGCTTCTCCCGGAGACTTCTTGGCCTTCACCCTTAATTTCCGGTCGGTCGACTTCCTCTTTCTCGTCGTCCTCGAGTAAGTCCTCCCTTGAGTCCGCACTCCGACTCTTCCTCTGATTGTTCGGGTTCTCCCCCTGCTTCTAGTTCTCCCTCTCTTACCTTCACCATGTCTAGTTCAGGACCTAGCCCTAACACCAGTTCTACCGCAGGGTCCGTTTCCAGTGGAACCACTACGGGACCTACCTCGACTGCCCCATTGCTCCATTATATGGCCAGCCTCAGTCCCCCCGACTTCAATCAGCTCATTAATGACCCTATTCACCATGATGTTAGTTGGCCTGCTATGCCAACCAAGCTTCCCTTCGACATTCCCAAGTTCGAAGGCCTTGCTAGCAAATATCCCTCCAACCATATCTGATCTTTCCACATGTGGTGTTCCTCCAATTCCATCATCGATGACTCCATTCGTCTTCTTTTGTTCCAACGCACGCTTATCAGCGAAGCTTCTAAATGGTATGTTGATCAAGCCACCTCTTCCCATACCACCTTTGCGACCCTTGCCCAAGCCTTTTTATCCTATTTCCAGCTTCCTCTCCGATACGACACCGGTACTGAACTCTTAACCTCTTTTCATCAATCCTCTTCGACTCACCTTTCCGCTCATGTCCAAGAATGGAAACGAAGATGGAGCTTGTGTCGCACCCCCCCCCCCCCCCCTTTGAAGATCAGGTTTACATGGAATGGTTCCTTCGCTCTCTCTTACCTCCCATTGGCAAAGATGTCGCCTCCCATTTTCCCCAAACCAAAGAAGCCGCCCTCCAAATAGCCTTGAAATATGACCTCATCTATGCCCAATCCGGTTATGTTTATACCGTCCTTCCGACCTCCCCAAGCCCGGTGGTCCTAATTCCTCGGGGGCATCTCACTCTGCCAACGGTATCGTTGGAGCCCTATCGCATACCTCTACTCAACCTCCTGTGGGCTATGGTTTCCCTCTAGGAGGGGCCAGCCCCTCTAGCACGTTCCCCCCTCCAGGTAACATGTATCCAGGATACGGCATGCCTCCTCCTTTTTCCCACCCTCCTGCTTACCTCAATGTTGCCCATCCTACCCCATATCTGTACCTACAATCTGGTGTCCCAACTCCTCCAGAATTTGGACCCCCCATTCCCTTACCTTCTCCACCCCCGCATCCACATTTACTACCCCCTCCCGGGCAAGTATTTGCACAGCAGGGGGCACCTAATCCTCTTCCTTCTCAAAGAAAGAGGAAAGGAAATCAATCCGCTTCTGGTAATCGTCGATCCAATCCTTCTAGTATTGACCCTACCACTACCAACTAGCCACAGGGCTCCCAGCCCAAGCCGGACAGGCCGCCTCGCACCAATAATCCATGTTCGTGTTGCGGTGTTTATGGTCATTACACTCATGATTGTCCCTTATTACCACAAATGCGGCAGATGTGGGAGTCCCAGGCCACCGTACGGGGTCAACACTCCTCCCCTACTGTCTCTCCCAATCCAGTTACTTCTCAACCTGATGTGTTTACTGATCATTTCCCTCAACAAGGATTCGTGGCCACTCAACCACCTCATGCCCCAGTAACCACTCAACCTTCCCCTTATGGTTCCTCCGATTACCAGATTCTCATGATGGCCTTTGACCAACCGCTCACCGTTGACCTTAACCTTCAAACTCGGTCCCGTCAGTACACCACACCTCCCATTCCGTTTGTCTTTGAGTCGCCATCTTCAGGTCCTACCGAGCCTCTGTCGACACCCAATGGTCCCTTGCAAATCCCTTTGCCCAAACCTGAGGTTCATACCAAAACTCCTAAGGGCCCATTACGCCGAAATGCTGCCTTTGGTCGGGCTGCCCACTCATACAATATAGTAGATGATCTGGCACAATCTCTTGCTGCCATTTCAACACTGGAACTCCTCCAGTCGTGTCTTTCTCACAAGAAGGCTCTACTATCTGCCATGGGTGCTGTAGACCCTGCTGATGACCAGTTGATTTTTTTCGACGCCCATCAATCCGACCATCCCCCTCTTCCTCCCTCTGTTGCTTTCCAAACCCCAGTCAAAATATGAAATGCCAATGTCGCTCGGTGTATTATTGATGAAGGGGCATCTACCTATGTTATGCCTGCTTCGGTTTGGAAACAACTCAGATCTCCTGAGCTGGCCCCTTCCAAAATCAATCTTCGTACATGGGATGGCCATGCCTCCTAGCCCATCAGCCTCTTTCGTAATTGTCCTATCACCCTTGCAGGTAAGACTGTTTTTGTTGACGTGGAAGTTACCGACGTCCCTCTTGACTACAACATTCTTTTGGGGCATAGTTACACCTATGCCATGTCTGCCGTCCCATTTGCAGTCCACCACAAGATGTTTTTCCCTAATAATGGAAAAATTGTCACGATTGATCAGTTAAATTACCATGAACCAAACTCTCAGACCTCCCCTAAGTCTACCATATCTTCCGTCACTAATAAGCCAACTGTTGATTCTTTGACCAGTGTTTCCCCTGGCGTCTACAAAGACTCCTCCTTGCTTGGCACTTTTCCTGGTCCTCCTCCTCCTCCTGTCTCTGACCCAAGTTTAGCGAATGTTTGCATGATACAATCGTCTCAGGCTGGCCTTTCACAGCCTGCTTCGGCTAGTCAGCCAACTCAATCTTGCCTACCGCAACCTGCTCCTAGCCCTTCGCTTCGGTCGACCGACCCTTTTTCACCTGGACCTTCCCATCCCCCTCACACTCAGGAACCTCCCTACCCTCCTGAGTCGGTTCCCTCAAGTCTCCATCACATGGGAGCCGTTCCTCCTGGTCATTACCCCACAGGTCAGATACCTTTCCTTGGTCCCCCTCCCAACGTCTATTCGGTTCCTGTCATGGCCACCCTTTCCCTCCTTAATTTAAGCTTGGGAATTCCAGTATGGTATCTTACTCCTCCAGCTGAGACCCCACCAGACCACCCCAAGCCATACATAGCTGTGACACTCGTGCAACCGATTCCCTTCGCTCCTTCCACTGCTACAGTGCCCCTAGCCCCCTGCAGGAACCTCCTCATGCTGCGACAACTAGAGGCAAGAAAAGAAAAACTCGAAAGGGGGCATCCAAAGACAAGGTCACCGCACCTGACCTTACCCCTCCCCCACCCACCAAGCCTTGCGCCTTGTGTGATGGTATCGGTCATCCCACCCATTCCTGTCCTGAGTTGCCCCGTATCCAACCCATGGTTAAAGTTGCGTTCCCTGAATCTACGGTCCCTGAAACCTCTGTTTCTTCTTCATCCACAGCCAAGAACCCAAAGACTCTTTGCACCAACAAACCCTGTGCTTTGTGTGGTGTCCATGGCCATTACTCTCACCATTGTCCTCACCTCATGCATTACCGAGCCTCTTTAGAGGTCATTCACGAGTACGAAGTTGAACAAAATCAATCCGCCTCTCCCATCCTTGCTCAATATGCATGAGGCCTACTCGAGGATCCCCCTGCTACCATTGACATTCGTCCCCCTGATGTTGAGATGTCGGAACCTGATGCTCCCCTCCTATACCTATCATCATCCGCGTGACCCTCGGAGTACATTCCCTCTGAATCCACTCCATCTGTTCTGCTTGATCCCCCTTCAGACACTTCCTCGGGCTCTTCATGTTTTGACCATCTTTTTACCTGTTCTTTTTTCATTCCCTGTGATGACCCGTATCTGCGCCTCTCTTCCCATACTGATGATTTCGATAGCTTTGCAGCGTCATATGGTCTCCTTGACCCTTCCATTTCCTCCCATAATCATGATCATACCATCCATATCTTCAATGTTCTTCACAACTTGAGTACCCGTTCTTCATCCGATATTTCTCATTCATCTCCCTCTCGTCGATCTGTGAGTCCTAGACCTCCTACCCGGACTGCTCCCTCCCATAGCCATCAGTGGATGTCTATCCTCTCCTCACGCTGCCATCCTTTTTCTCATCCCTACCATTTCTTGTCTTGTGACACTATACATCGGCCCTCTCATCCACTCATTATCTTGGCTATGCCGATGGGGCAAGTCGCTATTCCCGGAATCTCGCTTCGGCATCATGGGCCATCTTTACCCCCTTGCATACCCTGGTTCTTATTCTACATTGGTAATGCCACCAATAATCAGGCCGAATATGATGCAGTACGTGGTCTATTAGCCGATGCACTCTCTCATCACATCCTCCATCTGCATGTTCATTTAGATTCCCTCCTTCTTGTCCTACAAGTTAATGGTGTCTATTGTGTGCATAACCCTATCCTATTTAGACAATATTTATGAGTGAAAATTTTGATACGTGAATTTAGATTCATTACTTTCAACCATATCCCTCGACGTCAAAATCACTACGTAGATCAAATCGCAAATCATGTTCTAGACTGGCATTTATCACACACACGACAATAACATTTCACATCATCACCAAAATGTACATAAATCATATATATCATATAACATGTGTTTTTAGAGTCCATTTGCTCTGAAACATATGGCATGCCCATAGCATGGCACAAAAAACAAAACTACAAAATGGGGGGCACCATCTACCCTACATCTAATCACTCTCTGAAGGATCCCGAGCCAACGGCGCTGCTCCCGCAGCTCATAGATCACGCACAGTCTGACCGGCCATCGCCATGCGTCGCATGATACCTCGCCATTCTGAGGGTATCCCAATACATAACTCTATGTATTGGTCGTCTAAATCCTGCCAACCACGCTCCGACACACCAGTCAACAACCCCTCACATCTATGAAGGATGTCCTCCACCAGAGCAGCCATATCCTCGTTCTGTTTTTTCCTTGATCCACTTGCACCTGTAGCTCCTGCTGCTGCCAGTCGTCCCATATATCCGGTTGGCTTTACCGGAGCTACATCTGCATTCACAAACATCTAAAGATTACTACCATGAATACTAGTCACACACTCTAAAATGCACATCACAGATTAGTTGCTTGTCACTTACCATCGGGCCCCCACACTCGACCAGGCGGAAGCGGCAAGTCCATATCTCCCCAATAACTCATCCCACTATAGGGATAGTCATCTATGTATAATGGCATCTGATCCCAATGGGCGAAGAACTCTGGTCGAAACACCCGTTCGACTGCCCCGCCCCCTCCTCTACACAGTAATCGTCCCCATCGATGCATCCGGGGCTCTCTCGGACCTCCATCAGGTAACTGTATACGAGGTCGCAAGGTCAGGATCTTCTCAAAGAGGAAATAACACAACACCATCCCATAGGCACAATCATGATTCACTTGCTGCTTGCATAGCGACAGGTGTCGTTTCACCGACACCAACATCATCTGGGCCCACCCATAGTAGGTCCCCCCCAACACACTCTCTACAATCATCATCTGCCCTCTAGTGATGTGATGGAACGCCTGGCTCCCCAAGACCTGCAACACTGCTGCGGCCACTTCTCGGGTCTCCAACCTCTCTAGATCCCCAATTGATATCCGAGTCCCTTTGACTTGGAAACCTGGTCGACAATGTCGCTCAACAAACTCCATACTGTTACGCCCCCATAGTAACACTGGCTGCGTATTTCCCACCATCCCTAATGGTGGGAGACCAGTCACGAAATATAGATCCTGGACCGTCAGCTCAATATTGTGCCCCTACACTATAAACGCCTCATGATCTGGATCCCAATAGCTGATAATCCGAGCCAACAAGGGCTCTCCAGCCCGCATCCACTAGAAAATTTGGCGGAAATTCCAACAGCCAATTCGTCGCTATTCCGACACATAGTCGTCACAAGAGCAACAGTTCAAGGGCGAGAAAAACGTGGTTTACCATACCGTCACAGTTCCGACGCAATTAAAAAGTGTCGCACTATCGATACTTTTTCCGTCGCTTCCAAACAAGCGTCACTCTTCTGACGTTTCCCAATCCGTTGCACTTCCGACCTTTGTAAACTGTCACACTTCCGACGAAATGTGGTCCGACGTTTTGAACATCGCTCTTCCGACGTTTTTAAACTGTCACAATTACGACGAAATGTGGTCCGACGTTTTGAACATCGCTCTTCCGGCGTTTGTAAACTGTCACAATTCCGACGCAATGTGGTCTGACATTTTGGATGTTGCCGACGTTTTGGACGTCGCTCTTCCAACATTTGTAAACTGTCGCAATTCCGACGAAATGTGGTCTGACATTTTGAACGTCGCTCGTCCGACGTTTTTATACTATCGCTCTTCCGACGTTTCTAATCTGTCGCAATTCCGACGCTTACAAGGCGTCGGTATAGCGACGGCAGGTTCAATTTTAAAAAAAAATGAAACTTTAAAAGAGGAAAAACGTTGTTTTGAATATATTATATGAAGTAAAACAGTCCATGAAGTCATTACATTTTCACATCTGAAGATTGGAACCCAAATATCCATCCAGAAAAGTGGAAGTCCCACCCCAGACAGTGATAGAAAAATACCCCATGTCACATACGGGGACTTGATATAAAACCCAGTAACGGTCCACATGGAGATTATCGACAATCTGAGAAAGCATCCAAATATGCCCGAGGCATCTATAAGAAAGTGAAATAGCAGTATGTAGAATAGTAAAGCAACAGATAGAGTACCGACGTCCATTTTTCCAAATACAAATTAAAGTACCCAAAATCCTTGAACAGAGAAAAACACTAATCATGTGAGGAGTGTGATATGTCCAAAATATAAAAAGACCATCAGACCATATCAATAAACTAGCAACATAGACCAGCGTAGCTAGTTTTGAAGGCATAGTGATAAACATTAATCATTTTTTTTTCACAAGACAAAAAATGTTGTTTTGAATATATTATATGAAGTAAAACAGTCCATGAAGTCATTACATTTTCACATCTGAAGATTGGAACCCAAATATCCATCCAGAAAATTGGAAGTCCCACCCCAGACAGTGATAGAAAAATACCCCATGTCACATACAAGGACTTGATATAAAACCCAGTAACGGTCCACATGGAGATTATCGACAATCTGAGAAAGCATCCAAATATGCTCGAGGCATCTATAAGAAAGTGAAATAGCAGTATGTAGAATAGTAAAGCAATAGATAGAGTACCGACTTCCATTGTTCCAAATACAAATTAAAGTACCCAAAATCCTTGAACAGAGAAAAACGCTAATCATGTGAGGAGTGTGATATGTCCCAAATACAAAAAGACCATGAGACCATATCAATAAACCAGCAACATAGACCAACATCGCTAGTTTTGAAGGCAGAGTGATAAACATTAATCATTTTTTTTCACAAGAGAAAAAACGTTGTTTTGAATATATTATATGAAGTAAAACAGTCCATGAAGTCATTACATTTTCACATCTGAAGATTGGAACCCAAATATCCATCCAGAAAAGTGGAAGTCCCACCCCAGACAGTGATAGAAAAATACCCCATGTCACATATAGGGACTTGATATAAAACCCAGTAATGGTCCACATGGAGATTATCGAAAAATCTGAGAAAGCATCCAAATATGCCCGAGGCATCTATAAGAAAGTGAAATAGCAGTATGTAGAATAGTAAAACAACAGATATAGTACCGACGTCCATTGTTCCAAATACAAATTAAAGTACCCAAAATCCTTGAGCAGAGAAAAACGCTAATCATGTGAGGAGTGTGATATGTCCAAAATATAAAAAGACCATCAGACCATATCAATAAACCAGCAACATAGACCAGCATCGCTAGTTTTGAAGGCAGAGTGATAAACATTAATCATTTTTGTTTTCACAAGAGAAAAAACGATGTTTTGAATATATTATATGAAATAAAACAGTCCATGAATTCATTACATTTTCACATCTGAAGATTGGAACCCAAATATCCATCCAGAAAAGTGGAAGTCCCACCCCAGACAATGATAGAAAAATACCCCATGTCACATACAGGGACATGATATAAAACCCAGTAACGGTCCACATGGAGATTATCGACAATCTGAGAAAGCATCCAAATATGCCCGAGGCATCTGTAAGAAAGTGAAATAGCAGTATGTAGAATAGTAAAGCAACAGATAGAGTACCGACGTCCATTGTTCCAAATACAAATTAAAGTACCCAAAATCCTTGAACAGAGAAAAACGCTAATCATGTGAGGAGTGTGATAACCATCTGCAGAAACCCAGGCTCGCTTGTAAGATCAGGCTCACTTGATTCCAAAATTGGTAACCATCTGTTGCATCCGAGATGTAAGGTTCAGGCTCGCTTGTTTCCATTAGTAGCCTGCTACAGCATCCACCCTGTTCATAGCAAAAAGGTTCTTGTAGATATACAGAGAAAGAGTATAATACGTAGACCATATAAACATGGCTCTATATTTCAAAAAACAGGTTTAAAATAGAAACAGGGCAACATTTTTTTTTCTAAGTAAAGTTAATATATTAACAGTGGGAATAAAATTACACCGAAGTCAAAATCATTGCCCAGACTCATGGCAAATTTGTCATCAAAAAATCAAAAAATTAAGAAGACTGCCCTCATACGGGGAAACCAGTCTTGAACATTTAATTTACAGAATTCAAAAATATTACAAAGGTCCATCACAGTAAAATAATCTAAAATCAGCCCAATTAAGTGGGCCGCGAAGCAAGAAAAACAAATTAACCAAACTACTCCTCCGGCTCCTCGACGATTCGGCACCATCCTTCGGAAGGTCCAGGATCGCTAGGTGCTACCTCCACATTTATGCCACGGATCCCCTCCTGAAGGCCCGAATGTTGGCCGGCTTTTTCTAAGGTTAGACCCACCGGACAGGTGCATTCTTCCTCTGTTTGGGCCTCCTCGTGGAAAACCACAGTGACTGAAGCTGTGATTCGTGGGCGGTTGAGAGAGAAATTAAAGGAAAATTGCGTAGTGCGCGTCGTGGGAGAAGGTGAACTAGCAGTGGGGAAACGAGGAGCAGGGGAATCCATACGGTGGCTAGATCCTACAACCCGACCCCGCCCACTCCTAGTATTTGGATAGCGACCTGCATAATAATCACTGAACTGGCCGGAAAACAACTCGGTTGAGGGGCTCGAGGGAGCGCGCAGGAGTTGACCTCTAGTGCTCCCCCTGTGGCAACACATCCTTTGACGCACGCGAGGCATGGGTGCAGTCTCACTAGCAGTGGGCACAAGAGGAGACAGAGAAGCAAAATTCCAAGAAACAGAGGAAGACAAACAAGGACCAGACCAAGAGAAATGCAGATAAGCAGCAAGGTCTACGCAACAGTTCAGCTGGCCACTTCTCCTTCTTGTCACAGTGAGCAGGCAGTGTAACCCAGCTACCGGCTCGTCTGAAAAACCATAGTGAAATGCCATTTTATCGACCCGACTACAATGCAATCGAAGGACGCCCGTCATAATTAATCTCTGATCATTAATGAGAGCCGAAGGCTGGATCATATTGGAGCATGCGGAATCGCTAATAGGAGTGGAGGTCCGATCTTGAACAGTGTTAAAACTTAATGCGATTAGATGTGAAAACCTTGGAACTTAATTGAACAGCGTTAAAACTTAATGTGATTGATATGAAATCGCCACATCCATGTCCCATCGCCTTAAACGCCATCGAATGCACCCGCAGCCAGGAGCAGGGCAAGTTTTGATTGAGGACACGTGGCAGAAATTGATTGGAGCGGATCTTTGTTTGGGTCGCTCGCGCAGTGGAAATCCGGACCCGAAAAATATTAGGGCAAATTTGATAAGAAATTCGCGTCACAACTCTCCCTCCGTATGCCAGCCAAACTTCGGACCCGAAAAATATTAGGGCAGAATTCATTTGGTTTTCGCATCACAAAATTGGCTGACGTCAGTAGGCTATTTTGGAACACGAATTTGGTTTGAATTATGGTTTATCGCCGTTTGAAGTCCGACAGGCTCGACTTAAGAACAATTTTGTTTGATCCCATCTTATAAAATTTGTGTTGGTTTTCTTTGATAATACACATATTTATAATAAATCATGGGAATACCACACTAGTAAACATGTGGAAAAGTTATATAAATTGTTGAGAACAATCATTTTTATGTAAAAATATCCAAATGTGCTTTTGGGAAATAAGAATTCGAGTATTTGGTTCATATTGTTTTAAAGGAAGGAGTAAAGTTGGAGCCTCAAAAGATGCAAGCTATTACAAAATGACCTATTCCTAAGAAAATCAAGGTTCTTAGAAGATTTTTTAGACTTACATGATATTATTGATCATTTGTTAAGAGTTATGCATGCATTTCAAGTCCACTCACATATCTCTTGAATAAAATATCATTTATATGGAATGATGAGGCTACTTTGGCATTCTCTCTTTTAATGGATGCCATGTCTTCTACACCAACATCGGTTGCACCTAATTTTGGTAAAACATTCATAGTAGAGTGTGAGGCACTAGGACAAGGAATTTACGTAACATTAAGACAATAAGGGATATCATTGGCTTTTAAAAGCAAGGAATTCAAAGAAAATATTTGGTGAAATCTACGTATGAAAAATAAATGGAAGCAATATTACATGCAATAAAAAATGGGGATAGTATATCACTCGGAGGTACTTTAAAGTCAAGATATACCATGATAGCATAAAGTATTTTTTGAAGCTATGGATTTCATTGGAAGATTAACAAAAATGAGGAGAAAAAATGCAAATTTTAATTTTGAGATAATCTGCAAAAAGGGTAAGGAAAATTTAGTACATGATGCTCTTTCTAAAATAGAAGAGGCCTCAAATTTATATCCAATTACATTTTCTATTCCTAGGTGGCTAGAAGAAGCTTTCCATAATGGAAAAATGACAATAGTACTAAACAAAAACTAAAATTTGTAAAGGATGGGATGAACTCTATGGAGCATTGGGAGTGAAAGAGATATATACTTTGGTGCAAATGTAGAATATTTTATGCACACAAGCATATTTGAATAAACAAATATTAAGGGAGTCCCATGTCTCTCTGATGGTAGGACACAGGGTTCCTTAAAACATCTCAAAGGATCAAAAAATATATTTTTGGAAGGAATGAAGAAAGATATTCAAAATTTTGTAAGAGAAGGTCAAGTTTGTATAATAAATAAAAGAGAGATAGTAAAATATCTAGGGTTACTTCAACCATTCCACATACATATTCAAAGACTAGAAGATATATCAATAGACTTTATTACAGGGTTACTGAAATATAAAGGTAAGTATTACATTTTTGTGGTCATTTATATAGACAAATTTTGTAGATTTTTTTTGTAGAGCCCAAAGTACATAAACAACAAGCCAAGTGGTAGAAGTGTCCGTGAAAGAAATTCATAGTCTTCATGGTTTTCCTAAAGTAATAGTAACAAGAAAATTTTGGAAATAATTATTTAATATGAGTGGAGAAACACTAGCTGCCATGAGTTCTACATATCGAACACAATCAAATGGTCAAACAAAAATAGTTAACAAATGTTTTTAAGGTTATCTACAATGTTACTCTTTAGAAAATAAATCTTAATGGATGAAGTGGGTTCGTCAAGGAAGAATGGTAATATGGTACTACCTATCACACATCTACTAAAATTTCCCCATTTAAGGCCCTTTATGGATATCCAACTCCTAGTATCTCATACTTTTTGCAAGATAAGTCCAAAGTATAGGAAACAGAGTCACATATGGAAATACTAAAGAAACTTTGAAAATTATTATGGAAAATCTTCAAATGACATGAAACATGATAAAACAACAAGGGGAACAACATTGAAGTGAAAGATAATTTGAGGAGGGTAATTGGGTATTTTTTAGATTATAGCATTATAAGCAATCTTCATTCAAGAAAAAGAAGAATAAAGAATTAGCTCAAAAATGCAATGTGGAAAAAGTCGAAGTTGGGATTAAATCGACAAGGGTCCAAAAGTTTAAATACTCGATAAAGTCGGGAGTTTTTTGAAAAAGTCGGCAAAACTAAAAAAATACAAAAATATTCATTTTTGGAAAAATCCTGATTTTTTCAAACAAAAAAAAAAAAATATTAAAGAAACTACCTCACTCAATATTTTTTCAAAAAAGTTGGCAAAAAGTCGGGACTTCGAGGATAAAATCGCGACTTTTTTAGGGATGAAAAAGTCGGCAAAAAGTCGGCCAATAAGGTCGGCCCCGGGAAAAATTCGGGATTTTTTCAAAAAGTCGTGACTTTTTGCCGAATTTTTCCACACTGCAAAACTGTTATGGCCCTAAATAATTATTCATAGGATTTCACAAGTGGTATAGAAGTTATATTTTCCTTCTTCTTTCATTCATAAGTTTTTTCATGTATCTTGCCTAAAAAAGGTTTTGGGAAAAAATATGCCAATGTAAATAGAACTTCCAAAATTAGATGAAGAATGAAAGTTGATTCTTGAACCACAAAAAGTTATAGATAAACATTTTGTATCTCTTTTACATATAACCATTATGAAGTACCTAATAAAGTGGAAGAATATTCCTCTAGAGGAAGGTACATGGTAAAATGATCAATTCGTGATGAAATACCCACGGCTAAAGGGTTCGTTTGAAGTTTTGACAAAGGTTTTGTTATATGTTTTATATAACGTGCAGCAGAATAGTTTTATTGTTTGTTAAGGTCCCACACAGTGATCAAATTTGAAGGGCAGGTCCGAATTTCAGTTAGAAGGGCATATATCTATGTCGCCCTTCCATAATGAAAAGCTTTAAAAAAAAAACTTTTCAATTGACTACAATAAATTATTTTTACATTTCATTTTCAGAAAGACAAAACCATCAATGTTTATATTAATAAAAGACGGTTACATATACAACAATGAAGAAGGCTCCATCTTTCATTGCTTAAATATCTCATTGGAAATGTCAACATAAGTCTTGAAGACACTATTATAAGAGTTTGGATACATACCACCGGGATATAGGAGATTCTTATGTGTCAGATTGTGTAATGCAATTTTGACTTTGTCTCACAAGGAGCAACAGCATGGAGGTCTGGATTTTTCTTATAGAACTTTTTTATTATTATTTGAAACATTGTTTATAGATATGAATACAACAATGAAATTATGAGCATGGTGGACAATTATTCAAGCTCATGATGCCAAACCATGATGATGTAAGTTTGGAATTTAACATTTCTACATGTTAAAGACAAATAGTCAAAATCACTGACAACTTAGTATGCCATAATTAATAATCATTCCCTGTTCACTTTTGTTAATAGGTTTATGTCACACGATGATGTAGGGGCATTAGGCACTAGCCAGCAATGTAGGAGGTTTTGTCCACATGTTGTGGCTAGGAGGGTTCAAAAACATTTGAGTTGTAACAGCTAGGTGTCAATACCTCAGCTGACTGTATTACTTAGACTAGTTAGAGTTGTAGGAGTCGAACAATTTAAGTTAGTTGAATTATTATAATTAGACCTTTTTATTTCTAGAACATTCCTCTCAGAGGAACCGAAGAGCCATATGTTATGTATATAAATTGTAATTCCTCGGATGAATAAAAGTAGAGAGGGAAGAGGAGAGTAGAGAGGGGATTTCTACAATAAACCTCTGTGTGTGAAAAATTGTTTCTAGTTAAATGATTTCCAAGCTTAGTTGCCATTGAATTATCTCGAACTGCTAATTGTGAAGAATTGTTTAACTGTGAGGCGATTGGGTACTGATAATTCCATTCTTCTGTCTTTGAATTCCCGTAAATTGTTGGATAACCCTGTGAACTCACCCCACCCGAAGGCAAGATTTGTGTAGAGAACCGGGGTCGTGAACATTGTTCAAATATAAAAATCCCGCTCAATAAAGAGACAAAATTGTCGTGCTTTCGGAACCTGACCCGAGGATTGGACAAGAGTTAACAAACAAAAGGATAGCGGAACCAGACTTGCACACGTGGTCAAGCCCTGTACCAAAACCACGAGCGGAATCACAAAAGTGGGTTGCCCATATCGCACCGCTTTTGCGGAGTAGGCGGTATTTCCTAGTCGCGAGCGATTCCATAGGGAATGCGACACGTGGCGAAATGACCCCCAGAAAACCACCGTTTAACCCGCGTCATCGCACGTTAAAGCCCCACGTTGGAAGCGAGCGAAATTTCCAAGATTCGTTTGTTGGAAATATGATGCAGAGTGTTGTCCTTGATGACAACCCACTGAATGGAGATGAAGACATGCGACTGTTGACATGTGTTGTCCTTGATGGAAATCCACCTGATGAAGTTATTCTTGACTTGATGGACTTGGTAATCTGATGTTTATTGACAATATGATGCTGAGTGTTGTCCTTGAAAAGCAACCCACTTGATGAAGATGATGACAACTTACTCGATAAAGTTGTGCTTAATGAAGAAAATGTGATGTTTCTACAGTGTGTACAGAAGGCAATGAAGAAAGGAATTTAGAATGTGCTCAAAATATGATGAAAAGAGTATGTCTCTTTGTATACGCGGATTGGCCTAGGGGAAGTCGCGTATGCACGCGGAAAATAACGTGCCAAGTCGCGTATGGGAAAAAAGCGCTCAAAAAGTGCAAAACCAAGGGTAACCACCATGGTATTGACCCATTGTATTGGGTAATGATCCGCCTAATTGACCCCGTCCAGGTAGTTTTGGGCTCATGGTTTTGTTTTGGCCCACGGTATTGAAAAAGGGGCTCATGGTATTGAAAAAGGAAAACCTATATAAGGAGAAGAAATTCATTGTGCAAATCATGAGTGTGGGGGCAAGATGTCTGAGCTTGAATGAATACTTCTCTCTGAAGTATATCTGAATGGAAAGGGTTACACTTGAATGATAAATCTGAATGTATGATGCACCAATGATGAAGAAGGGGATCTAGATCTGAATTGCTCGTGTATTTGCTAGATCTAATTATAGAAGGCTTAGATCTGTGATGAGGCGAGCATCCAGGCGAACATCTGTCTGAAGCAAAAGGGTAGATCTGAACTGAATATCTGATCTGATGAAGTATGCTGCTCTGTAATGATTGAAGATCTATACGCTACTTTGTAAACATGAGGAAGCGCGTATATACGCGCAGTCAAATACAGAAAGCGCGTATGCGCAATAAAATATACACCGAGGTATACGCTTGTTTTTTGTGGACGAAAGCGCGTATATGCGACATCATTGAAGTAAAAGCGCGTATGCAAATCTAGGGTTTGCCGAAGCAAAGGGATGAAAAGGGTTCGATTCGGGAAATATGATGAAACGTGGGCTACAAGTATTGTTCTATTGAAGTTGCTGGATCCAAAGGTGAAAATTGATGAAACGTGGTCCAAGGTGGTGTTTCGAGGGTTGTAGCCTTCGCCGTGGGGTTGTAGCTCCCTTCTAGGTGAGGCTGGCAAAGAGGACGGGGGTCGTGTTCCCTTCCAGAGAGGCCGGTAAACGAGCCGTGGGTTGGAGCTCCTCTCCAGAGAGGCCGGTAAACGAGCGCAGGTGCCCGCGTGTCGGGCCGTCCGATGCCAAAGACATGGTGTTGTAATATGTTTTCTCTATAATAAAATATTGAAGGCTGAGCAACTGCAGCGGTGGTTTTCTCCCGACTTGGGTTTCCACCTAAAAATCCTGGTGTTCATGTGTGATGATTTGTGTGATGGTTTATTCTGTTCTAACTGCACATGTTTACTGTTTATAGAACATCTAATGAATGAATGATGGAATGATATAAGTGAAAAACTAATGGCATAATTAGATATCTGTGTATACGCGAGTTTTATGAAGGATATCCGCGTGTATATGCTAGTTGGCTACAGCAAAGTAGCGTATGGGTTTTAAAGGAATGAAAAAGTAAAAAGATTTGATTATGCAGTAAATACTGATTCACCCGCCCCCTCTCAGTATTTTTCCCAACAATTGGTATCAGAGCAGGTCCTTGTGCAGAAGCTTGATCTCTTAAAGGAGATCCGTCGCAATGGGAAGTCAAGAAGGAGTAATGTCTATAAAGCCACCTCTATTCAATGGAAGCAATCTGATATTCTGGAAGGTACGTACAAAAGCATATCTGCAAAGTCTTGGTGCAGATGTATGGGCAATCGTGGAAGAAGGTTATCAACACCCGGCAAGTATTCCTACTGATGCAGCTGAAAGAAAGAAGTATGAAATCAATGCCAAAGCAGTGAATGTCTTATTGGGAAGCATGTCTGAATCAGAATTTGCTAAAGTGATGCAGCTACATTCGGCAAAGGACATATGGGACAAAATCATTCTAAGCTACGAAGGAGACACAAAGGTAAAAAGTGCAAAACTCCAAACTCTTAGAATTGAATATGAAAATTTGAAGATGCATAGTGATGAGAGTGTTGCCAGTTTCTTTCTTCGTCTGGATGATTTTGTAAATCGAATGAGAAATTTGGGTGAAACCATAGCTGATACTACTCTGGTGGAAAAGGTCTTAAGATCATTGACTTCAAAATTTGACTCTAAAGTTTCAACTATTGAAGAAAGGCAAGATTTGCAAACTCTTACTATTGTTCAATTACATGGTACTCTGACTGCTTTTGAAATGAGACAAGGAGGCCCTTCTCAAGTAAGAGAAGCTGCTTTTAAGGCATCTACAAAAGGAAAGGAAAAAGAAGTTGTCAAAGAATCCAGCTATATATCCGATGAAGAAGAAGCGAATTTCATGAGAAAGCTCCAACTAGGTACTGGAAGATTCAAAGGTAAGCTTCCCTTCAAATGTTTTGAGTGTGGAAAAGTTGGTCATTATGCTGCTAAATGTCCTTATAAAGAAAAGCATGGTAAGGGGAAACAATTTGAAAAGAGAAAGAGTTATTATGCAAAAGAAGATGATGATGAAGTGTCCAGTGAAGATGAAGAAGATTCTGACCAAGATCTGAAAGTGCTCATGGCTAAGAAGCAAAAGAAGAAGGTTACTCAAGGAAAGGAGATACCTCATAAATCATGTATAGCAAAAATTGAAGAAGATGAAACAGATTCCGACGAAGATCTACAAGCACTCATGGCAAAGAAGAAAAAGGAGAAGGCCACGTGTAATACTCTTCTTTGTGAAAACAATAGTAAAGATAGTGAAAGTAAAGTTGTGGATCTAGAAGAAGGTCTCAAGATTAAAGAAGAAGAACTACAAAGTTCATACAATAAGCAAGAAACTATCTATAAAGAGATGATCTCACAAATGAAAGATCAAATAGAAATGCTGAACGGACAAGTGGACAAGTATCAAAGGTTTCATACTTATGCATCCAATCGAATTAAAGATCTAGAAGCAGATCTTGAAAAATCAAGCAAGAAGAATGAAGGACTTGAAGCTGCTATCATCTTTCTACAAGCAGAGCTAGAAGCATCAAGTAAGGAGAATAAGGAACCTCTACAATCCGTTGAAAAGGAAGGCCTCGAAGCAGAAATTATCTCTCTCAAAAAGGATCTGGAAAAATCAAATAAGAAGAATGAAGAGATGGAACAAACATGTGAAGAAAACGAAAATTGGCTGAAAGAAGAGATCCTAAATCTGAAGGATCAAGTTGAAGATGGAAGAAGAAAAGAAGAAAGCATGACAAAGCAATGTCAAGTCTTGGAGGTTGAGGTAAACATTCTCAAAGGAAAATTGGAAGAAAAGGTAAAACTGTTTAGGTTTCATGATAGTACTAATATTCTGGACAATATTCTGAGTAATCAAAGGTCTCCTGCTATCAAACATGGTCTTGGTTTCCATGAAACTGTTAAAGGAGAATCTAGCTCACAAGGAAGTGCCAAAAATTCATAAGATCTCAATGCAAAACTTGATGTGTTGAAAGAAACAAAAGATCAACCAACAATTATGAATTCTCAAAAGAATTCATTCAAGAACGTTGAATTTTTTAAATGTCATAATTATGGGCATGTTGCAGCAAATTGCAGGAGCAGATCATTTCAGCCACAAACAAACAAGTTCTACTCAGAAAGGTACTCTAGCTTCTTCAGGGGATATTGTTTTTCATGTAACAAGTATGGACATAAAGCAGCTGATTGTAAAAGGAGGAAGAATAGAAATACTCATTATGATTCTTATGTTTATTTCTCTGGCCACATCAGATGTTATGCTTGTAATAAGTATGGACATGTAGAAAAAGAATGCAGGATGAACAGATCTGGGAAAGTGGACAATTTTCAGCACACAGTTAGAAAGCTCAAGAAAATTTGGAAAAAGAAGGAGGACCGATCAGAAACGTAGGGAATTCAGACCCTACTGCAGTCATCCGCTTCTGGAAGCTTACTTCTCTGATTGATTGCAGGAATGATGTGGGATACATTAGGAGATTTAGTAATGTATCGTCACAGGGGGAGCAATGCATGATGTCTCTCATGGTTGATTTGATCATTCTGGTTATATGTATTTCTGACAAAGCATCTGGTGTGAAGAAAAGACAGGAACAGAAGGTAAATTTGCAGGAGGAAATGAAGGTGTGAAATTTTCTATATTTCACTTTCCATACGCGGGTTATATGAAACAAAGTCGCGTATACACGCGAGTTCCAGCTAACTCAGACGTGTATGCATTGATGATAAGAAAATTTATCTGATAGCTGAAGATCTGAAGCAGAGGTCCAGGGGGAGCATCAGTCTGACTGCTGATGATTGCACTGTTAGCATCATTCTGGTTATACTCATGATAATGAAATGATGCATGGGTTCTTGTGTTGAATATTATGGATGAAGCCTGGTTGCTTTATGATGAAGAGCATTCATTGTTGAGATGAAAGTCTTATAGTTCAGAGATGAGGACAGATCATGCAGAGATTGTTATTGATGACTTGCTGTTGAAGGTATCTCAGATTGCAGAAGTTAAGGAAGAAGCACGGGTTTAGGGGGAGTAGCAGGTTGAATTCTAATGGTTGCATTGTTGGAAATATGACTGCTTATTCTTTGGTCTTGGTGATACTCATGCTCAAATGATGATGATTTGGTACATGGATTATTATGATAAGATTTTGAGCCCTAGTTGCTGATAGGTATCTCTGGTGGTGTTCCAGTTCTCATAAATCTGTTTCTAATGTTTTGATGAAGATGCCTTGATGATTTGTTGGTGAAAATGTTCAGGTTGCACAAACTAAGGGGGAGCCTTAGTCATATGAAAAGGATGCATGGTTGCACAGATTCAGGGGGAGCATTAATTTTGCTGAGTATAATGCATTGCTGGCATTATGGTGGTTCTGATATATGATCTCTCTTGAGGTCTTTTTGGTATTAATTATGAAAATTCATATTTGTACTTTGATGAGAAGGTCTGGTGGAGACCCATGTTGTAAATTGTAATATTCAGTCATGTAAGGACTTGTCATTTTTGTAAACCCACTTGGTTGGGTAGCTGAGTCAATTTTTGTAAACCCACTTGGTTGGGTAGCTGAGTCAAATTTGTAAACCCACTTGGTTGGGTATTTGATGTAAGAATGAGTCATTGGTGATAGGAACTTCATAGAGTCATGTACTTCATTTAAAATATGTTTATTCAGCATGAAATCAGGGGGAGCTTGGTCACTTCAGTATACATCAGATCTGCAGAACGCTTCTTCTACATGAGGAGAAAAGGGGGTGAGTGTGTTGGTTTTGATCTGCTGGTTTTGTCCTTTGCCCTTGATGTCAAAGGGGGAGAGTGACATGGTGTTTGAATGAAGATAATGATGTGCCCTTTGCCCTTGATGTCAAAGGGGGAGAGTGACATGGTGTTTGAATAAAGAGAAGATAATGATGTCAAATATTTGGGAGAGTGACATATTTGGGAGAGTGACATGGTACCTATCTGTTGTGGTAACCAAACACCATCGTGGTTGCCATCAAGTCCAAAGGGGGAGATTCTTGGAAATATGATGCAGAGTGTTGTCCTTGATGGCAACCCACTGAATGGAGATGAAGACATGCGACTATTGACATGTGTTTTCCTTGATGGCAATCCAACTGATGAAGTTATTCTTGACTTGGTGGACTTGGTAATATGATGTTTATTGACAATATGATGCCGAAGTGTTGTCCTGGAAAAGAAACCCACTTGATGAAGATGATGACAACTTACTTGATGAAGTTGTGCTTGATAGAACATGTTCCCGATGAAGAAAATATGATGTTTCTACAGTGTGTACAGAAGGCTATGAAGAAAGGATTTCAGAATGTACTCAAAGTATGATGAAAAAGAGTATGTCTCTTGGTATACGCGGATTGGCCTAGGGGAAGTCGCGTATGCACGAGGAAAATAACATTCCAAGTCGCGTATGGGCTAAAGCGCTCAAAAAGTGCAAAACCAAGGGTAACCACCATGGTATTGACCCATTGTAATGAGTAATGATCCGCCCACTGACCCCGTCCCGTAGTTTTGGGCTCATGGTATTTTTTTGGCCCATGGCATTGGAAAAGGGGCTCATGGTATTAAAAAAGGAAAACCTATATAAGGAGAAGAAATTCATTGTGCAAATCATGAGTGTGGGTGCAAGATGTCTGAGCTTGAATGAATACTTCTCTCTGAAGTATATCTGAATGGAAAGGGTTACACTTGAATGATAAATCTAATTGTATGATGCACCAATGATGAAGAAGGGGATCTAGATCTGAATTGCTCTTGTATTTGTTAGATCTGATTATGGAAGGCTTAGATCTATGATGAGGCGAGCATCTAGGCGAACATTTGTCTGAAGCAAAAGGGTAGATCTGAACTAAATATCTGATCTGATGAAGTATGCTGCTCTGTAATGATTGAAGATCTATACGCTACTTCGCTGCGGAGGAAGCGCGTATATACGCGGCTTCAGCGAAGAGAAAGCGCGTATGCGCAATAAAATATACACTGAGGTATACGCTGGTTTGTGTGGACGAAAGTGCGTATATACGCGACATCAGTAAAGGGAAAGCGCGTGTGCAAACTAGGGTTTGCTGAAGCAAAGGTATGGAAAGGGTTCAGTCTGGAAATATGATGAAATGGGGCCTACAAGTATTGTTCTATTGAAGTTGTTGGATCCAGTGTGAAAATTGATGAAACGTGGTCCAAGGTGGTGCTGAGGGTTGTAGCCTTCAGTCAGGGGGTTGTAGCTCCCTTCTAGGTGAGGCTGGTAAACGAGATCGGGGGGTCGTAGCTCCCTTACAAGAGAGGCTGGTAAACGAGTCAGGGGGTTGGAGCTCCCTTCCAGGAGAGGCTGGTAAACGAGCGCAGGTGGGTGCCTGCGTGCTGGTCAAGTCTGCGCCAGCACATATGTTGTAATATGTTTTCTCTATAATAAAACACATTTGGGAGAGTGACATATTTGGGAGAGTGACATGGTACCTATCTATCTGTTGTGGTAACCAAACACCATCGTGGTTGCCATCAAGTCCAAAGGGGGAGATTGTTGGAAATATGATGCAGAGTGTTGTCCTTGATGACAACCCACTGAATGGAGATGAAGACATGCGACTGTTGACATGTGTTGTCCTTGATGTCAATCCACCTGATGAAGTTATTCTTGACTTGATGGACTTGGTAATCTGATGTTTATTAACAATATGATGCTGAGTGTTGTCCTTGAAAAGCAACCCACTTGATGAAGATGATGACAACTTACTTGATGAAGTTTTGCTTGAGAGAATGTTCCTGATGAAGAAAATATGATGTTTCTACAGTGTGTACAGAAGGCAATGAAGAAAGGAATTTAGAATGTGCTCAAAATATGATGAAAAGAGTATGTCTCTTTGTATACGCGGATTGGCCTAGGGGAAGTCGCGTATGCACGCGGAAAATAACGTTCCAAGTCGCGTATGGGAAAAAGCGCTCAAAAAGTGCAAAACCAAGGGTAACCACCATGGTATTGACCCATTGTAATGAGTAATGATCCGCCTAATTGACCCCGTCCAGGTAGTTTTGGGCTCATGGTATTGTTTTGGCCCATGGTATTGAAAAAGGGGCCCATGGTATTGAAAAAGGAAAACCTATATAAGGAGAAGAAATTCATTGTGCAAATCATGAGTGTGGGTGCAAGATGTCTGAGCTTGAATGAATACTTCTCTCTGAAGTATATCTGAATGGAAAGGGTTACACTTGAATGATAAATCTGAATGTATGATGCACCAATGATGAAGAAGGGGATCTAGATCTGAATTGCCCTTGTATTTGCTAGATCTGATTATGGAAGGCTTAGATCCGTGATGAGGCGAGCATCCAGGCGAACATCTGTCTGAAGCAAAAGGGTAGATCTGAACTGAATATCTGATCTGATGAAGTATGCTGCTCTGTAATGATTGAAGATCTATACGCTACTTTGCCGCGGAGGAAGCGCGTATATACGCGGCTTCAGCGAAGAGAAAGTGCGTATGCGCAATAAAATATACACTGAGGTATACGCTGGTTTGTGTGGACGAAAGCGCGTATATACGCGACATCATTGAAGTAAAAGCGCGTATGCAAACTAGGGTTTGCTGAAGCAAAGGTATGAAAAGGGTTCAGTCTGGAAATATGATGAAACGTGGGCTACAAGTATTGTTCTATTGAAGTTGTTGGATCCAGTGTGAAAATTGATGAAACGTGGTCCAAGGTGGTGCTGAGGGTTGTAGCCTTCAGTCAGGGGGTTGTAGCTCCCTTCCAGGTGAGGCTGGTAAACGAGATCGGGGGGTCGTAGCTCCCTTCCAGGAGAGGCTGGTAAACGAGTCAGGGGGTTGGAGCTCCCTTCCAGGAGAGGCTGGTAAACGAGCGCAGGTGGGTGCCTGCGTGCTGGTCAAGTCTGCGCCAGCACATATGTTGTAAGATGTTTTCTATATAATAAAATATTGAAGGCTGAGAAACTGCAGCGGTGGTTTTCTCCCGACTTGGGTTTCCACCTAAAAATCCTGGTGTTCATGTGTGATGCTTTGTGTGATGGTTTATTCTGTTCTAACTGCACATGTTTACTGTTTATAGAACATCTAATGAATGAATGATGGAATGATATAAGTGAAAAACTAATGGAATAATTAGATATCTGTGTATACGCGAGTTTTATGAAGGATATCCGCGTGTATACGCTAGTTGGCTACAACAAAGTAGCGTATGGGTTTTAAAGGAATGAAAAAGTAAAAAGATTTGATTATGCAGTAAATACTGATTCACCCCCCCCTCTCAGTATTTTTCCCAACATCGTTGATTTGGAGAAGGGCCATCGGATGGTGGTCGCACGTTGAACTTGCCTGGAGGTTAACTAAGGTGTGCGGAGGATAGCCAGGTATGATACGAGTGTTTGATTGGTTATTGATATATATAGGTGGGGCCAAAGTATAATGAAAATTTTTAATTAAACGATTGGTGGATAATTAGCATAAGTCTGGAGCGTGATTGTTGTAAGGCTGGGTGGTGAAATATAGAGCCGAAAGTTCATTACAAGTTATTTATTTAAAAAGAAACGTGGAGTATAAATACAAAGTGTTGAAAGTTAAACATTGCTTATAAGGCTTGGAGATAATATAAAGTTGGGAATATAAATTAAAGTCCAACCATTGTGGATAGTATTTATTTATCAAATTCTACGAATTTGATAAATAAACCCGAAGAAAGAAGAAGTCAATTAAGACTCAGGATGGAGGAAAAGAATGGGGTAAACCAAGGGAAAATGCTGACAGAGCGATTGTAGACACACCAACTCTCCTTAGGGGTCCAATTTCAGTTTTTTTGCGTCACACGATGATCTCTCTTCTCTGGCATTTACTTGTATTGAAGATCACTATTCTAGGAATAAGGAGTTATTTTCTCAAAAAATAACCCTAGCCAAACATTGAAAATGCTTCAAGGATATCTTTCTATGCTTCATAAGTACATATTTTCTACTTCTAAATCATGTCTTGGAAGTGGTTGTTTTGCTGTAAATTATTCACCAGTTGGTTTCATACCAAAGTCTTTTTCACATTTTCAACATCCAATACATGAAAAAGATAATGGTTTAAAACAACATAAATATTTGAAATTTTGCAAGAATTGTCTGGCACACTTTGAATATGAATTTTGAATTCAAGTGCATGATGTTGTATAGGATCAAGTGTCATTTTGAATACCAAATGTTTCACAAGAAACTTCTCAACATGCTACCCTGCAGTAAGGATTAAATGACAATATTGCATCAACTATTTTCATAATAAAAGTGCACCTCAACCATAAGACTAAACAACTACAAATGTTGTAGATCTAACAAGACCACACAATCAAATGTATTCCACAAGGCCAATACCGTATGAAAAATGAAAAGGAGTTTGCAACCAAAAATAACTTAGGCAACTAATTCAATTAGATACACCAAATCATTAGCAAAAAGGAAAACCAGCCTACTTGGCCCCAATATTTTCAACTGGGTCCTCTAATTCAACCAATAAAAACTACCTTCTCTCTATCGCGTAATCTCAGAGTCCCTCTTCTGCTTGAGCGATTAAAGGAAATGGGTGAAAAAACTTAAAGAGAAGACAATTGTCTGCCATAATTATCAAACATTGCACCCAAATTCTTCCCCTTTCCATTGTTACCCAATGAGGTAGATGTGGAAATTGTTGTCATACTGCCCAAAGAAGAGGCCATCTTCTCTTATCCTGAATATAGAATTACAAGATCTTCATATTAGTATGAACCTTAAAAAACATGACTCCCATTGCTAAAAACCACTTTTAAGTTGTAACAGTCAAACTAAACAACTATCGCAACTTTTGGCAACTTTTGGAGCATTAAGAGAGAAACAGCCAAAGAGAAATACAACCACAATCCTCATTTTAATGAGACCGGACTATATATTTTCATTAAGATAATAGAAAGAAATCATGACAATGTCTCTCGCGGCCTTCAGGTTGCCATGCTAGAGGTTGCATATTTTTAATTTAAATTCTTGACCTCTCGTGCCCATCTATGAATGCATCCAATGGGATATCTACATCAAATGTTCCTTTATATCCCCAAAAACAAATTCCCTACTACAAGAGCACCAGTATTGATGGATCACCCCACACCATCCCACCCACTAGAAACGGTGAAAAAGGAAACCCGAGAAATCTTCTGAAATATCTCAAGATGACTATATGGGTGGTTCTTATGAATCAACCAACCATTCAGAACATGCTCATCAATCCAAACCATGAGTATTATGTGAAAATATTCAAGCAGGCATTGAATCGGATTTTTGAAGCTATGTTATAGAAACCCTAAACTCTCACTGAAAATAGGTGAAATGTGGCACCACTCAGAGATTGACATGTGCCAATTGGTACAAGTGGTAGACAATTGGCATGCTCAAACAACGAGGTGATGCAGGAATGACATGAGAGAGAAAATATCAGAAAAGCCCCAAATCTAGAGAACTAAAGCTCATCACCAACCTGAGATTGACAACTTTACATGATGTAACCTATGAAATCGTAAATGGAGAAATCATAGTAACAATAAAGTAACCTATGTAACAATAAAGTCGGATTCATCCTGGGAGTGGTAAATGGAGAATCATAGTGAACAACAGGAAACATGCAGAGTTGCTTACAATCAAATAGATGAAAAAACACATACAAAAAACCTAGATAATAATCATGAACAAGCTTAATATTGAATTATGAACTGTAAAGGAACTTAGAAAATGTGACATTACGAACCTGGTCAAGCGCACAATCAAAAATATCCTAGACATGACCCTGGTTGACAAGTTGCATTGCTCATGATGCAAGAGGATTTGGACCTGCACTGCCAAGTCAATCAAAATCCATCATTATCTATACAATAAATACAAGTAATTGATGTAGTATTTTTTAATCTAAGATGCATTCTTATGATAATGTTAGAACATATGTTGAAAATTTCAAAACATACCTGAATAAGCTCCTCTTTGTTTCAAGAATAATTTATTGGAGTCGCATGAACTTGGAACAAGCCTCCCACAATCTGAAAGAGTAGCAACTAAGTCAATAGTGACTTTTTTGTTGCTACGCTGGATCGAGGGAGGTTTGCTCCAAGATTAAATCACTCCAATAAATTATTCTCTACTAAACAAGGCCAACCACGTGAAGGTGGAAGCTCTTATGGCCCCTCCCCCCCCCTCACATCACTCTCAATTCCCCAATACCCAATCTATATTTCATTTTTTACTTTCATGAGCATAAAAAAAAATATTCAATAACTAATAAAAAAACAATTCAACAAAATGTACGCAAGGAAACATTGCAATTAATGCTTGACATAAAAATAGTATGATAAATGAGTTTTTTATATAACGCAAAAAACATTCCAAGTATGGTAACGTTTGTCTTATAATAATACAATATTTTACATTATCGAATTTTCTTTTCTTCTTCCTATTTTTAAAGCTCCTAATTACATCATCAATATCATCATGCTCTTCTCCTGTTTCGTGCCTTTCGACCCGCAATGCTGACCTAGTTGCGTAGTCACGATGTCTGGTCTCATCCAGTGACGGGGCATCGCCTACAAAAACAGGTAATATTAAATTTTAATTGTCAGTTTTTAAATATCATTGAACTAGTTCGGTAATATTAATAAAAAATTGCAATGAGATTATTTACCTGGTGCACCAGTTGTCGCCGCTGACCTAGTTGCGTAGTCACGATGTCTGGTCTCATCCAGTGACGGGGCATCACCTACAAAAACAGATAATATTAAATTTTAATTGTCAGCTTTTAAATATCATTGAACTAGTTCGGTAATATTAATAAAAAAAATTGCAATGAGATTATTTACCTGGTGCACCAGTTGTCGCCGCTGACCTAGTTGCGTTGTCACGATGTCTGGTCTCATCCAGTGACGGGGCATCGCCTACAAAAACAGATAATATTAAATTTTAATTGTCGGTTTTTAAATATCATTGAACTAGTTCGGTAATATTAATAAAAAAAATTGCAATGATATTATTTACCTGGTGCACCAGTTGTCGCCGTTGGGACTGTTGCCCTGTCTTCCTCTCTGGTGGTAAGATCCTCAAGGGAAACATTCTCTGTCATTTAAACAAAAAACTTTATAAGGACAACCATCAAGGTATAATTAGAAAAAATTATAAGTGGAAATTAATTACCGTCACGGCCCTCACTGATAGCAGCATTGTCGGCCTGGTCCCCACTACAATGATCAGGTTGCACCATCTACATCTGGCTCTAAAACTGGGTTATTTACCTCGTCGGTAGTGTTGCTCCCCTGATTTAAACAAAGTTGTTAGACATTAAATTTATGGACGAAAAAAAAAATATTGAAAGGTTAATGTTTTACCTTATCAGGCATTGTAGATCTTGGGACCTGCCCCAAGCTTCTGCGACGTTCAACTACAGCTTGATAGCCAAAATGGAAAGCGATATTTTTATCTTCCTCTGTAGTTATTGTTCCGAAGTCATCACCCTACATTATATATGATTGTGTATTTTTAATCATATCTGATAGGATTACAAAAACGTTGGAAGGCGATACAATTAATTATAAGATGTTTAGCTACTTAATTACAATTCTTGCAACTAATTTCAAGTAGCCGCCCTGGCCTAGCTTGTGATGGCCCTTTTTCTCAATCCTAGCTTTGGTTGCCTTTGAGGTGTCAGGCAACCTAGCATCAACAAAATTGAAGTCAGATATGACGTAGCACACTTTTATTTTAGACATAGAGAAAATTAAAGCTATTGAATTAAAGTTGTAATTTACCTTGCGGGTCCAGTTGACATTTTTCCTTCTTTCTTTGCCCTTTTCTCTTTTCCGTCATGGATAAGTGCTCTCCACTCACTCTCTGGAACTGCGAGAGGACGCTCATATCTAGGGTTAAATTGCAATTGCGTCCTATAGGTGTCCCTGGTATATTTCAAATATTTGCTGGCTACCCGAGCCACCGTTGTTCTGTCAAATGTGTCGACCCCAAAAAGGGCTTCTAGATAATCTAGAAGTTCTTTTTTCAAGGTGGAATTCTGGGAATTCCACCCTGTGCGTATGGTTGGGCCAAAAATTACCAACGCATGGCTCTCCAGAAAAATATAGAACTCATTGTTTCCTACACAGAAAAAAGAAGAAGAAGATATTATCATTAATTTAAAAATAAAAATCATGATAAATATGTTTTAGATAAAGTACATGAAATAGCTAAAATATTAAAATTTACCTAGGAGTTGTACATGCTTTATAGGGACACCTTCATTGTTCACCAACAACGTGCCATTAATGGTCCTTGTGGAGCTGACACGTGTAGCTCCAGGAAACGCAATAATGTAGTTGGCCATATCAGCCTCATCATTGCCAACACGTTCAGCGGTTGGCTGGGTGTTTGCTTGGACAGGGTGTGTTTCTTGGCTGGCACCTAAAGGAGTAGAAGGTGTACGAGAGGGTTGTTGGGCAATCTCCCTCCCTTGTGTCCCACTACCACCAACACCGGGTTCAGCAAGTGCCAGAAAATGCTACATACAAAAGAACTTTTTGTTAGTTTAGTTAATGTAAAAATTAAAAATCAAACTATCACAATTCATCTCATGTAGAACAAAAAAAATATCCTTTTGACTTTTTATTATTACCTGATATCTTTCTAGCTGGCTCATAAGATGTGTTATCCTCTCTTCCGTTTCAGTTGTTTGAGCCGCGTCTATCAAAGTATTAAATTTCGACCTTGCATCTCGTGCCTTTTTTGCAACAAGAACACTCGAGATAGGGATGAAGAAAGCTCTTCCTCAAAGAGGGAATCATCAGGCGTACCATGGCTAGGTGTCTGCATATTTGAACAAAATTAATATTATTTCAATTATGTAAATAACTAAAATACCCGAAGATAGAGAAATTTTGGCACTTTACATGTTCTTCCGCTGGCCTCTTTCCACGATCATCCCGTCTCGGGGTTGTTCCTGCACTGCTCTGATCAGTCTGCCACATTGCAATAAAATTATAAATGTAAAAACTTGAAAACAATATCTAACTTGGAAACACAAAATGAAAACTGAAATAATTTCTAATAAGACACCGGAAGACAGAGTTAGAGTTTCAAATATGCCTTGCATTGAATTCAGTCCTGGAAACATGTCATTGTACATTAAGGCACCCAAACAAGAGACGAGTTCACAATGAAGACCTTATTGAATATATTGTTGGAGCAACTTCTAGTAAACTTGTTGTGAAGACCTTGAGGACATTTTTGGAGCAACATTGTTGAAGCTGATGGTATAGCATTGTTGGAGACGATCTTGAAGGGCCTTGAAGTGAAGATTTTGGAGCAACTATTGAAAAATCCTTAGAGCATTTAAGTAAGACACTTACTATCTTCCATCACCTTTTTCCTTTCAATATCCTTTAAACGATTTTGTTGATATTTAATGTTTGAAATCACGTTATAATTCCTTGATTATATGTGTTTGGAAACTTTCCCTTTGAAATTACCCAAAAATACCCTGGCAATTTTATCTTCAGGATGCATGTTTGACCCTATTGTTCAATATTTTGATTGATAGTAGTAAACATAGAGAGTTAGGGGGATCTTGACTTGGTTTGGTTGGGCCATTAGATCCCTAAAATCTACTAGGGAGAACCCCCCTTGAGTTGGAGGAGAGCTAGCCCGAAGTGAAAAGAGGTTGGTGAGGTGACAATGGGGCTATTGAATTACAAATGGTATCACACTTTAGCTTTAGGACTTTATCCTGAGAAGTGCGATATTTTGCTATATCAATTCTCAAATTGCTAACAACACTATTGTTAAGAACTAATAAGAAGTGATGTTGAGGGGTTTTTGGGTATAAGAAACAATACCATTTAAAAACTAGGGTTCTCAGTCCTTGGCATTCCTTCACCTAGGCCTAGGGGCACACTAGAATAATTTCACACTAAAACATGCAAACTTAAAAGTAACTTAACAGATCCATAAAGTAATAATAATCATAATTCCTAATTTCCTATTGTACGATATGATGCAAATTATTCAAACATTAAGCAATAAAGACATGCAATGTCTGAATTTCAAGATTGATGAACCAATACAAGAAGTTAGAAACTACAACTTTGATTCAATACTCTGTGTCCTAACTCCAGGAAGGAATCTAGTTTGTAGGAATGAAGAGGTTGTTATCTTTACAATCCCATCCCAACATCAAATTCAATGATAAGTTTCTATGAGGTTCTGGGTCAAGGAAACATTCACTCCACGAATGATATATTTAAGTAGGCTTCTCCTATTCTGGGAAAACACCATACCTATAATGCATTCACTTTCATGTATAAAGGGAAAGGAAAACATGTTTTCATACAACGGTGACAAAGGAATCTTGGGGAAAGGTATCTTCACTTTTTATTTATGTTGTTCACCCACACCACTCTCGTGTTTTCACTAATCCTGTTTTGTCATTTTTGGATTCAAATTAAGTTAAGGCCTTAAGTATTTTTTGACCTTTCGGTGTAGTTTTTATAAGTGGTATGTATGGATTTTCCATTAATTCTGCACTTTTTCTCTTCATGCGCATGTTTCCCTGGAAATCAAATGCATGATTTAGTCCCATACATTTAACAAGTTATTGGATCAACTCCATTGGAAATATCATGTTTCCTATTCAATCAAAATTTATCTCAGTTAGGGTAGGTAGGAAGGTTTTCCCTTTGTATTAATAAGGCACTTCTAGCTTGCATTTTTATTATATCTTTCAAATTTAGTGTCGTTTCAATTAGGGCATGAATTTTTGCAACTTTCAAGGTGAGAATGAACAAAGACAATTTTTTGTGATGGATGACTGTATATGACTCCATGGCCAGAGGAAAAGGCACTAATCTACTTCTTCAAATATCTATAGTTCTCATTCACCTCATATGGAGATGGTCCCCGATTTTGAGCCAAATGTTGCAGCAAAAAGTTCCCCCCCTCCATAATTTGATATTCAATGGAAATTTCTTAAATTGATGATGGGGCATGATTATGGAACATTGGAACATACATATGTAATGGAATTCCAAGATCATGATATATGTTTGCATATGTTTATGGAGGTGGTGGAGCAAAAAAGAGCTCAAATAGAGCTGAAAATTTTCACATAAAAAGGACTGTGGGCTTGACTAATGGTTCCATTTAAAAAATGATATCTAGACAGAGAATAAGTGTAGCATGCAAACATGCATTGAAAATCCATCTGAGTTTGCATTGTATTACTTATGATGGATTCAAATTTGGGTTTCAAAATGCCAGGTTATGGCATGATTTTGTCGAGAAACCCTTAGTTTGATTCTCATGTTGGTTTAATTTATATTTTAAGTTTGTTTTGCAGTCTTTGGGTGATAGTAACTCATGAACTAGGTTACCAATGTGTAACAATCATATTTCAAGAATAAAGTTGTGATTTTTTTATATTATTATTATTATCTATTAGCTACGAGTATTGACACCTAATGCCTGGAATTTTGACATCTTTGATAGCATGGATAATTTTGAAAATGTTTCTAGTAATGTTAACATAATAACTATCATTACGTGTCTTCACTTTTTTCACCATAATAGACCTGTGATATGGACTCATCACACAACTTCATATGCTATGTCCCAACAAGTTCAAACTGGTTGAACCTACCTCATAGTGTTGTTATTAAGGACAAGTTGCTTGATATATAACTCGATAGAATAGACCACGTTGCAGTTCTAAAAAGAATCCTCAAGTGTCAAAAAAACTTCACAATATGTTCTACTATAAAGCCTTTTGGGATACCTGAAATAATATATGTATCATTTATGAATTTTAAAGTATGACAAGATCCAGAGGGAAAGGAAATCAATGGAAGAGTGATCCACCAATGAGAACCTAGAATTTAGCATCAGATGAGTTAGAGTCTAGGAAATTGAAACCCTATAATTTTAATTAGTGATGAAGGACATCACATAGGTAATTATATTTACATGTAGAATAATCTGTTAATTCAAATTTAAACTACATAATATGAAAGGCATACCATAAATTTTTCCACGTAAGTCCAAACAACCTATAAAAAGGGAAAACCTTCTTTTTCCATGGGAAATAATTTACCTTTCCTTTTTCAAGGCAATCTAAATCACAAAAAATATGAACTATACTGCACACATTCTTGGATAATGTGAAAGTGGAAAAGGAATACCCAACACAAGTGATGCACACATGTACATTTGAACACTAACAGATTTTTGTAGTTGAAATGCATGCTTGTTTTCATTTAAATGTAGGGTTTTTAAAGCAGGGAGAAATAATGGCTGCCAAATTAATAAGCGTTTCTTTGGGAAAAATTTAAATCTTGTACTGGGTGATGAAGATAATAGAGGGTATTGAATCTTGATTCTTGACATCTAGAGAGAACCATACAGCCTAACACAATCCAATGGAATTGACCAAAAAAACCCAAATAGAGTCAACCCTACTATAGGAGGAAGGGCCTGCAGTAAGAACTTACCATTTTTCAAGAGCTGAGGGCGAATTCTGTTTGCAAGAGCTGAGGGTGAATGCTGTTCTGCAAGAGCTGAGGGTGAACGCTGAGGGTGAATGCTGAGGGAAAATGTTGTTCTGCAAGAGCTGAGGGCGAATGCTGAGGGCGAATGTTGTTCTGCAAGAGCGGAGGGCGAATGCGTGCGTGATATCAGACGTTAATGTAGCACACATGTACATTTGAACACTAATAGATTTTTGTAGTTGAAATGCAATGCTTGTTTTCATTTAAATGTTGGGTTTTTAAAGCAGGGAGAAATAATGGCTGCCAAATTAATAAGCGTTTCTTTGGGAAAAATTTAAATCTTGTATTGGGTGATGAAGATAATAGAGGGTATTGAATCTTGATTCTTGAAATCTAGAGAGAACCCTACAGCCTAACACAATCCAATGGAATTGAACAAAAAAACCCAAATAGATTCAACCCTACCATAGGAGGAAGGGCATGCAGTAATAACTTACCATTTTGTAAGAGCTGAGGGCGAACGCTGAGGGCGAATGCTGAGGACAAATGTTGTTCTGTAAGAGCTGAGGGTGAATGCTGAGGGCGAATGTTGTTCTGCAAGGGCAGAGGGAGAATGCGCGCGTGATATCAGACGTTAATGTAGCTATTGCGATGGATACGAAACAATAAAATAATTTTTATGTAGCGCGCATATAAGTTTAGTATTTTTATTTAGCGCGCATATCAGTGTCGTTATACCAACGGCGGAAAAAGTGTCGCTACTGTGACGACTACCTCCAAATGTCGCAATTGCGACACTTAGACGTTGTGTCGTACTTGCGACGTTTGGAGGCAGCCGTCGCAATAGCGACGCTTTGGGCCATAGTGTCGCAATTGCGATGTCTTCCTCCAAACGTCACAATTGCGACACTTTGTCTAAGTTTCGGTATTGCGACACTTTTCTATAAACTTCGATATAGCGACAGTTTCGGGCGGGATGGAAAAAATTTGGGGAAATTTCCGACATTTGGTCAAAAGCGTCGGAACCAAGTGTCGGAATTTCCGCCAAATGTAGTAGTGATGAAAAGGTTCTCCAAAAATTTCAGAACTCTATACCTAGCCAGTGCACGACGGACACCCTGATCCGCTTGGATTTCCGTCCATAATGTACCTAAGTCTCTCTCTCTCCACTTGATCCGTATATCTGCCATATCTGCACAAAACCATCATTTTTGTTAGTCTACAGATCAGCAAAACTACATTAACCTGCATCAAAATTGAATCTCAGCCCACAACAACACTGAAACTTCCCACATCTAGCAGGTCGCACTTTTCAGGCCAAAACCTACGTCCCAGATCGCAGCTTTTTCCCCAAAAAGTGTGACCCAACCATAATGAAGAAGTAGGGGCAGTCACTGAGATTTAAAACCCTAATCTGAAATTTGAAACCATAAAAAACAAAGAGTATGGTTAGGCCTCTTACCTACCATTGACGGATCACGATTCCAACGGTCGGTTTTCCCGCTACGATCGCCGCAAGATTTAGGGCCTTCTCTCCTCTCCACATTCACCACAGCTACACAAGAAAATGAATGATTTTGGAGGGAAAACGCCTTATTAGAAGAAAACCCCTGTTTTTTCTTTCGCCCGCTGCGACCAAACCGTAGCCCTGTTTGACAAACTGTCTGCATCGTTGGAAAGCTCTCACCGAGCACTCAAATGGGTATCTGTCTATTTTCCATGTTTTGATACTTCACCAGGACACATTTTGTCCATGAAGGGTCTATTAACCTCTTCTCAAAATTGAAATTCTTCACTCACGACACTTGTACTTGAGGCACCACTTTGCCTCCTTACTCGTCTTCGTTCGTGTTGATTTTTGTCATGAGCTACCCTATTGTACTCATGATTTTATGGTCCCCCATTAGACCCTTACTATGAGGCAGCACCATCAAGTCGCCCTTGTTTAGAGCATCCAAGTCAAGTCACCCTCACATTCATGGAGTCCATTCCGAGTCCCTTTGTACCCCGCTATCGTCCTCCACCCTTTCTTGCTTGGTCCCTCTCTCGTGTCTCACATTATGGCCTTCAGTACCCTTGTCCCCTATCCCTCCTGATATTGTGTCAGTTGCTGCCAAGCCATTCATGCCCTTTATGCTCTAACAAGGGAAGTCATCCAATCGCTCCTCTGTATCCCCCATTCCATCATCATCATTCGTGTCTATCTGTTCGTCGCTCTACTATTTTCCCTCGTGCCTTAGTTGGGGTTCCCTTATTGCCTCACCTATGGCGGACCTACTTATGTCGACATCAGCTCATTTACTCCAGAAGCTAGGTCTCGGGGGAAGTGTACCTTGGTTCGAGCTCTTATCAGTATGATCATGATCTATAAACTTGACAGTCCAGTGATGCAGCAGCAACTATTGGTGATTCCCGGGCGTGTGTGAGATGTCTCAACCCTCATGAGGGGGTGGCCCTACAGGTAGCCCCCCACATACCCGGATGACTTCTTCATTCCCACCCTTGACGCAACTCCTCTCATTTAATGATATCGACCTCATTCGCTTGCAGCGCCTCTTTGATTCGCATATATCAGTCAGATTTTGTGAGCCCTTCCCCGTGTGTAGGGGGCATTTGGGTATATTTGTATCTCATGTACTAAAATCTTCTTGTATGAGTCCCGACGATTATTCCAGGCATCGCATGTATGTGGGATCCATCATTTTATTTATCTGGTTCATGTTTAGGCCAACACATGCTTCATTCTTGCGTTCCGTGGTTTTCAGGGCGCCTTATTCTTTTTACTATTGTATCGGCGGGCATAGGTATGCCTCCCCCGCCACCTTTAACACTGGTACTAATTCATCACCTAGAGACCTGTTGCACCTGTAAGTCTCGTCTCCTCTGGGTCTAGTCCTTTAGCACATTAGACTACCTTACATTTCTCTCTCTCATTTCCCTCATGATGCCTAGTGATTGAGTTCTTACAACGTACTTCGGTCATACAATTTGCTCCTAACACTCGTACATTGGGGGGCAATCTGTTACACCAATTTTTTGGTCATCTAACTCATTATCATTAGATGAACCTAAGTACACCATGTAAGACCAATTTTACCCTAAGTAAAATTGCTTTCACCATGTAAAATAATATTTGTCTATATTCCCTGGTCATATTTAACCCAAAACAAAGAAATTAATTAAATAAATCATTATTTATTTAATTATTTCCTAGGAATAAGTTATTCAAATCATTATTTAAATAATATTCCTATTTAAATTTGACTAAATCATTTTTAAATAATTAAATAAATCATTATTTATTTAATTATATCCCCACCATCTCCCTAAAATAATAAATAAGTCATTTATTTATTTATTGTTTATAAATAAAGGAATTGACCCAAGTCAAAATACCTTTTCCCTCCAACAAATATAATAAAATATTCCTAAAGGGTGATTCTAGAATTTTATTAATAATATTTTATTCATGCACCGAGTTCTAGAACACCCCAATATTTTGTTATAAATAGAAGGCTTTTTTCCATTCATTAGTCACCTTCATTGCATTAGATCACACTGGATCTACTCTTGGTCACCATTTTCCATTTTTGCCTTGTGAGCTCCCATTGAGTTCTATGTTTGTCTGGGTTTTCTACCACAATAAGAGAGATAAATTTTAGATCTGAAACGCTGAGGACTTTCAAGAACCCATCCCATTGAGGAGAACTGGAAAACACCTTTCTTGTTTTCCTCTCAGGTGCCCCATTCTTTAATATAATATAAAATTCTTTTAAATACATTATTCTTGTTTTGTCTATTGGATGCATGGAGCCACATTGTGTTTTATCTGCTTAATGTCTTTTGTGCTTAGATCTGGATTAGTGTAGTAGACTTAAAGATATTTTGTAGCCATAATTGATGTTATGGCTATTTGTTATGTGTAGCTAAAGTGATCTTTTACAACGAAAGAACCATACTAACAGTATCTACCCATGGTATTGGCCCATGGTATCCACCTATGGTATTCTATCTCAAAAAAAAGGCTATAAATAACAAACCTCATTTTGTAAAAAGACAGATGGTCCACCACGATGTAGCTTCTACAGTTATCCTATGTTTTAATAAAACAAGTTTCTTTGTGGTTTTATTTTATTTGTGTTCTCTCTTTTTTTTCTGGCTTTCTAGTTTTCCATATCTTGTCAGATCCATTTCAATTTTCTTAGATCTTGGGGGCCTCCCCCCAAGATCCGGATTAGTGGTATCAGATTCAGGTTACGCCTCCACAGGAATGAGGGTTTGAAACATATTTCAGTTTCAATGTTTTGCAGCAATCTTTTGCAAAATCCATGATTTTTTTTGGGCAACGAGTTTTCAGATCAGATCTGAAACTTTTGGTGAAAATTTTACAAAAACAAAGACCAGATCTGGATCCGAATGGAAAATGGCATCAACCCATGGTATTCATCTACCCATGTTATCCATCCACCCATGGATTTTACCTATGGTATTGTAAATGGCATCAACCCATGGTATTCATCCACCCATGATATTTATTCGCCCATGGTATTGTAAGTGACCCATGGTATGTATCCACCCATGGAAGAAAATGCTATAAATAACAAGCCTCACTTTGTAAAAGGACATATGGTCCACCACAATGTAGCTTCTACAGTTATCCTCTGTTTTAATAAAACAAGTTTCTTTGGGGTTTTATTTGTTGTGTGTCCTCTCTCTTTTTTTTTTGGCATTCTAATTTTGCAGATCTTGTCAGATCTATTTCAACTTTTTAGATCTTAGGGGCCTCCCCCCCAAAATCCGGATCAAATGTTTCAGATGCATGTAGAGCAATACAAGTGGCAGTGGTTTCATTAAGTACTAAAGAGAATCGCTTGGTAAAATATGTGGCACGAGCATTAGGAACCTCACGAAAAACTTTGCACAAACATCGTAAATTTTGGTTGCAAATAGATGTAAATGATGAACTCGCTTGTTGGAAAGCTATTTGTAGGCAACCATACAAAGATAGACTTGGATAAAGTGTTGAAAAAACAATATATGGATATTGGATGAAAAATTCACGTGTTTCGCCAAATGCAAGGGATGTAATGCGAATAAGAATAACACAAAATCAGTACGAAGTACATCCAAAACATTTCTTGGACACCACTCAGATAGAGTTGTTCAACAAGTTCAAAGAAGAGAATCGTGAAATTGATGTCTCAATCAGTGCTTCATGCAACAAAAACCATGGTATGTGTTATCACTCTAATAATTCTCAAAAGTTGTGAGATTTTTTATTTTAGTTTTAAATAATATCAGAGGTAACCACAAACATACTTTTAAGCCTTAAGATCTAGCCTTCCTAATGCTCAGAGAGGGCTCTCTTTATGTGATTTAACTTTGTTGATTTGTATTTGATTTTAGGCTAGTTATATAGGGAAAATTGGTTTTGGGTTTTGATTTGCATTAGGGGAATTTTGAGGTCTAAAATGGGCCTCCTAAGGAAAATGTACAATCAAAATTCATTTTATGAGAACCAATTACATTTTAAGGGATGACATCATCCCTAATGGTTGAGGTGGCAATGTTTGAGTTAAAGGTATTTACTTGTCACATTCTCAATGGTAGATAAAAACTCATGATTAACCATGGTAGTACTCTAAGTACTTTTAAAGTCAAAGTAAAGTACTCATAATGAATGTCATTTCACACTTTTTGAATAAAAATATATTATTTTTATTTCATATTTCTTGAAAGAAACAATGCATATCCCTATACATTTATTATATTATATTATATTATATTATTTTTATATAGTATATTAATTGCATGTTTTATACAATTTAAATAATATAAATTTTATTTAATAGCATATAATATAATTAAGAATTTATAAATTTAAATTTATATATTATTTTAAGTTATTTATGTACAAAAGACAAATGCATTAGTTGTTCAATGATAATGATTTTTTCTTGAAAGACTCATTCTTATTTATAGTCACATCAATACAATTATTTTCTTAATTTTATTTTGGTACAACTTTTGAATTGAATTTAACTATGGTTACATGGATTATGGTGCAAAAAGTGAATTGCAAATTCATAAATATTATTTTATTTGTTTAGCTATTATTTTATTATTTCCTTAGGAGGCCCATTTTAGACCTCAAAATTCCCCTAATGATTTGGTGGTGAAATCACTTACTTAGATGGATAGTTATAGATCTGTATCCCATTGGGTAAATGGAGTCAATGTGTCAAGTATCCAGATCAGGATCAAGTTCTAAAGGGAAATGTTTATAGGGAAAGATAGCTAAGTCACTTCAGATCTTCAAGGCTGATGATGAAATGGTTTTAACCAGGACAAAAGAGAAATTAAGGGTTCTTAAATCCGGATTAGGAGTGAAAGGCAGAGGTCAATAGAAATCAGGGAGAAATTAAGGGTTCCTTATTTTAGATGTCAGTATAAAACATATAAATGATATTCAGTAAAAATAGAGTGCTTTTAACATATTCTGAAATAACAATTCCTGATTTATCATTTAGATTTAGAACATATTCAAGTATTTATGGAAAACATTAGAAATTGACAAAGTAACAAGTGAAAATACTTCATTGTAGTAGCCCAACACATGAATCTTGTAATATGATGCTTTATTGCTGTGATCCAGTCTGTTGACTTGAAATTGATACAAAAAAACCCTTAGGTTCAGAATAGTATAACTACAGAAATGTTCAAAAATTCATCCACCCTAAATACTTCGTAATGAGAAGTATTTGTACAAAAACTCATATAAAATATCATAGAATAAACTTAGGAATTATTGATGGAAAAGAAGTATCTTCATGCAAGATACTAATGACAACTTCCCAACTAATGCTAGTTGTCCCCTTTTTATTGAAATAAAATGGCTTGTTGTCTTGATTTTATCACTGCTTTCTCTCTTAGTTTGTTCAACAGATACTGCAGTTGGACAACGAGGTGTCTTTCATGGTGGCAGATTCATTTTTTCTCTATTTTTTGTCTTTAACCTTTCATCTGATACACTTTTACTGATACTCTTTCATCTGCAAACACTCTCAATGTTGATGTAAAAACAACAAACTTGTTTTTTTTATTTTCATTGCTCTGAACTCACTGTAATCTGATCTTACAGTAGATTAGTCAGCTTCTCCCAAAATTCTGCCTCTGGCAGTTTTATCTTCATCATCCTTCTGAAGTTTCCATCGGCTTCAGTATATTTTCAGAATGCTGGTTTGTTCACAAATAAGTGTTTTACTTCATGATGTAAGTAAAACAAATTCTCAAAATTCTTATATAGCACATTTCTTGTTGGGATTCCCTGTAAGGCTGATTTTTTTACCTGCTCTTTGTCAAACTCTCTTATATTTTATTCATAATCCTCCTGTTTCATTAATCTATCATTAATCACCAGAGGATTGGGAAGGCCTTTTTTTCCTTAAAACATCAAATTTGATCATGAACCTTGTAATTGCAATTTCCATGTTCTAGAATTTTTCCTCTAATTGTGTCATCAAATTATTCTTGGAGATTACATTCCTAACTTCTAGGAAGGTCTCTGTTTTGTTAGTAATTCCAATTTCTTCCAATTCTTGTTTATTTTTGGAATTGAGAAACTTGATGATTTCTAGAGCTTCTTCAGGTTTCTTGCTAAGCTCTTCTTTTGTCTTTTGTATTTCTTCTCTTGCTGATTTCAATAAATCTTTCTGCTCATACATGACCTGTATGGATGGACAAATATCATTGACTGCTTCAATGATATTGGACCACAGTTTCTTCTTAACATGTGCTATTGGTTCCTTCAAAGTTAATTCTTTTTCCAACTTCTTCAGTTGTTCATTCAATCTGTTGGCTTTTTATTCTTCATTTTTAGCATTTATTTGTGCTATTTTCTTAGCATCTTCAATATTTTTGATCTGTTATTTTAGTCTATTTATCTCATTGGTTTGAATAGACATATCTTGCATAGCCTTTACTAATTTATTTGCTTCACATGAGTTTTGTGCCATTGTTGTTGAAGATTTTGTGGCTAAAGTTGTAGATGAAGTAACTGCAGCTGTTGTGGCCATTGGGATATTAGGATCCAGTGATTCTGCCAAAGTAGATGGTACAATTGTTGTAACTACAGGAATCATAGTGGCAGGAATTTCTTCTGCTTTGTTAGCTTCTTCCTCCTGGAGCAACTTGTCCATTTCAATTTCCATTTTCTTTATTTGAGCTGTTAAATGTAAAATGAGACTCATCATCTCATATTTTTGATTGGAATCCTGTAAAACATCTTTGGCTTGAGAATGTTCTGTAAGGGGCAGCTTCAATTGTTTCTTAAGTGCAGCAAAATCTGCATTCTTCTTTTTGTTCAATTCCTCTGCAGCTTTTATATTTTGAGGATCATATCCTACTTCAATCACTAGCTCTTCCAAGGATTTGATTCTGGTATCCTTTGCATATGAAGATGCTTTCTCCAATTTGAGATGATCTCTTACATTTATCAAAGTATTTTGAAGTTTCTATGCACTCATGGCCTTGGTGGTCATTGTGGAATAAATCATCTCTCCTGCCTGCTTATGAAATTCAATTTGATCTAGAGGATGAATATCCTGGTCTGGAACTTCAAAATATATATTTTTATAATCAGAGGATAATTTTGGAGTTTGAACTGTGGGCTGAAGAACTATCATCATCATCTTTTTGTTCTTGTAGTCAAAGGCTGAAATTAGCCTATTTTGAATGCTAGGAGTTTTCTTTAGATACTAAGAATATACTTCATTTTTTATTTCTTCATTTTTGGCCTTAATCTCCTTGTATCTTTCCTTTATATCCATGTCCTTTCCAGTTGTTTTCTTGGATGAAGACACTTCTATACTATGTTGTTTCTGAATTAACTATGTCGTTGAAGTAGTGGGTTGTTGTTCCTCTTTAATTATTGTAGGAGGTACATTATCTTTCTCTGCAATTTCTATGTCAGTGACCTCTACTGTCTCCTTTTCTTTATTGGCAGGATTTAAATTTGTTTTTTTGTTGTATCTTAGTTTGAATTTAGTCTATATTGTAGTCTCAACTGTATAAGATCCTTCCTCCCTGTTACTTTTCACACTTCTATCTTGTTGGGCTGGAGTTTGCAAAGTTTGACTAGTATCACTTTGCTTCTCTCCCTATACCAATGTATTCTCTAACCATTCAGATTAGTTTGAGAATTTATCAATCTCTGGCTTCTTTTCATGTATATATTGAGTTAAATTGCATTTAAATCTCATTTTGCTAATAACACCAAGGGGATCATAAAACCATAGGAAACTAGGACTGAATTTGAACTCCTGCAACTGTTTTTCTGTCTCTGGACCTGCTTCTCTATTATTACAGATGAATGGGCCAGCCTGGTTCTTCAATCTGAATTGTGTTTTCTTCTTTGAAATTAAGAACTTGACAGCATGTGAATTTAGAATCTGCCTTATATACTCCAGAGAAAATAACTTCATAGGGAGGTATTTTGGCAGTTTATAAGGAATAAGGATTGACCCATAAACTCTTATTTCAGTGTGATTTTGGTACAAGTAACAATCATCTGTCCTATTGTGCTCAGACATTTGGAAAACCTTCTTGGTTCATTGCTAATTCTGGGTTGCACATTGCTGTTTAGAAAATTGACCAAGGGATGGATGAAAGAATATGTGAACTCTGAATAGGTAAACTCATTTGAATCTTTCCTTATCAAGGAAGTCCAGAATATGACAGATTGTGGATTTTATTCCACATCAAGTTTCCAAAGGCTTATAGGAAACTTCTCAGACTGAAAATATAGGAACTTGTGGAATAAGAATGAAGAATACCTAAATACACCTTCAGAAGGCATTTTGACTAATTGCTCATTGATACTCTCAGCAATATATTGGGCAAAGTTAAAGATGATAGTAGGAGGCTAACCAGGTGAAAAAATAGACAAGAAACCAAGCACTGCAACATCATCATGTTCATCTATAAAATAGCCAAGGATGAAAGACAACATGGAAATAATATGTCTTGTCCTTTCATAGAATTTAGCAGAGGAGTATGGAGGATTCAACTTGGGAATTTCCACATAGGAAGGCATAAAGGTTTGAAAAATCTGAAATCTCTTGGGAAAATCCAGGTCTAAGTAGAACTTGGTGAGGTATTCAATAGAAAAAGGAACTTCATTTGGCCCAGGTTGTATCTGAAGCATCTAGTTGATAGACTCAACTGTAATGGTAAACAAATATTCCTTTTTCAGGGTTCACAATGGCTCTTTGATCAGGAGAGTAGCATGATTAGAATATTCTGATTACTTTTGGGCATTGTGAGTATGAGGAAAAACATATTTTAGCAAGTTTGATTCCCGAATAAACACTTCATCGGCCTGATCTAGGGATTTTTCTTGGCTCCAACATTGAATCTCAAGAAGGTTAAACTCAGTCATAGTATCAGTAATCATGAAGTCTACATCTTCTAGGGGAATATGCTCTACATCTACAACAGGGAGTTGTATAGGGTTGACTGCTAGAATATTTTTGGAAGCCATAGATTTATTTGATTTATCAATTTCAATACTTTTTTCCTTTAAAACACTAATTTAGGCCTGTAGAAGCACCTGTGAAAGTTATAACAGTTTGCAGAAGTACTTGGATAAAACATGGGTTCTATATTTTGTCTGTAAAGGAATAATTTTGATCAATTAACTTAAATTGTAATTTCTTTATCAAAATATCAACTTCAAGATCTTATAGCTTTAGCAATGATATCTAGGGTTTACAATGTACTTTCTGTGATAAAAACAATCTTAAGACATCAATTTTATGAAAAAAGGATGCCTAAGTGTTGTAGGAAAGGGTTGAAGGTCACAAAAGGATTTTTCATGTCTGCAAATGGCTTCAATTAATCAAAGTTTGTGTTTAAAATAGTTCAAGTCTTCAGAATCTGTGGGAAGATACTCAGGATTTACAAAATCAAAGGATTTATGAAGTAACAGGGTTTTCTTTAGGTACACAGGCTCCTAAATGGTTCATTTAACTGTATAATTCTTTTAGATTGATGAATGAGTGCTTTTCCTCGGAAGAATACCTAGGAAAATTGAGATTTTGCTGTGTAGGAGGGTTTCTAGGGTTGGAAAGCTTTCAGAAGATTTTGCTAGTATTTATAGGCACTCGGATGGCTTTTGCAGTGGTTGTAGCAGTCAAATTGGTGAATTTGGTTTGATTTATGCTAAAAACAAAGTCGGCAACGTTGATCTCAGTCTGCAATGCTTTTTCTGGTGTGGAAAACAATAACAAAAGGGTAAAAAAAATACATTTGGGTGATTTATATACAATTTCATTGAACATTGTATGCATTAATGACAGTCAATTCAAACAGATAAGTGGTTTGGATGCAGGGGAGGAAAAAACCATCAGGCAGTTTTTGCAAGGTTCAAAGGTGGTAAGCGATATTAGAATGATCGGTGTGATCCAGTAGAAAGTCGACACGTAGAGGTGAGAGAAATCCTGAAAACTATGTTTATCTCAAGCTTTGGGTTTGTTTAACCATCGCGTTGAGGAATGTGCGATAGGGTTTTATCGTCGGCGGATCTGGTTGAGGTAGATCGAATGGAGCGGATTGTGTGATAGAGATGCACGGTTGGATGGTGTGGGGCTCGAGATTTCTATGTAGCGGGAGATGAAATATGAAATTAAACTTAGGTTTAATACATAGTTTTGGAGTGAAATATGATAGGCGGAGGAGAAATATGTATTGACAAATGTAATGTCAATAAGTGTAACATTAGCATTGGCAGGGGTTAATTATATAATGGGGTCGAAATAATTAATATGATTTAATAATTTTAACCTATGGGATGGAGTGGGACTATATATCACGTGGGGAAATAGAACATAGGTTAAAATTAAAATATGGGTAGGAAATAATATTTAAAGGAGTTAATCTAATACGGGCTAAAAGGTGAAATAGAGGAGTTAATATATAAATTAATGTGTTAGTAATGAAATGAGATGAGGGAGAAAAAATAGACTAAGCCTAATGTAAAACATGATATAGGGATAAATTCCTTTGTTGTGAGTCCCGACATAATGTTTTTACACTTAGGATAAAGTGTTTTTTGGGTTTTTTTGAATAAAGGGGAATTAGTTAAAGGGTTTTACTTTTATTAAGTATAATGGGTTTTAAACTTAGGAAAAGGGGATTTTTGCAAAGGAAAATGGATGATAATGGGGAAAAAGGGAAAATAAAGGGGAAAGAATGAAAATGGAGGGGATAATTTTTTTAAGGAAGTTAGTGATTTAAATGACCAATTTTCTGCTTATCCATGATTGTAAAAACTGCTTCTGCCTACCCATATGCTATCCTAACATGTTTTCTTCATTTATCTGGGTGCATTTAAGCTTGCAAACCCTTTTTCATTTTCCTTTTAAAACAACAAACTAACTAATTCAATCCTTATTTCTTCCAAGGGCTCAGATTAAGCTGTTGAGCTCTTTATTATTCTCTACCTAACCATTGATCTGCCAAGATTAAACTGTTTGGCCACTAGATATTTATTCTCTATTTAATAACATGAAATTTAAAACATGAGAGGATAAGATTAGGTTGTTTAACCTTCATGGATTGTGACATTGTAACAAGTTGCACACAATCTTTTTTTTATAGAAAAAGTAAATAGTAGTGGCATTTAGATTTGCATCACTTTCATGTTTTATTTTTGTCTCTTTTATTTGGGGGGGGGGGTCCATTTTCTATTCTTTTTTATTATTTTTTTCTTTTAAGTCCTTTGATTTTTCTTTTAGGACTTTTACCCTCTTTACATTTTTTATTTTATTTTTCTGATATGGGAAAACAATTTGCATAAAGCAAAGCATGTACATATTACAAAACTAATCAAAGTCAATTCAAAAATTATGAATCCTATTATTATAGGACCCTAATAGCATGTAAAAACTATCATTGTATGCGACACTTGTTGTTGTCATTATCATGTGGAATTTCAGTTATATTATGACACATTCCTTAATTTTGGTAGAAAATTTTGGAAAGATTCACCTCGTCGTTCCACTATTCATGATTTCATATCTCAAATTTTATGTGGAAGAGAAAGCCATGAATTATTTTACCAAAAGAAATGTGTTGGTGGTAAAAAATGCGATGATTGTGGAAATTTGACTAAATTTCAAAACAAATATCGTAATGATATAAATGATCAATCATTTTCCAACATGAAATTTAAATGGAAGAGATATGAATATATCCATACATCGATTCAAGGTTCAAGTGCTAAAAGAATAGATTTACAAGAAGAATAAATTTTTGTGATAGATTTTCTTAGAAAGTTTGAGGCAGAAATTTATAAATACACCAAGCATTCCCATAGAGCTTAATGGCAGGACTTGCAATTCAAAAAATCTCGTGAATTTTTTCCACCAGGGACCATTTTGTCAATAATTGATTTTGCATAAAACTACATATTTGTTCCACAAAAAGAAATTCAAAGTGAATATTATCATTCTGACCAAGTCTCTATGCTAGTCCATAGAAAAAAATGTTGGTCATATAGAAAGCACCAGTGAAAATCGACATGTTATTAAAGAATATCACTTTTATATCAATGACGAATGTACACCTGATACATATTTTTTACAACACCGTTTTGGAAATATTTATGACTCCTTGAAAAGTCATGGAATAAAATTCAATGAACATTGGATATGGTCAGATGGATGCATATGTCAATTCAAATCTTCACGATTATTCTTTTGGTTGTGTTTTCTTCATATAAAAACTTGCATTAAACATTGTTGGAATTTCTTTGAGACTGGTCATGGAAAAGGAGAACATGGCGGTGCAGGGGCATGCATAAAATGAGCACTTCAAAGATATCAAATGGACCCCTCTGCAAACTGACTTGTGGACGCTAAAGAAGTTGTTCAATGGTGAATCGTTGCACTAAGCCATGAGATTAACCGATCAAGGGAAGCACAAAGGTACATTCAATTTAATTTTTATTGGATTTCCAAGTTTAAACTATGTACATTTATCACAATGATCATCATTGATGGTATTTTGATATCATATTTATATTCTTCTTTGAATTTTCCATATAGGTTTTTTTGACATATTGGAGTTGAAGATGTAGATAGATCGATTGGAAATGACGTTGAAACAATAAAATGCACTCGAAAATTGCATTAAATTAAAATAAAGTTTTCCACAAATGTGTTTGCATTGGATAAAAGAAAATATTCTTGTTTTTGTCATGTTTTCATAGACAACATAGAATCCAATGGTGTTTGTGAAAAAAAAATGTATGTAAGAGATTGGCAACATACAGAGCTAAATACAAAGGGGAAAATTTTTGTTGTAATGTTTGAAGAAATGCAATTAGAGGAGACTACAATATCATCTGATGGTGATCGAGTTTCTGATCTTGTTAGAGAAGGTAACATTTGAATTGCTTTCAAATGATAGAGATCTAGAAATAGATAATAAAATCAAGTACATGTATGTTAATTTTTCATGTTAATTATGATCTAAATTTGAATACATAAGTTTGTTTTATTGTGCAGGAGACGTTTTTGCTGTAATTGCACCTACTATCAACAATGAAAATGTGAAGTATTATTTGATGTGTTGCACTGAATGAAAGATGAAATTATTACAATACTATAATGGTCACGGGTTTACATATGACAGAAGGTCTATTATACTGAAAGATTATTTTTTCAGACAAACTAATTGTTGAACCAAAGAATGATCCTCTCTCTAACATCTTTTCTCACCCTTTTTCCTTACTTTCTCATAAGTTCATACACTCCAATCAATGATAAATGTCATGTTTTATCTCAAGGACTGCATTTAAATGATTTCTATGTTATATTCTAATGCTCTTGCTATTCGAATGGATTTTTGTAATTTGGCTACAGAACGCAACCTATTCTGTAGCTAATCGTTGGTTCCACAGCTACATTCATGGTTTGACAGGTTTCAAGGAGAAATGAGAGAAACGAGCCACATGGGCATCTCCAGAATAATTCACACATGGATTTTGTCCTATCTATTTGATCGAAATCGACAGAAAAGGATGCCTGAGATCATGGTCAAAGTCCGGTCAAAGGATGTAAGCCAAGAGCAAAAGAACTCTTGATTTTCTCTGACGTAGAAAATTAAGAGTTAACCAGTTAAAATCCAATTCTATGTTTCAGTTAAATAGCCACCTGTAGGTGAAATTAGCTCATCACAGTTATGTTTTTTCTTATTTAAATACCGATTATGGAGAAACCGAGAAGCAGTTGTAATTTATGAAGCATTGTGTATTGTTTTAAACTTTGTTCTTTTCATAATACAAGGAACATGTTTATGGTTCCTGTTAGGAATCTGTAATTTTAGCAGATTGGTGAGACTAAAACTACAGAAGCAACATTATTTCAACCACTTTGGGATTCTAGGATCTAGCCCTCCTGAATCCGGAGAGGGATCTCTCCAATAAGTGCAAAGATGGATTTGTCTTTGAAGTTTGGGATAATGATATTAGGCTAGTTATGAAGGCCGAGGGTTTGTTTTGTTTTTGGATGGTTGAGCATGATTACTGTTTGAGGGAAAGTCCTAAATGGAAAGAGTTTCAAAGGTGATAAGTTGCAAGCAATGAGAGTAAGCTTCAGCCAAAAGATAGATAATTGCAGGTTTTAGTCCATTGGGCTATGGAGTCATAATAGGATTTAATTGGAACAGCAAGAGGAAAGAGTGGTCCATGGGGCAAGTCATCTATGTCTAAGGATCTCTCTAAAGATTGATTTATTGAATGAAATGATACAAAAAGAAGGAAATTTAAACAGATGCAGAACAAAGGGCAGCCCGGGATCTGTTAAGTACTTTTAAACTAGCCAGCCTTTGACATAGGCTTACTTAAGAAGAACATAAAAGCAAAATAGGATGCGGTAAGTAACACTTTTAAACTAGCCAGCCTTTGATACACTTTCAATAGAAAACATTTTAAAGCAAAGGGAAACTTGAAGGTAACTGTTGGAGTAGAAAATAGCGGGCCGGGATCACAACAAATCCTCTCCTAGCTCTGCTTTACTTGGTTACTTTCAAGACCAACACAAAGATAACACAGAATGGACTAAGATCTGGTAAGTACTTCTAAACTAGCCATCTTTTAACACATTCCAAGGGAAACATTCAGACAGCCTTTGGGGATAAAACTAGGACCAGGGCACACCATATCTTCCATAGTTCATCTCTACTTAACTAATACTGAACATAACATTCAAGAATAATATTCAGCTAAGGCAATAAGACGAGGGAACGCTAGCATTCCTATGCTTCAACTGAATTAAATCATTCCCAAGTAACACAGATTGGAAGAAAACATTCAGATAAAGATTTTCAATCAGAGAAGGTTACTGATATACAGTAGATCCTAACTCTATGCATGTTGTTCTTTATAAGAGAAGATGAAACACAGTGAAAACAGAAAAAAATTGCAACTTACAATGAGAAAAACATCACCGTCAACATAGACCAGGATCCCATAAATCAGCTTGTATTGATGCTCCAAACTAGTTACAGCTTTAATTCCAATTCTTTAGTTTAGCAATCATCTACTCATCTCAGCCTAACTTATCTATCACAAGCAGAGCTCCAAGGGCCAGTGAACACTATTTACAATCAAAAGTTTAAGCTCAAATTTATTTCAAATTTCTGCAACCAACAATTGCTCATCTTCTACAGAGGTATTTATAGAAGAATGAGGAGGTGAGATCTGATAAAAGATCTCTCAGGATAATTAATAAAGAGTAATGACTTCTCAGCCTTTGAGGGGCTCGATGGAGAAGTTTACAGGTGTGTTACTGTATTAATTGATTTACATTTATGAATTAAGCTCGGTGGGAGCTTTTGTTGACTTTTGAGGCTTTGTTTTATGTAGGAGTAACTCTGCAGATATTTTGTCATGAAGTTTATGTGAAGAATTAACTTCTACGGCTGTGCCGAGGTGAATATCTGATTTTGAACAATAACTTTGGCCTTTGTTTGAATGCTTTGAGGCACAGGTGGCTTCATGGTATCTGGGAGGAATCAATTCGCCTCAGATGTGGCAGTGGAGGCCTTTCTGTCTGTTGAACACTTATGTTTTTCTTTTAACTGTGTTTTAATTTGGGGGATTAGGCTTTTGATAATCAATATTAGCCGTAATCCCTGCAAATCTGTCTTCAATCTTCTGTTCTGTTGTGCTCTGTCTTCAAAACTGATACTCTTTTAATTGTGATTCAATAACACAGTGTCTTGTTGATGTGCAGGCCGCGCAGGGCTCTCAAGGCATCAATGCCCATGAAGCATTGACGAAATGTGGAATAGAGCCCTCGTAGTTATTTCCCTTTAATAATGAAAGGCCAGAGGATCGTCACCCTCGGCTTTCTTTTTCTTTATATTATAATGGAAAAGCATTTGAAACCTGCAAAACACAAAGTTATTTAAGAAATCCTACATTTTTGGGTAAAACTGCTTAGAAGGTTGTGGGGAGGAGCGTGGGCATTGGATCAGATCAAACGGATGGTCCAGATGTAATCGGAGACATTCAATCAGTGGGGAAAGAAATTGCACAGCGCTGAAAACTCGCGATGCGATTGAGCGATGACCAGATTGATGCGAGGATCGGATCAACGGTGGAGTGTGAAGTAATCGGAGGGATGGGCGGTCGGGGGGGACAAACAAATGTACCGATCGAAAAAATGTGATGTGATTGAGAGAGGCGATTGGGGAGGGGAAAAGCGATTGGGGCGCTATCAGTTTGATCCGGACCAAGATCAATAGTCGGAGATTTATTTTAAGCGAACGGGCGTAAACCCTTTATAGCATTGTAAAAACCCAACATTTTAATATAAACAAAGGTTTTATGGTGGGTCGGGGCGGAAAATATATATAACATGGTTAGGCACCCGACTGCGGGGCCTTGGTCTATATGGAATGATAATAGGCCCAAGGCGTACACAATAAAGGGCCAATCGCAATCGGAGCTTCGGGCTCGGGCTTTTCAATCTACCCATTGGAATTTTGTGATGCGATTGGCGCCTCAGGACTTAAACTCTTGGTCCCGGGCGTAGGTTATATGGAATGGAAAGCGGCAGGGACGGGGTTTATATATATGGGACCCAATCGCATCGGAAATTTTGATGCGGGTCTTTCAATCAACCCATTTTGAATTTCCCCAATGCAATTGCGCTTCGGGTCTTTTTGATCTAACCATTTTTCATTTAAAAATCGTTGTATGGGTGCATTAGACCAAACTTTGGATAAGTGGGTTTTTTGTATTTAAAAAGGAAAAAATGGATCGGAGATGGATTTTCACAATGATTTAGCGCCTGATTGCGGGCCCACGGGTTGCATGGAAAAATAATATGATCGGGGGTTATGAAACAAAGGGCTAATCGCATCGGAGTTTGTCTACAACAAAAAGACTTGTGCTCGTTGTGTTTTTCCGATGCGATAAGAGCTTGGATGTCTAGTGCTTGGTTCTAGCGCTGGGGCACATGGAGGGAACGGTTTAGGAAGCCTTGTGAGGGCTTAAGCTATGCAAATGGGTTTTTATAGATTTTCAATGGTTTTTCAAAGGAATTTGAGGGTTTTGATAAAGGCTAAAGTGAGTTCTCAACCTTGTAAAAATGATTTTCATGAAGGGAAAGAAGGATCATGAAAATAGAGGAGTTTTATGGAGAATAGGGAGCAAAATGAAGGTTAGTTTGAGTGGGGGAAAAATGATGATTTTGTGGCTAGTATTTTCATATGGAAAACGATAGAAATTAAGTATAAGGAACATACGTTAAAGAAGATTTGAACGGAGGAGAGGCATGAGGCCTTTCAGAGTCTTCAAGAGCCAACAATTTTTAGCAATAAAATTTGTTCCTTGAAGGCTCAAAAATTCTTAGCCACCTTTTGCTATAACAAATTTTATAGGTGGCTAACAGTGGCTCCACTTGGGGATGGTGCCTTCTTGAAGGCATCAAGAACTTCAGACTTGCATTCTCTGAGAGGCTGACCTGTGCCACATCCATTATGTTCTTTGGGAGGCTGACCTATGCCTCATCCATTGGGCTGCCCTTCCTTTGCTGGGATGATCTTGCTTTGAAAACATATTAGCAGTCATAGAAACAATGGATCTTCATCAATACAAACTTTCTACCTACCCAATCTTACTGATCTAGCATTTTTTCTTCATTAGTGTGCACTTGGATTGGAAAACTCTTTTACAACATTTTATTCTTTTGAAAGCAGTAAATCTAATCTATTTCTACTCCTTATTTCTCCATGGACTTAGATTAAACAGTTGAGCCCATATGATTCTCTACCTATTCTATCAATCTATTAGGATTAAATAGTCTAACAGACTTTATTCTCTACATTCTACAACAGAAATTTAAAAAGAAATCAAGTCAGGATTGAACAGTCTAACTTGTTACTGATCTATGGCATAAAAACAAGCTGCACATAGACATTATTTTGCACAAAATTTAAAACAAAATGGAAGGCTTGAGATCTGAAATTTTCTCATCATGGCCTTCTCTTTTCTTTACAACTCTGTTTTTACCTTTGTTTGAGCTGTTCCTCCTTTGTTCTCTGGTTCAGATTTTGAGCTAATTAGAACCATATTTACATCTTTTTTGACTCTAAAAATAAAAAAGATTTGATTCATCTCTTTTTGGAAACTTAGGTTCAAATTTTAAGCTTGTTTGAACCTTCAATTTCTACCCTAAACTATCTACTGATAAGCCAAGATTAAATAGTTTGGAAAATCGAATTCACTACCCTATCAGCAGAAAATTTAAAATTAATTAGTCAAGCTTAGGCTGTTTGACTAACTAGAAGTGTGTTCTTTAGGAGTGGCATTTAAGCTTGCACACTTTTAGATTTGTTCCTGTTTTTTGGTATGGGGTTGTACCTTTCTTGTTTTCACAATGTGCCCTCTTTTCTTTCTTTCATTGTTTTTGTATTTTTGATTTTTCTAAATTTGAATGCAATGGTGGATGAGATATTTATAATGAGAAAAGAGATAAAAAGGCTTTCGAAACATAACATGGATCAAGAGAAGTAATGCTTAAGCATCCTGCCATTGACAGGACCCCCAAACAATTCTGCTCCATTCAAATCCTGCAAGAAAAATGCATTGTTACTAGCAGCTGAATGAATAGAGTAAGGGCCAAGCCATAAGTTGTCAAATTTTCCATGCTTGCCCTTTTCTTCCCTCCTCGAGTCCCACTTTAAAACTTTTTCCCCAATTTTTAAATTGTTGGCCTTTGTTCTTTTGTCAAAAAGATTTTTAATGCTATCTTGTTTTTGCAATGCTTTGTTATAAACTTCCTCTCTGGTTTGCTGAAGATGGATGGTCTGATTTATTCTTCTGATCATGTCATTATCTTCAGTTTGCAACTCTTGAATCAACTTCATTACTGGTACACCAAGGCTGTTTGGAAAAATTTCATCAGTACTATACACCAGCTGGAAAGGTGACATGCCAATAGATTTCTTCAAAGTCAATCTGTCAACCCATAGTTCATGAACTATCTTTGTGTGCCAAGACTTTTTGTTGTCCTCCAACAGTTTCTTGATTATGTTCACTAAACTTTTGTTTGAGGATTCTGCAATTCCATTACCTTAAGGGTAATAGGGCATGGAATGCCCCAATTTTATTTGATACCTATGACAGAATTCAACCATCTTCTTTGATCTAAATGCTGTTGCATTATCAATGATGATCTTGGTAGGACAACCAAATCTGGAGATAATGTTAGTCTCCATGAATTTTATAATAACGGAATCATTGGCCTGCCTACAAGGTATGGCTTCTATCCACTTAGTGAAATAATCTGTGGTAGTGAGAATCCATCTATGCTGGGTAGAAGATGGTGGATGGATTTCTCCTATGAATTCAAGTCCTCACTGTTGAAAAGGGGATTCAACAGTGATTGGATGCAGAGGTAGGGGTAGCAGTTTTCTTTTGCCTTCAAAAATTTGACATTTATGACAGGCTATGATCATCTTGTGCACATCATGAAAAAGAGTAGGCCAATAGAAACCATCCCTCAAAATTTTTTTGGTTGTTGTCTTCCAGTACAAATGACCTCCACTCTCTCCTTCATGGAACTAGTGGTTAACCTTCTCTGCATCAAAATCAGGCAAAAATTTAAGCAATATACCACTTGCATTTTCCCAATAAAAGTGAAGACTCAGATTCTAGCTGGATTATATCATCAAATGACCTAGTTCTAAATGGATTTACTAAGACAACTTGTGATTGTTGTAGAACTGTAAGATTTTCGGGAACTGAACTAGCTCTCAAGGGTGATCTGAAAACAGTTGATAATTTAATCTTAGAAGACTTCCTAAGGATACTTTCTGGGTTACCAACTATTTCAGGTGGATCAGGGTCTGGATAGGCTCTAGTATGAATCTTTCTAGAAGCCACTATGTTGTGTTTTAGACCCTACTTTAAACAAGAAAAGTTTAACCATATATGACAATATTTAAGAGGTTAACTAGTCTGTTTTACAAATTCAAATCCTACAGTCCTCTAACTGAGTTTGAATGATATTTATGATGATAAAGGTTGTTCCTAGTGGATTATTAAGGTCTGTTAAGGATTGTGGAGTCGCCAAGTGGAATTTTTTAGCTCCTAAGGAGGTAAAAGGTTTTATGGTCCACCACCATGTTTATTGAATTCCAATTTGAAATATTTTTTCGATGTTTTCTGAGTTATTTTTCAGTTGTGTGGTTTCTAAGAATATTCTAAATTTTTTTCAAAACTTAGCTACGGTTACGAGACAAAGACAGTCTACTCTTATGGCTAAGCCAGCTGATTTTTCAAGGTTAGATAAAGTCTTATGAGAATCCTAGGGTTTTCCTAGTTTGTCACTGATTCAAACAAGTTTAATCATGATTACCATTTCCTGGTAGTGCTTGAAAAGGCTACTTCTGACTCACAAGGTTTATATGAAATTTTAAGGGGAACCAGAGATTCTGGGTTCGATCCCCAGCGGAGTCACCAGAAATGTTAGGAATCTGTAATTTTAGCAGATTGGTGAGACTAAAACTACAGAAGCAACATTATTTCAACCACTTTGGGATTCTAGGATCTAGCCCTCCTGAATCCGGAGATGGATCTCTCCAATAAGTGCAAATATGGATTTGTCTTTGAAGTCTGGGGTAATGATATTAGGCTAGTTATGAAGGCCAAGGGTTTGTTTTGTTTTTGGATAGTTGAGCATGATTACTATTTGAGGTGGAAAGTCCTAAATGCAAAGAGTTTCAAAGGTGTGAAGTTGCAAGAAAATAGAACAATCTTTGGCCAGGAAAGATAGATAATTGCAGGTTTTAGTCCATTGGGCTATGGGGTCATAATAGGGTTTAATTGGAATAGCAAGAGGCAAGAGTGGTCCATGGGGCAAGTCATCTATGTCTAAGGACCTCTCTGAAGATTGATTTATGGAATGAAATGATACAACAAGAAGGAAAATTAAACAGATGCAGAACAAAGAGCAGCCCGGGATCTGGTAAGTACTTTTAAACTAGCCAGCCTTTGACAAGCAGAAAAACAAAAGCAAACTAGGATGCGAAAGTAAGTACTTTAAAACTGAACGGCCTTTGATACACTTTCCAACGAGAAAACATTTTAAACAAAGGAAACTTGAAGGCATGGCTTGTTTGGAGTAGAAAATAGCGGGCCGGACTCACCACAAATCACTCACAGCTCTACCTTACTTGATTTGCCAGACAAACACAAGATAACACGAGAATGGACTAAGATCTGGTAAGTACTTCTAAACTAGCCAGCTTTTAACACATTCCAAGGGAAATATTCAGACAGCCTTTGGGGATAAAACTAGGACCGGGGCACACCATATCTTCCATAGTTCATATCTACTTAACTAATATTGAACATAAAATTCAAGAATAATATTCAGCTAAGGCAATAAGACGAGGGAATGCCAGCATTCCTATGCTTAAACTGAATTAAATCATTCCCAAGTAACACAGATTGGAAGAAAACATTCAGATAAAGATTTTCAGTCAGAGAAGGTTACTGATATACAGTAGGTCCTAACTCTATGCATGATGTTCTTTATAAGAGAAGATGAAACACAGTGAAAAAAAAAAAAAAAGACAAGTTACAATGAGAAAAACATCACCGTCAACATAGACCAAGATCCCATAAATCAGCTTGTATTGATGCTCCAAATTAGTTACAGCTTTAAGTCCAATTCTTTAGTTTAGCAATCATCTACTCATCTCAGCCTAACTTATCTATCACAAGCAGAGCTCCAAGGGCCAGTGAACACTATTTACAATCAGAAGTTTAAGCTCAAATGTATTTCAAAGTTCTGCAACCAACAATTTCTCATCTTCTACAGAGGTATTTATAGAAGAATGAGGAGGTGAGATCTGATAAAAGATCTCTCAGGATAATTAATATAGAGTAATGACTTCTCAGCCTTTGAGGGGCTCGATGGAGAAGTTTACAGGTGTGTTACTATATTAATTTATTTACATTTATGAATTAAGTTCAGTGGGAGCTTTTGTTGACTTTTGAGGCTTTGTGTTATGTAGGAGTAACTCTGTAGATATTTTTTCATCAATTTTATGTGCAGAATTAACTTCTTCGGCTGCGCTGAGGCGAATATGTGATTTCGAACAATAACTTCAGCCTCTGTTTGAATGCTTTGAGGCACAGGTGGCTTCGTGGTAGCTGGGAGGAATCAATTCGCCTCAGATGTGGCGGTGCAGGCCTTTTTGTATGTTGAACAATTATGTTTTTCTTTTAACTGTGTTTTAATTTGGGGGATTAGGCTTTTGATAATCAATCTTAGCCGTAATCCCAAAAAATATGTCTTCAATCTTTTGTTCTATTGTGCTCTATCTTCAAAACTGATACTCTTTTAATTTTGATTCAATAACATAGTGTCTTGTTGATGTGCAGGCCGCGCAGGGCTCTCAAGGCATCAATGCCCATGAAGCATTGACGAAACGTGGAATAGAGCCCTCGTAGTTCTTTCCATTTAATAACGAAAGGCCAGAGGATCATCACCCTCGGCTTTCTTTTTCTTTATATTATAATGGAAAAAGCCTTTGAAACCTGCAAAACACAAAGTTATTTAAGAAATCCTGTGTTTTTGGGTAAAACTGCTTAGAAGGCTGTGGGGAGGAGCGTGGCCATTGGATGAGATCAAACGAATGGTCCGGATGTAATCGGAGACATTCAATCGGCGAGGAAAGAAATTACATAGCGCTGAAAACTCGCGATGCGATTGAGCGATGACTGTTGATCTAAGGATCAGATCAATGGTGGGTAATTAATCAGAGGGATGGCCGATTGGAGGGGACAAACAAATGTACCGATCGAAAAATGAGATGCGATTGAGCGATTGGGGAGGGCGATGCGATTGGTCGCTGTCCGTTTGATCGGCCCAAGATTAATGGTCGGAGATTGCTTTTTAAAGCGAACGGGCAGAAACCCTTTATAACGTATGAAAACTCAAAAATTTAATAACACAAAGGTTTTGGTGGCATAATATATATATGAAAATGCTGGCACCCGACTGAAGGGCCTTTGGTCTTCGTGAAATACAATATGCCCGAGGCGTTATATCAAAGGGCTAATCGCGATCAGAGCCTCGGGCTCGGGCTTTTCAATCAACCCATTGGATTTTTGCGATGTGATTAAGCGCTTCGGGACTTCAACACTTGGTCCCGGGGTGTAGGTTATATGGAATGGAAAGCGGTGGGGGCGGGGTTTATATATATGGGACCCAATCACATCGTAAAGTTTGATGCAGGTCTTTCAATCAACCCATTTTGAATTTTCCCGATGCAATTGCGCTTCGGGTATTTTTGATCTAACCATTTTTCATTTAAAAATCGTTGTATGGGCGCGTTAGACCAAACTTTGGATAAGTGGGTTTTTTGTATTTACAAAGGAAAAAATGGATCAGAGATGGATTTTCACAATGATTTAGCGCCCGATTTCGGGCCCACGGGTTGCATGGAAAAATAATATGATCGGGGGTTATGAAATAGAAGGCTAATCGCATCGAAGTTTGTCTACAACAAAAAGACTTGTGCTCGTTGTGTTTTTCCGATGCGATAAGAGCCTGGATGTCTAGCGCTTGGTTCTAGCGCTGGGGCACATGGAGGGGAAGTGGTTTAAGGCTTAGCCCAAGGGGGCTTAAGCCTTTATGTAAAAAATTGGTTTTTTTATAGATTTTCAATGTTTTTTCAAAGGAATTTGAGAGTTTTGGTAAGGCTAAAAAGTGAGTTCTCAACCTTGTAAAAATGATTTTCATGAAGGGAAGAGGAGGGATCATGAAAATAGAGGAGTTTTATGGAGAAAAAAGGGAGAAAATTGAAGGTTAGTTTTGAGTGGAGGGAGGGGAAAAATGATGATTTTGCAGCAGTATTTTCACTTGTGGAAACAACAGAAATTTTGAGTATAAAAAAGGGAACAGAAGTGAAGATTTGGACAGAGGAGAGGCATGAGGCCTTCAAGAGTCTTCAAGAGCCAACACTTTTTAGCAATAAAATTTGTTCCTTGAAGGCTCAAAAACTCTTAGCCACCTTTTTCTATAACAAATTTTATGGGTGGCTAACAGTTTCAGTACCTACTTAATGCGTATATAGTCAGCTAGGATCTCGACCAAATCTGTTGCAAAGGGCCCCTGCACAGGGGGAGGTTTTTCGTTAATTGTTTTAGTTTAATTCCTTACTCTATTTCGTCAATTTCCTAAGTAGATTAATATTGTGTTGCCGCTTTTTCAGTCTCATAGAATTAATTCATGAATGTTTTCTTAGCTTCAATGATAGAATCACTATGTAATCTTTGCTTTCTTAAAACATCTCAAGAAGTTATATTTATATTTTTTCCAATTGGATTAATTTTGAGGCAATATACCTCACATTTGTTTATGTTCCTTTCATGTTCTGTCATTTATTTTCCTAGAACAAATTCTCAGTTTATTGTATAATTGGATGTTCCTAAAGATCAGGCCAAGGAGGTGACTTGTCATACTTCACAATTGGGTGCTCGAATGTCTAACATATGAAATTATTTAGCTTTTATTTTTACATGATTTTACATTGTTTTCTAGATTAAGATCATCAGTCAATTGTATAATTAGGTGTTCCTAAAGATCATGCCAAGAGGGTGACTTGTCATACTTCGCAATTGGGTGCTTGAATGTGTAACCTATGCAATTATTGAGTTTTCCCTTTGCACACTTTAATTTCTTTCCTAGATTTAAAAACTAAAGTATAATCGGTTGCTTCTACATCATCTCAAGAGGGTGATTATCTCATACTTCCATATTGGATGTTGGAGTGATTGAACATACCTTAGTTGTTTTATTTTACATGCTTTATATGCTTTCCTACACTTAAATGTTCAAAACTAAAGTATAATCGGTTTCTTGTACATCATCTCAAGAGGGTGATTCTATCATACTTCCATATTGGATGCTGGAGTGATTGAGCATACATTAGTTGTTTTCTTTTGAATCTACTTTCATCTAGAGTATCATTGCAATTTCAAATTTTAGTCGTAAGATTCAGATCCATGGAATAGGACTAATGTTAAATTATAAGTCATTAGAATAGACACTCTATTTTCAGATTAGATTCTAACCAGACAATAGTCTTTGATTCATTTTTATGCAAATTAGTTTAACTTAAGAACACTTCCTTTTCTTCCTTCTTTTAAAATTATTTTTAAACATTTAAATTTCACTAGATTCATTTGATTTCTTTCATAATTCTAGATTAACATTAGACATAAGAGAAAAAAACCCCCAAAACAACATAAAAATATATACAATGAAGTAAGAAGAAGGTTAAATAAGCACATATAGTGCACCACACTTCATTAGTTTACAAACCTCGGTTGGTAATTTATGTAAGAAATTTAAGACATTAAATTGACCAAACATTTTGGCATCGTTGTCGAGGAAGTGTAATTAGGTAGCCTCATTTCCTACATCTAAAAAAAAATTATATGCATAGGGAAAGGGATTCTAGGGGTAGATTCATAGCTAGAGGCAGGAGTTTAATTCCTACAACGCCACTCACTCCAGCCAGTCTTAGAGGAAGAAGATCCTAGATCTCCAACAAAAGGAGTAACCTTTTTCGCCTCTACAAGGGAACATAATTTAGCTAAAGAGTTAGAAATTACTAGTGGAGAAGAAGAAGAAGAACCTTTCTTCAACATTCCATTAATAGAAGAACTAGAGGAAGAGAAATTAACCTTGCATATTGAACCTTATCCTAGCTCTGAAGAATCTATAATGTCATGAAGAGGAGAAGGAGGAGAAGGAGAAGGAGAAGTTCTAAATGGATAAAATCTATTGTTTGGAGGAAGAGGTGGAGGACGAGGTAGAGAGAATGCAGGAGGAGGTAGAAGAAATGAAGAAAATATAAGAAATAGGGAAATTGATATTTATTTTGGATTCCCTATAATTGATGGAGATACAAATGCCACAATGAAAAATATCTCACCTTTTTTCCTCCCAAATTTTCATGGATTAAAAAGTGAAGATCCTGAAACCTTTTTGTTTGAATTTGAAGTTTTTTGTAGAACTTATGATTATTTACAAGACTCTCAAAAACTTAAGTTGTTTCCTTCAACATTGAAAGGAGCAGCTTTAAAATGGTTCATGGGTTTAGTCACTCAGTCTATCAGGACATGGAATGACATGAAGAAAGAGTTTTTAGAAAGTTATTTGGATTATTGCATACCCATTAATCACAAGGATGAAGTATTCAAAATGATGCAAAAATAAGATGAAAATTTAGAGGATTTAATTGAAATATTCAATTATAACACAAAAAGAGAAAAAATGGATAATTTAGATCAAGATACTTCAAAATCTCTTTTATTAAAATCCATTAGAGATGAGTGGATAAATATCCTCAAAATGATGGGGAAGGGAGATATCTCTCAACTCCCATTACTTGACATTATTGAATTATGTATTCATCTCTCAAGGGGAAAAGCAAAAACTGGGAAAAGTCAATATCGACAACTGGAACAGTAAGTAGGGCAGAAATTTGAAATATGCTTGATGAATTTAAAAAAGATATCTTAGGGAGTCTTAATGAACAGATAGACACCCTTAAATTACGAAACAAGAAGAAAGAAGAGACTGATGATTTAGCTATTTTCTGTCCTAAATGAAGAAATAAGCATGCTTTAAGAGAATTTCCTCTTGATGCAAAAGTCATAGAGACCTGTATGATTTGTTCAAAAAATCACGAAACTAAGAGTTTCCCTTCAATTCCAGGTCTTAATATTGTTTTTCAAGAAGAAACAACTTCAAATCCAACAGAATCTCTTTGCTTAGTCTCTAGAAGACCATGGTAGGGGCCACAAACTCAAGGCTTTAACAGTCAAATGTATACTCATCCCCCACCAAATAATTGGAATTATTGGCAACAACCTTGGACTCAATCTAAATCTTGGGCATAAGGAATGAAAAATCCCTATGGTAGATAATCTCAATACTACCAATATCCTCCATCATATCCAAACTATCCTCCCTAACAAATTCCTCAACAAAATCAACAACCCCAGCTCCAAAACCAAAATCCACAACTTTAATTATGATTCCCACAAAGACTAAATCAACTACCTGCCCAACCAATACCATACCCCAATAATAATAATCCTCAAAATACTTACATGATAGAAGGAAAGAAATTCCCAACCTACATGATTACTCCACTAGATCTTAATGATGTCGAACTTAGATCTGGTAGGATACTAGAAAATAAAAAGCCTTCTATATTTATTCAAGAAAAGATAATTTTGAGGAAGATTCTCTACAACCAAATAAAAGTTTTGAGGAAGAAACATCTCTTAAAAACCAGAATTCTGAAAATGAAAAACAAAAAGAACCAATAAATCAACTCCTATCATAGAGCAACCATCAATACTTACTTCTAAACCTCCTTTTCCTGAAAGATTACAAGTTGATAGAGGGGTAGAAAAGCATATTATCTTGCCCAATTATGATTTTATAGATGAATTGAAAAAATTATGTATCAAAATCCCTGTGTTATAGGCCATTAAAGAGATTCCAATTCTAGCCAAAAAAATAGAAGAGCTGAGCATGAAGAAACCAGGAAGAAAAATAAAAGAAATAAAAAGAATTCAACTAGTAGGAAAAATTGGAGACATAATGATGGGAAAAATTGCCATACAAAAATATCTAGATCCAGGAAGTCCAACTGTAAAAACACATATCAATGGTGTTGAAATTCCAAATACATTGATTGATTTAGGAGCAGCTATAAACATCATGAACAAACAAACCATGGAACAACTCAAACTTCCTAACATTTTGTATACACCTACATTACTATAATTAGCAGACAGATCTGTAATCAAGCCAGATGGTGTGTTCAAAGATATTTCAGTATCCGTAGACTCTTGGGAGTATCCTGTCAATTTTATGATCTTAACTCCTAAGAACAATCTAGGAGTACATCCAATTATATTAGGAAGACCTTGGTTGGCTACAACTAATGCTTTCATTAGCTGTAGATCTGGTGATATGTACATCTCTTATGTAACTCAACAAAAAAATGCACTCTATATCCTCTAGCAAAAACAATCACAAAATTAGAAGATGAAGAATGGATTTATGATGACAATGATATACAACCTCTCCTTACTATTTCAAGCATTAGTGAAGATAGTCAAATCTTAAATTCAATAGAAAATTTTGAAACATCTTCAGAATATGAACACGAGAAATTTCAAGAACAATGCAATATTGAATATTTGTCATCCAGGTAGATGTCTCTTCATTCTATGGAAGAATTTGGTAGATCTACAGTTGAAATATTTAGAGGAAAAACTTTAAACATAAACAAAAACTTGGAAGGATTACAACAGGAAAAGTTAATCAAAACATTACAACAAAATTATTCTGCATATGCATGGGAATACACTGACATGAAAGGAATTAGTCCTAACACTTGTATACATCACATCTACATTGAGGAAAATTGTAAACCTATCAGACAACCTCAAAGAAGGATGAATTCAAATCTTAGGGAAATTTTGAAAGAAGAATTGCAAAAATTGTTGAATGTGAACTTCATCTACCCAATTTCAGGCAGTCAGTGGGTTTCCCCTTTAGTGATTGTGCCCAAAAATAATGATAAGTGGAGGGTATGCATTGATTATCGAGAGTTGAATAAAGCTACCCTAAAAGATCATTTCCCTTTTTTTTACATGATGGTTTTAGTGGTTACAATTAGATTCAGGTAGCACCTGAAGATCAAGATAAGACCACATTCACCTGTCCATGGGGGACTTATGCCTACCAATTACTTCCTTTTTGATTGTGCAATGCACCTGCAACATTTCAAAGGGCAGTACTAAGAATTTTTAATGATCTAATACATGATTGTGTAGAGGTATATATGGATGAATTTACAATTTATGGGAATTCATTTGAAGAAGCTTTAGATAATTTGAAAAAGTTTCTTAAAATATGTAAGGAAGAAAACCTTTCACTAAGTCATGAAAAATGCTTTATGATGTTTACTGAAGGGATTGTTTTAGGACATCATATTTCAGGAGATGGAATTAAAGTTGTTATAGCACAATTATATACTTGATGACTTATGCATTGGCCTTGGGCAACCCTTCCATTTTAGATTTGGTCATATTTCTCAAAAGACAATATTTCAAAACCCATACCCGACTTTGCCCAGACTTTTCTATGTATACACGCGATTCCATACATAGAGAACCCCCATATGCTATTTAAAATATTAAATATATATAATTTCCCTAATTTTGAGGCAGGGTTTATGGTTGTTCCTATAACTTAACTACCACAGCCCATGGCCTAACTGTTCCCAACTGAAAAAACTAATTTGAGGGAGTATAAAAACCCCTCCAGTGAATGGCCTAAGGGAGGAAGAAAGAGAATTATAGATATTATACCCTATTATATCCCTATCCATGTCTGATATTTCCCCTATGCCTCCTGCACTTCCTAGAGTTTCAGGAAACCCTTGTTTCCTTGATATGCTCACTCATCCTATGTGACATCCATTATGCACTATTCTTGGAAGAAGTTTTGCGAGGCTAGGGTTGGACGGATCCAGAGGATGATATGCTCGAGGTCATGGCAGATTTCAGGTGATCTCTCCACATTTGTTTACTGTACATGTCGTCAATAAAAGGAGTGCCATCTTGTTCTTGATGTTCACGTGTCATTTATCTCTTATACATGCTTAATGATTTTAAATAGTTCATTGATTATTATTTTTATGAGATTATGCATGTTTTTTGATAACATATAGAACATATATATGTTGTACAACTAGGTTTTTGTGCTTGTTCATTGCTAGTTTGCAGGCCTTGGAGCACAAGGATTTGCAGGGGGTTTGAACCCCGCGAGATCTACTACAACCGAAGGATAAACATGTAAGATCTTCATTCCTTATTCCCTAGTTTAAAGTATAAAAGTTAGTTAATTTATTCCTTCTTGTGATGACATGCCCCTGATCTGTGAAGGTTTATCAACCCAATACCTTAGGGTAACATTTCCCATAACATAATTGGTGACTCCACTGGGGGTTACGTCCATGTAATTCCTAGTTTGGGTTGTTTTATTTTTCTTGTAGGTTCCCTGACAGGTTTATCACTTTTTACAGTCTAGTAAGTCTCTTTCAATCAAACAAAAGGCCTGGTCTCTTGATCAAGCTTGAATTTTTATTTTTTCCTTATTTATGTTTACATACACTACTTAGTCTTTGCATAGTCGCATATACCTCCTGTATCTTCCAAAAGAACCCATGTATATGCGATTTTCTTTGGTTACAGTCGCGTATACACACTTGTTGCATATTGCAAAACCACATATGCCTGGAAAGATTTGAAAATTTGAGTTTTGAACCTCTATTATCTTTTCTGTCTATGGTGGACCACTCTTGTGGTGTCTTTAAGGTGTATGGACTATGTTTATTGTGGTTGCACATCCATTTCTCTCTTGTTCTTGTGAAAACATGGCCATTTTGTAAATTTCCTATTTTGTGTGATTGCAATTGCGGCTGTAGCACCAATATCTCTTTCTAGAGTTCTTGGTTGTTCTATCCATTCAGAACAGTGAGCCTCTGCTTGTTTTCTCTTCTTGGCCTTATGCATTGCTTCGCTTTTGGTTTTTGCCCCTTTTTTACTATCTTGGTTTTCTTGATTTCTTGGACTAGCCTTGTAGCGAATCTTGAAGAAACCTTTCTTGGTTTTTTGAGTTTTTGTACGCTGAAAGATTGTGCTACTGCACTGAATCAATTGTTTGAGTTTTTGCTTCTTCTCACTCATTTGGGTTCCGCTACGAAAGTAGCATAGTTGGCTTGAGCACTTTGAAGCCTTGTTGAGACTCATTTTTTCTTGATTTCGGTTCTTGGTTAGTTTTATGTTTGTCTTCTTGAAATCTTTTTTTCCTTCCATTATAAGTAAAAATCCCAAAAAACATTTATTGTATTCCGTTGCTTTTCCTTTGAGTTCATTTTTACAGTTTCTTCATATCTTTTGAAGCTTTTTGTTGGTTTCTAGTTTTTGGTTCTTGGCTTGGTTGTGAAGGAAGTCTTTTCTTGATTTCTCTCTTTTGCATCAAGTATATTTTGGCATTTTTATGCATAGGAGTTCTGTTTGGAACTAGCCTTTTTTTTCTATCAAAAGTGATTGAACCATTTTCTTTCTAGAGACTCTTTTTGCTTCTTCAAAGTTAGCAATCTTAGAATTTGCATGTCATTGGTAGTTTTGCATTAAGTGCATTGAAGCATTTTAGTATTTTTCATAGTTTTCTAGATTGTGTGAAGTGCGAATAACTGAAAAGAAAAACAAAGTTTTTTCTTACTTAGTTTCATAGAACCCATATAGATATATCTTTTCATCGAAAGGAAATTATTACATTTTCATGTAGTAGGTTTTCATTGATTTCTTTTGCGTCGACAAACACCATCAATTTCACTTCCGTATACCCTTGACTTTAGTAATAGCCAATTTAAAATCAAGCACTATAATTAAAAGCAACTATAAGTTTTTGTATCATTGTCATTAATCATACACCAACTAGCTAGGTTGTAGGGCCTTGGAATAGGTGAGTGGAGAGTTAACTCTCCAAGGTCGCTCAAACTGTTAAACATAGAAATTTTATTAAAGAGAAAAATCCAACTCCGTTAAGTGGACCGAGAAATCTCTCCTCTAGAGAGTCAAGCACGAGGGATAGTGCAGGCAGAGAAGAGAGATAACCCCTCTCCTATTTGCTAAATCTTGACCTAAGACCGTTCTGCCCGGCTGCCAATACAAATTGGTGCCCTTAGTTTCCTCTCCTAGGGACCACATAGGTGACTGCGAGGGGGAATACCCATGGTACCTGAGACAGACGTTGCATCACTTTCATCAGTACTTCTGGAGGGTGCCCTTACGAAGCTTGGGGACTTGCACCAGCAAAGGTTGTTGTCAAGAGGTTAGCATAACTGTTTCTGTTACCTTCGCTAGTAGGCTTGGGGCATAATTACCCCAGACTGTTTTTGGAAGGTCCTCTTATTTTGCTTTTTTATATTTTAGTGTCCGGTCCTCATCACTTGGAGTGGAAATACCTGAGAGCTGTTTGATTGGATGTATCTTAGGAACTTTTTAGAGTGTTCTTTTTGCTCCTAGATTGCTTAGCTTCTTATATTTTTTGAGTATAAAATTAATCTCTTAGAGTGGCTGACCAATCGCCTCGTCGATCGAGGAGGCTTTGTGGGATTTCTCCTGTGAGTGTCGAGCCTTCTTCAAGAAGGCGTAGGAGTAATTCAAAGGGTGATTTTTACCCAGTGGTTTCGAACGCAGCGAAGAGTGATCCTCCATCTGGGCTATTTGTTTCTGTGGGTGGTCTTGGTGTTATTATCAGTTTAGAGAGGTGTGCGCCACTCATCTCTACAGTTTTTTTTCTAGCAGAAGAAGTTGAAGTAGAGGAAGTTCCTCAGTCTCCTGAGTCTCTTCCATCTCCTCTTCTTGCTAGCTTTCCTAACGTCCTTTTTTACATCAGGCTTGAGTATCAGAGACCGGCTAGTCCTTTTCCATCATATCCCTTTCTTTCGATGGACATGAATGGGAACATAGTTTCGGCTATGAGCATTGGAAGTGTTCATACTCCTCTTTCATTTGAGGGAGGAGGAACTATTGCCATATTGACAACCACTTATAGTGTTGTTGTGCTTGGCTTTGCTTCTATTCCATATTCGAGTGGAAACACCTAGGCATATGCTTCTCAAGCTGGCCCCTTTTCTTATGGAATGCCCTCTAGTGGAATTCCTTCTTTCTCTTTTTCTGTTGTTTCAACGGTCTCCGCACCCATACCTTCTATGGCTAGTGGATCAACTTCATTTCAAGGGTTCCCCTTTGGAAGTAGGCATATCCCTCATTCAAACTGTTCCTTAGGATCCATGCACTTCACCTCTCAATATCAAGGTTTCAATCCTTTTTCAGGAGGTCAAGGCTCTAATGTTTTTTCGTTATGGAACCCTGATTTTACAGCATTGGGAGCAGGGAGTCAGTTTTTCTCTAGTCAGCAAGGGAATGTTCCTTTCCCTTCATCAGGTACTTCTCAGGATTTTTCTCCATTTGCAAATTCTTGGAACCCTTACCAAGGGGTTTCCTCTTCATTCAATACCTCAGCTGGAGGGAATGTTCCTGTGTATAGTAACGCTATGTTGGGAGGGGCTCCTTCTCCGAATGCTAGATCACAAGGTTTTTCCTATGGTTCAACATTTTCTACGAACAACATCTGGAAACCTGGTGCCTCAACAAAGCTAGGTTATTCTTTTAAAAATGTAGGGAATCCTTCCTATAGGGGATGGAATTCCCAGGCTCCTCCACACCTACAATTTTTGGCAACGTTAAACTTGCCAGATCTATCGAAATTGACTAACAATCCTTTTCGGTATAGTCCAGGTTGGCCTCCGGTCCCCACCAAACTCCCCTCAGAAATTTCGAAGTTTGAAGGGAAGAATGGTGAGGATCTAGTGGATCATGTCACCACTTTCCATTTATGGTGTTTTTCAAACTCCCTTATCGACGATTCAATTAGGTTGAGATTATTTCAACGAACCTTAACTATAAATGTGGCCAAATGGTGAATCGAGCTAACTGGGGGCATTTTTTCTACTTTTGGAGGTTGGTTACCATGTTCTTAAACCATTTTCAGTTACATATCCGTTATGACGTCGGGATTGACCTCCTGGCCAATTTTCAGCAGGACAAGGCAACTCACATTTCTGATCATATTAAGGAATGATGAAGAAGTAAGAGGCTCATCAAAGCCCAATTCCAGAATGAATTCCTTCTTGAATGATTTTTGAAATCTTTAAAGCCATAAATTTCAAAGGATGTATCCCTTTCAGGGGTATTTTCTGAAGAGCAGGCTATTTTTAGGGCTCAGCAGCTAGAACTAATTTATTCTCAGTCTGGAGTCCTTAATAAAAAAATTCCAGATGCTCCTCACTCCAAGTTAGATTTATCCAAAAATAAACCTGGTCCTCATGGTGACAGGCTTATTGGTTCGATCAATAGTGGTACAACTAACCTGCTAAATCAATTGCAGCAATTTTCTATGCAATCTTCTCCTTCTGGTCAGGGTGTGCCTTCAATGTCAACTCCTTCTCAACCCTTGGTAATTAATGTTCAAAATTATAACTACAAAGGAAAACAACAATCTGATAGGAAGAAGAAGGGACGAAATAACAAGAAAAAGGACAAGGATAGGAAGGGGAATGCGAACAAATCCAACGATCATGTTGGATAGGGTAAGAAGGATAATAAAAATAATGGTAAGTTTCCATGAAAGTTGTGCACTGGAGACCATATTACTCACCTATGCCCTAAAATTCAAGATGTGCAACACTTGTTAGCTCAACAGGGTTCTTCTAGTTCCCAGGTTGTGTTGACAAACCCTTTTCCCCAAGGGCATCAATTACTTGCTGGCGCAAATGAAAATACTGGGGCTCCCTCTGGGGGCAACCAGGAAGGGGAAAATACATAAAAAATATACATGATGAGTGCTCACGCAGATATCGCTACGAGATCTTGTGATTATGGCGAAGCTAAGTCTTTGAAAGCTAAGGGTACTCCTAATGAGCCATCGTCCTAAAAATGCCGGAAATTTGCTGCAACTCAGAACTACTCAATTGTATAAGATATGGCTCAAATTCCTCGTGCCATGTCTGCATTAGAGGTAATCCAGTCGTGTCCTGCACAAAGGAGTGCATTGCTCACTACCATTGGGGTTGTTGATCCAAAGAATTCTCTGATTATCACATTTGACATGTCGACTTTTAAAAAGAGACTTCCTCATCATATAGCTTTCCATATAAGGTCAAAATATCAGAAATTTAATATTTTTCGAACGTTTGTTGATGAGGGTGCTTCCACGTGTGCAATGTCTCTTGCATGCTGGAAGGTTATTGGATCTCCCTCAATTGTCCCTTCAGCCACTCTTCTGAATGAGTTTGATGGTCATTCTCATAGGCCGCATGGTATTGTTCCAACTTTACCCATCTATGTTGGGGGTAAAATTTTCAATATCGAAGTTGAGATAGTCGATGCAAGCTTAGACTATAGCCTTCTGTTGGGGTGATACTGTATCTACGAGATGGATGCTATTGCATCCTCATTATTTCATATTGTATTTTTCCCTCACAAAGGGATAATTGTCACAGTTGATCAACTGGATTGTTCTCCTATAGATACAAATGCATCTTCTAACTCAACTGTTCCTTTGGTGAAGGATATATCCAAGCAACCTGTCGAGAATCTAGGGGTTGGAATGTATACATACCTTATGGGTACTTTTAATCTTCTGCCTCCTATTCATATCAATGCTATTTCATCCTCCAGGGTTCCTACTCGGAGAGAGTTCTTCAGAACTCATTATTTTTCAAACCCTTGGACCGTATTTTCTCCTAACTCCACATTAGAAGAAGGTCAAGAGGGTGGAATGCCATTTCCTATGTCTGCAGCTGAGATTTATTATAATCTATTGCTGACTCTGTAGATTCCATTCCAGTTTCTCTTTCATTGGAGGAATTGGATGGATATGTGGCTCTTGATTGGACTCTTAGTTCATCTTCTGCTCAGGATTTCCTTGGTACCACTCTTCCATCTGAAGAGGCCATCCTCGACGCAATGACTGGTGTAGAGAGACCATGGGATGATTTACATCATCGATCTTACTTTGTACCAGACTTGTGAGAAGTTGAATAAAGTTTCCCTAGCCTTTAGTCTTCTGGTCTTGTTCACCCAGTCCTGAACCCTTTAGCACCAGCACAGGTATTCGTTGAAGGGAATATGGATGTTATTTTTGCTACTACCCAAGTGAAAATCTCCAGAGATCCCAACATTATAAAGAATTTCTTCATTGGAGCCAAGTGTTCCCGTGAAGAAATTTAGAATTACATCGATCTCTTTCAAGAATTTCGGGATGTGTTTTCTCGGTCTTATGAGGAAATGCCTGGTATAGATCCATCTATTGTCTAGCATGAGATCAAGACATATGAAAATGCTAAGCCTGTCAAGTAGAAGCTTCATCTGGTCAACCCTAGGAAGGCAACATTTATCAAATCTGAGGTGGATAAGCTGCTTAAGGCGAGTTTCATTTACCCCGTTCCATTAACTGAGTGGGTTTCAAATCCAGTTCTTGTGGACAAGAAACAAGGAACGATTCGAGTTTGCATCAATTTCAGGGACCTAAATAAGGCATTTCCTAAAGATAATTACCCCACACCATTTATAGATCAGATCATCGATGAGTGTGTGGGGAATGAGATTTTCTCCTTCATTGACAGTTCCTCGGGATATAATCAAATCACTATCCGTCCTGAAGTTAAGCATAAGACTGCGTTTATTTGTCCCTGGGTTACCTTTTGATACAAGAAGATGCCTTTTGGCCTTAAAAATGTTGGAGCTACCTTTCAGTGGGCCATGTCTTACACTTTCCAAGACATCAAACATATTATCGAGGCATATTTGGATGATTTAGCTGCTAGTTCTCGTAAGAGAATTGACCATCCTTCTCACCTTCGTCAAGATTTTGAATGATGTTGGTATTAAAAAATTCGGTTGAACCCTAATAAGTGTGTTTTCGTTGTCACATCCGGTCGGTTGTTGGGATTCATCGTGTCTATGGAAGGGATTCAGATAGATCCCTTCAAGGTTGAGGCAATACTTCAGTTGCATCCCCCGTCTTCAATTCATCAACTTCAAAGTCTGCAAGGAAAAGTTAATTTCCTATGGATATTCATCGTAAATTATGCCGATATTACAAAGGAATTTATAAGGCTATTAAAGAAAGGAGTTCCATTCTTTTGGGATGACTTTAATTCTCATTTGATGCTTTGAAAAAAATCATTGACCTCTGCTCCTTTATTGAGTCCACCCGATTATAGCAGGGATTTCCTCTTGTATCTCACTACAACAGAATCTATCATTGGTATGGTTCTGGTTCAGGAAGATGATGATCTTTCGAAGAATGTTATATACTACCTTAGTCGAGGTTTGGTAGGTCCTGAACTCCGGTATTCTTCGATAGAAAAACTTGCTTTGGAAACTTTTCATGATGTTCAACGGCTCGGGAATTATATTCTCCTTCGCAAAACATATGTTTTGGCAGTAGTAAATCCATTTCAATTTGTTCTAAGTAGGCGAGTGATTGGGGGCAAATACAATCGATGGATTTTTATTTTGCAGGAATTTGATCTTGAATTTTTGTTTGCCAAGTCCAAGAAATCGTTAGTATTTGCAGATTTGATTTCTGAGTTGCCCTGTGGAAAAGAGACTGTTTATGAGGAATCATTTCTTGATGAATATCTTTTTCTCATTTCCTCACAAGATCCTTGGTATGGGAATCTCATAGTTTATCTTCAAACAACAAAGTTTCCCTTAGCTTTTTCGAAAGATGAGCACCAAAAGTTACGTCACTTAGCCAAAATTTATTTGATTATTGGTGACACTTTATATCATCGTGGGGTCGATTCAATCCTTAGACGCTACTTAACTGAATGATTTCCACAATGGAACTTGTGGTGGTAATTTATCTGAGCTTGCTGCAGCCTAAAAAATCTTGCATGTAGGATACTTTTGGCCTTCGATTTTCAAAGATTGTATTGAATCGGTCAAAAAGTTTCATCCGTATCAGGTTTATACTCGAAAGATGCATGCTCATCTAGCTCTGATCTTTCCTGTCATCACTGTCGGTCCCTTCACAAAGTGGGGTATTGATTATACTACTTGTAACCCGCCTTTGGCTAAACGTCACAAGTACATTATTGTAGCTACACATTACTTCACGAAGTGGGTTGAGGCTATGCCTACTTTTGGGAATGATGGTGAGACAGTAGCCCTGTTCCTCTTCAATCAAGTCATTTCTCGCTTTGGTATTCCCAAAGATATTGACACTGACCATGGCAGTCATTTTCAAAACAACATGATGGCTGAATTGGCTCTGAAATTAGGTTTTTGACAAGAGCATTCATCTCCTTATTATCCTCAAGCCAATGGGCAAGTTGAAGCCATTAACAAATCCTTGAAGACAATTATTCAATGAACAATTGATAAAGCTAGATATAGTTGGCATATCAGTTGTATCCTGCAATTTGGGCATACCAAATGTCGATAAAAGCTGCAACCGGTTTCACTCCGTTTCAACTAGCTTATGGATTGGAATCTATATTTCCTATTAAATGTGAAATCTCTTCCCTTAAGTTAGCTGTTGAGATTCTTCCTGACACTTCCAGTCTTGAGGAACGCCTTATCCATCTAGAACATCTCGATGAGTAGCGTTGAGATGCATCTAGGATGAATGAGGCGCATAAGAAATGGGTGAAGGTTCAATATGATAAGGCGGTAAAACCTAGGGTTTTCTCTGAAGGTGACCTTGCCTTGGTTTATGCCCAAGAGAAGAATTCCTTGGGGGCAGGCAAGTTAAAATCTATGTGGTATGGCCTCTTTATCGTCAAAAAGGTTCTGAAGAAAGGAGCCTATGCCTTGGTTTATTTTGATGGGAATGAGTTGGCGGAGCCCAGAAATGGGCTCTATTTGAAGAAGGTCTATTCTTAGGCTTAAGCCTAGTTCTTCTTTTTTGTATATATTTTATTTTTGTACATATCTGCGTTTAAATTTTTTGGTGTGGTTTTGATGAGTTTGACCTTATTTGGCAGGTAATATTGGATGAAATGAGTCACTTTGGCTTTGTCGATGGTGCTAGTAGACATACCTGGAACCTAGCTTCTGTGGCTTGGGTAATCCATTATCTATCTAGTCAACTGTTAGTTTCAAGAGGTTCCTGCATTGGTCCTACTTTGAACAATGTAGTAGAATACACTACAGTGGTCAACCTACTCTTGGAGGCAATATATTTGGATGTTGATTCGTTAGTAGTTTACTTGGATTCACAGCTGGTGATTTCGTAGTTGAACAACACCTATCGTGTTAGAGACCCATTTTTGCATCGATTGTTTTTGAAGGTGCGTTTGGTAGAACATTCATTTCAATTTATTACGTTCATTCATATTCCTCGATCTAATAATTGGTTGGCAGACTCATTAGCTAATCAAGCACTTGATTGACATATTAATCCTTCAATACATTTAAAAATATTAAAAACATCATTCAATATTGTACATTTGAGACATCACATCATATAAAATCTCTATTTATATATATATATATATAGATTAGAGTGTTCAAAATATACAAAATATGGACCATCATGTCCTACAAAATTGGTGCTTATGCCCGATCACGTCTATCATAAAAAAATATTACAGTCATCCGATCACATCTAAGTCTACTCCTGAGGTCCCTACCCAACATTTGTGTTCCGATAGAACACAATGGCAATCGCTACACAGCAAAATCACTGCACCCAATCTCGTGGTACACCTACCACCCGCCTCTAGATAGCCTCTGATTGGTCCTCTACAGTGGCCATAGGCACTTGGCGAGTCAAACTCTCGAGGTTTCTTTGTACTGCATGGAGGGTCCTTCTGGGGTCTTCAACATCTGCCTCACCTCTGTGGTGCTTGTGCCTTGGGTACCCCTCTGGCCTAACTGGTCCCATGTCTGCATCATGATCATTAAAATTTTGTAAGCCATATTTTCCTATCAAAAACATTTTTCATTTTCCATGTAAGTTGAAAAAATCAAAAAATGCAATCTTACCAATTGTACCCCATGTTGCTCCAGGTGGAAGAAATAAATTAGGACCTACTCGAAAGTCCATCCCATCATAGGGATAATCCTCCACTGCAATGACTTGTTCTTCCCACCATTGAAATAACTCATCATCCCAAGTGGTTCGGGGAACCTCACTTTCCCCCAATCTCTTCATCAGATCTTCCCATCGGGCTATTCTTAGATCTCTCGGGCTGCTGATAGTAGAGATGACCTTAGGCCGAAGCCCTAAGACCCTCTCAAAGAATAATTTCAGCAAGATTGTACCGTATCCAAAGTGTTTAGTCTTTGTCTTCCAGATTGAAGTCAATTTTTTTTCAGATTGCTCAGCAAGGTTGTGCACCAATAAAAAAGGTGAATCAAGCATTCCACTGATATACTCATGTGTGTACGTGAAGCCTGATGTAGAGAAGATGATACTGCTACTCTGCCAATGGTAAAGAGAAGGATTTTCATGTACAAGTCCTTCATATCTCTAACGGGAATCTTAGCTCCCACCTTCTTTGCATCATCTACACAATAGACTTGGAAATAATCCTCTACGTTAAGCCCTCCAAAAGGCTTGTCGTGCAAATCTACTAGGTCTCCCCTTCGGGAGAGTCCAGTAATAAAGTATATGTCTTCCACCTCTATCCTTAGTGGCATCTGATAAATTATGAAGAAATATTCTTCTGGTTCCCAATGATCAACTAGCATTTGAAGCAAACGAATATTGCTTTTCATATTCGGCATTTTGAAAAATTTGAGCAAACCGCAATTTCGAAGAATATCTAAGGATGTTTGGTCCTCCATCACTTCATTATCGATTGCACTATGCTCACATTCTCTCCAACTGATTGAAATCCTGGGAAAAATCATCAGTTGACTGATTAGATATAAGTTTTTAATTTCGCTCTACGCATATGCGGCCATGTTTGTAAGCAGTGGCGTATCACACATAGGTTCCTCCTCACGAACCCGCATATGCGCAGAGGGTTTCAACAAAAGTCTATTTCTTACATTCAAAATCCAAAATTTTTCTTAAAACAAGAAAGAAATTGATAAATAGGATGAGTCTAAGGCTTACCTGACTGATTTTACGTTGTTTGGTGGCCAGTTTCTCCGTATTTGAGAAGAGGATTTTTTGCCCAATAGCTCTTTTCCACTTCTGCAATGCAAAAATGATTCAAAATGTGAGTCAAAATGTTTAGTTATACCCGGAATTTGAAAAATTTTCACAAATTTCCTTTGTGTTTATTTTTTTTAATGTGACTAAGGTTTTTGAACTTTTTGGCTCTTAAGCGTTGGGAAAAGTATTTTTCAGGTACATTCTGCTGAATTTGAGATATTCCTAGTTTTCCTTCGGATCCATGACCGCTGACCTGCCATGGCAGGTATTTGGTTTTGAACTGGCGTATAGGTTAGGGAATTCACATTCCATTGCATTTTTTCATACTAGCCTTCATTCATATTATTTTCCATAGGGTCGATCCCATCATGTCATGAGTATTTAATCCATTTCACTCACCGATTTTTTAATCATGACTTGGTGGTAGAGGCATCCTTTACATGGGCTTCCTAGTTAGTTCCTCGCTAGCATTTGTCGACCATGCTGCAATTTACGTAGGCTCGAGAGTCCTCTTTATTCCCTCCATGACTTATGTTTTGAAGCTTCATTCTTATTTTTCTTCGCTATCTTTATTTTGGTTATTTACCCTAGAGGCTCCCATATGTTGTCGAGTTGTACTACTGCATTGCATATTGACCACTTGTTTATCATGGCCTTTAGTCGGCTTCATTTGGACTCATGTTTAAGCCCTCTTTTGACCATGCCTTTTTGTACAAGTTAACCATGCAATCACTTATCTTTTGCAACTTGACACCTTTTTCCTACGGATGGAACATTCCTTTGAGTGTCACTTACCAGTTTTTGTCACCTTGCATTGAGCATAGGATTGTTCCTATCCCACGAACTAATGCATCTATTTCTCGACACTCATTCTATCCATTGTACTATAGGCATTCTTTTATTATTTTTCAGGCTTTGAAATATGAAAAGGATAAAAAAATTAAATATTTGAAAAAGAGCGGGAACGAGATATTACTTCCATACTTGATGGAAACTACAATGTCAGTTGTGTCGCCCTGGAACAAAGCACAAAAAAGCTAAGTCTTTTCTCCATTTGGGATGGTTTTAGTTTTTAACTTAGGAGAAGCCATAACCTTGTTTTTGATTTAGTACTCCCCCAGTGGGTTATCTCTTCTAATCATATGGAGGGCTTTTTTATGCCTACTGCATGAGAAACTTATACAAAGTTATCATTTGCTGCCATAGTCAACATGTGTCGTGCTTTTGTTAAAGGGAAGTTAACTTGAGTCGGCATTTCTGTAGTGTCTCTTGAATCATTTTTCAGTCGGCCTTCCCGGTCTTTTCAGTATCTTGTTCTATCACATCAATTATTTGGCCCGTTGCTCATGCCAGTTTGAGAAGGTCTCCAATGAATTCTTGCTGGCGGGTTTGTCTCTTATCGACTATGAAATATTGCTTTGAGAGTAAACCTACAGCCACACCCTGGCCCTATTTACATCATTTTCTCTGACAGTGACCTTGTTCTCAACATTTGATCAACATCATGGGTCTTTGACTAAGTGGTTTCCCTTGTGTTTGAATTCAGCTTACATTATCACACCTGGGATTCTTGTAGTACCTTGATTTCCATTTGACCCTATCGGTGGATATCTCGCCTCTTTGTCAACTTTCATTATTGGTTGGTTCAGAGGGTTTATGTCATGCGCTAGCCTCATCTTGTGCATGCAAGAAACATACTTCGGGTTGGTTACTTCACTTTAATTCATATGATTCCTTCCAAATCTTGGCCTGCGGGTTACACTCGCACTGGACTAATGTGGGATGACTTAATGCCTTCCTTCCAGCAGATATTTCCCCATCGACTTCGACTCATTGCTTTGGGAATAAGGTCTAGAGTCCTTTTTTCAGTACCTTAGGGTTTGCAATCATCAGTGGCAGACTCTTCGCTATCAATAGTGAGAATACCTCATTGTCTCCTGATTGATAGATTGTTTCAGGTGTTTGACTTCAACTCATTCATTCGCACTTGCTATATTATACTAGGGCACCTTGACACTCATTATTATTATCGGTGGGTTGTCTCGCGTTTATTAACGGTATACATCAATGACCGGTAATCAAAATATTTCTCACATGGTCAACCTCAGCTCATTTATTCCCATTGTGTAGAATTGTGCCATGGTGATCGGTGAAGACCTTGGGTTTGCATCAACATGCTTTGGTTCACTTTGACAGCTCCTTCAGTTTTTTTCTGGTGACACCATCCACCCTTATATGTTGTAATCTCATTATAGTAGCATCTTATATGTTGGCTCCCAAGTTGTGTGTTGTACCATTTGTTCCACCACTTATGATTTGGTACTTGGAGATTCAGTTGTGACTTTTGTGATCAGATACTTTGCAACATCATTGATCAGTCTTCTATATGTGATAGTTGGACATGATTTTGACTTATACTTTCTGGGCAGTGATCAGATGATTCACTATTTACTTTAAATTTCAGCTATACTTGTATACATAGTGGATTCACTCCATACTTCATATGCGGACGTGCTTTTATTTCACTGAGCATGGGTATGCCTGTCTCAGACATGAGATATCTTTCTGATCTCTAACACTGGTTTTTTGGCAGGCCGAAATTTGGTGAAGTCCTCTCTAGTCCTTGCAAGGTTATTTCTATGCACATAATACATTTCAGCCATCATGTACCCCTTCTGACCTCATATATTAGGGGGCATATATTATAGCATCATTTATCACCATTATATACTCGATAACTTATGCATTGGCCTTGGGCAGCCCTTCCATTTCAGACTTGGTCATATTTTTCAAAAACAATATTTCAAAACCCATACGCGACTTTTCCTAGACTTTTCCGTGTATACATATGATTCCATACATAGAGAACCCACATATTTTATTTAAAATATCAAAAAATATATAATTTCCCTACTTTTGAGGTAGGGTTTACAGTTGTTCCTGTAACTTAACCACCCAGCCCGTGGCCTAACTGTTCCCCAAATGAAAAAACTGATTTGAGGGAGTATAAAAACCCCTCAAGGGAATGGCCTAAGGGAGGAAGAGAGAGAATTATAGATATTATACTGATGTTATAGCCCTATCCAAGTCGATATTTCCCCAAATGCCTCCTGCCTCCCAAATTTCGGGATACCCTTGTTTCCTTGAGATGCTCACACATCCTATGTGACATTCATTGTGCACTATTCTTGGAAGAAGTTTTGTGACGCTAGGGCTGGACGGATCGAGAGGATGGTATGCTCGAGACTATGGAAAATTTTAGGTGATCTCTCCACATTTTTTTATCGTACATGTCGTCAATAAAAGAAGTGCCATCTTGTTCCTGATGTTCACGTGTCATTTATCTCCTATACATGCTTAATGATCTTAAATAGTTCATTGATTGTTATTTTATGAGATTATGCATTCTTTTTGCTAACATATAGAACATATATATGTTGTACAACTATGTTTTTGTGCTTGTTCTTTGTTGGTTTGCAGGCTCTGGAGCACAAGGAGTTGTAGGGGGTTTGAACCTTGTGGGATCTACTACAATTGAAGGATAAACGGGTAAGATCTACAATCCATATTCCCTAATTTAAAGTATAGAAGTTGGTTAATTGAGTCCTTCTTGTGATGACATGCCCCTGATCTGTGAAGGTTTATCAACCCAAGACCTTAGGGTAACATTTCCCATAACAAAAGTGGACACATCTAAAGTTGAAGTCATCTCCAAATTATCAATTCCAAGTTATCAAAAGGATATTAGAATTTTTCTAGGATTCACAGGATATTATAAGATATTTATAAAATATTTCACTAAAATAGCATCCCCACTCTTCAAGTTACTTACCAAAGATTGTGAATTCAGTTGGAATCCTAATTACCAATTGGCATTTGAAACTTTAAAAACAAAAATTTCTGAAGCACCCATCTTAATAGGTCCAAATTGGAAACTACCTTTTCATATTTCAACAGATGCTTTAGATACAACTCTAGGAGCTTTATTAGTACAAAAAAATTTGATCCCCTATGCCATCTATTACACAAGCAAGAATTTGACTCCCACTGAGTTAAATTACACTGTAACTGAAAAGGAATTCTTAGTTGTTGTTCATGTTATCAATAAATTTAGACATTATATTACAGACTATGAAACCTTTGTTCATACAGATCACTCTGCAATTAGATAATTAATGAATAAATCCGTTACTATTGGCAAAGTCACAAGATGGTTGTTACTCCTGCAAGAATTCAATATCACCATTCTAGACCGACCTAGAAAACAAAAAAGAGTCGCAGATTTCTTGTCTAGAATTAAAAATGTCAGAAATGATACTCCAGTTGAAGATAAGTTTCCTCATGAATACATTTTTGCAATAACTACTAAATTCCCTTGGTTTGCAGATATTTATAATTACTTAGTCACATGAAAGTAACCTTCACACTTGTTTCCTATAGAAAAGGAATAATTATTCAAATAAGTGCAAATTATTCATGGATTAATGATGAATTGTATAAAGCAAGTCCAGATCTCATTATCAGAAGATGTGTTCGAGAAGATGAAATGCATGAGATTCTTAAAGCATGTCATGATGAACCCTGTGGTGGACACTTTGTTGATAAGAGGACAACCTATAAAATCCTTCATTTAGGATATTATTGGCCATCCATCTTCAAGGATACCAAAGAATATGTCAAAATATGTGACAACTGTCAAAGAATGGGGAAAATTGTTCATTTAGATGAAATTCCATTATAACCTCAGGTACTCATCGAACCATTTGAAAAATGGGCCTTGGTTTTTGTTGGACCAATCAATCCACCATCTAATAAAAATAAATATATTCTGGTATGTACTGACTATGTCACTAAATGGGTAGAAGCTAAAGCACTTCCTTTAGCTAATGAACCTTCAGTAGTTAAATTTATTTTTGAGGATATCTTCACTCATTTTGGTGTTCCAAGAGAAATTGTGACAAATCAGGGATCTCATTTTACATCAAAGTTGGTGGAAAATCTTGTGGAAACCTACAAGATCAAGCACAGAAAATGAACTCCTTATCATCCACAAGCAAATGGTCAAGTAGAGTCTACCAATAAAGTGATTGAAGGAATTCTCACTAAGACTATATATCTACATAGAAGAGATTGGGCAGAAAGGCTTCCTAAAGCCTTATGGGCCTACAAAACTACATGGAGGAATACAACAGGACATACTCCCTATGAAATTTTTTATGGGAAGCAAGTCATGTTCCCTATAGAATTTCAGATTCAAACCTTCAAGATGGCAGTCCAATTGGGACTTGATTTATCAGAATCACAGAAGCATAAATTGGAGCAACTTAATGAGCTTGATGAAATCAGGCAAGATGTAGTTCAAAGAACCAGTATAGTCCAACAACAAAGGTCCAAATGGCATTATAAATATATCAACGAGAAGAAGTTTCAAGCAGGGGATTGGGAACTTTTGTTCGATTCAAAATTCAAATATTTTCAAATAAAGTTTCAAACTCATTGGCTTGGGCCTTATGAGATTGAAAAAAGTATTTGACAATGGAGCAGTCAGGATAAGGAAAATTGATGAAGAAAAGGTACATCTTCTAGTGAATGGACATTGGTTGAAAGTATATCATAAGGCAATTTCAAGAGAATATTTTATCAAGATTTTCCAGGATGATACTAATATGAAGTTAGTGAAGAAGAAGGATTCTTCTTCACTAACTTAGCTTTTATTTTCCTATAAAAAAATTATATATATATATATATATATAAGAAATAATAATAAATTGTATAAGTATGAAAACCAATCAATAATTCACATCCTTATACATAAAATACAGGATGAAAATCAGAAATTTTTGACATCCTATATTTACCCTTCCTTTTCTACAATAAGTAGTAGTACATAACTACATTCAATACTGCATTTAAATTTCATTTTTGTATTACATTCCATTCCATAGTCATATTCCATTTTTAGCTCATATTCCATTTTGCAGTTACATTCCATTACCACAGTCATATTACATTCTGCAGCCACATCCTGTTTTACAGTTACATTCCATTCTGCAGTTGATTCCATATTCTGCAACCACATTCCATTTCTACAAATACATTCCATTCTGCAGTTGATTCCACATTCTAAAGATAATTCCATATTCTGCAGCCACATTCCATTTCTAAAATACATTCCATTTTGCAGCTCTGACACATTTGTACAACCTATTAAAAAAATGATGAATATAGGAAATTGAAGGGATACATTTGAAGAACACCATGCTAAAAGATACCTGAAGAATCAACACCAAAGAAACGATAATGAAAGGTTAGTTCTAAAGGTAAAGTTGGAATTTTTTGTTTTAATAGCAAGGTCAAAACATTAGCATGTATAATTTAGACAACCATATGCTACCTTAGCATGTCATCAATTTATTCGATTGGGACTTATATCACATCATAGATCGGCCACATCGTCCGCATTATGTTTCATAATGGTCCACAATATAATCCCCCATTTATGATTAACAGTTATGACCTGTTGACATGACATATCCATATACGTTTCTTCAAAACCACAATCCATCTCACTTATTTCTACAAACCCTCGACGTCCTTCATCAAAGTCGTAATCTAATTCACTTCATAACATAGAAGGATAATTCTGAAGGTTAGACTCTTCATAATAGAATTCATGGAATTGATAGTCAGATTAGAACCGGTGGGAAAAAAATATATGGAAGGATATCCTTAAATCAGAGAGATGTTGCAGAAGGCTAAATGGCTCAAATTCATAGAAAATTTTGACGGATTCCACAAAGAGATTACTAAGTCCTTTGTAAGGTCTTTTGATGGGACAAAAGTTGAAATAGGAGATATTTAGTTCTCAGTAACTAAAGCATTCATAGCTGAAGCCACAAAACTCCCAAAGGTTGGTGAAAGGTGGTTCAAAAACAAATACTTTCACAGTGAATCATGGAAGGTTATCCTAAAATATCCAGGTATGGATACTTCTGTTTTCAGAAAAGGTATTCCTAGCTCTGTACTCAAGAACAAATGGAGGAACATGCTTTTGTTTCTGAAGAAGTTTGTCACCTATGAAGGAAGGCTTGGCTGCATGTATGTATATCATATTCGATTGTTGATTAATTTCTTAGAGGATGGTGAAATAATTCTTCCCTTGTTTTTACTGAATAGCCTAAAAATAATGTCTACAATCGTGTAGAAGAGAATATAGTTTATATATAACACTATGCACCATCATGGGTTGATAAAAATACTTCTTGAGTTTCATTTAAAAAGTATAAGAGATTCTTGAGAGAATTTTCTTATCAAAAACCATTTCCAAGAAGTACCAGAGCAGCCTAAAGAAGAAAATATTAGAAAAAGCAGAAGGAAGAAGATTGACACAAACATTGAGAACAAACATGCATCTCCATTTCATAAAAATGATGAAAAGCTCATCTATGCAGAGCTCACAAAGAACAAAAATCAAGGCAAAGTTAAGACAGGAGGTAAAATAGAAAAGAGGAGCAAGGTTACAATTAGAGAAAACGTAAATCCTCCATAATTAAGAAGGAGCTCCAGACTCTGAGGTTCGGTGAATAAAACACTACCAAAAGAGACAGAGTTTGTAAGTTTAGATGAAGAACCTCCAATGCCATCTCCCATCAATATTTCTCTTCTATATAGCCCTGAAAATTCTCCTATTCATAATTTTGAAGGTAGTCCCAGCAGCATATCTCTAAGCATAGACCCAGTACAACAAGAAATATATGATTACATAGAGTCACTGGAGAATAGAAATGCAACAATAAATCCAAAAACTCCTATCAATCCACAAGAACCTCTAGTTGATACTCTCAAATAGGAAATCTATGAACTAGAGATATTGAATAGGCATATCAAACAGGAGAATGAAGCCTTGAAGCAGTAGAACAAATTGGAGAAAGTAATTAGTGACAATACCATTATGCACTTAGGATTGTGGTACAAAAATAACAGGAAGTTAAAAATAAATAACAAATCACTAAACAAGGCAGTCATTAATCTCAAATACAAGCTCCTTATGAGAAAGCCCAGGATGGCAATCACTTCAAAGAAAAGAAAAAGGAGGAAATTGGATGTATTAGCAGAAGTATCTCAACAAATGTAGTAGGGGAGGAAAGTTCACATTTTGGTAAACGGCATGAGGACATGCAATGAATTCTTAGTGGGGTTATGTTGAACCTATCCTCTCTCTGACATCCTTTCTCACCCTTTTTCCTTACTTTCTCATAAGTTCATACACTCCAATCAATGATAAATGTCATGTTTTATCTCAAGGAATGCATTTAAATGATTTCAATGTTATATTCTAATGTTCTTTCTATTCGAATAAATTTTTGTAATTTGGCTACAGAACGCAACCTATTCTATAGCTAATCATTGGTTCCGCGGCTACTTTCATGGTTTGACAGGTTCCAAGGAGAAATTAGAGAAACAAGTCAAATGGGCATCTCCAGAATAATTCCCACATGGATTTTGTCCTATCTACTTGATCAAAATCGACAGAAAAGGATGCCTGAGATCGTGGTCAAACTCCAGTCAAAGGACGTAAGCCGAGAGCAGAAGAACTCTTGATTTTCTCTGACGTAGAAAATCAAGAGTTAACCAGTTAAAATCCAATTCTATGTTTTGGTTAAATAGCCACCTATAGGCAAATTTAGCTCATCACAGTTATGTTTTGTCTTATTTAAATAACGGTTATGCAGAAACCAAGAGGCAACTGTAATTTCCGAAACATTGTGTATTGTTTTAAACTCCGTTCTTTTCATAATACGAGGATCATGTTTATGGTTCCAGTTTCTTCTTAATGTGTATATAGTCAGCTAGGATCTCGACCAAATCTATTGCATAGGGCCCTTGCATAGGAGGAGGTTTTTCATTAATTATTTTAGTTTAATTCTTTACTCTGTTTCGTCAATTTCTTTAGTAGATTAATATTGGTTTGAAGCTTTTTCAATCTCATAGAATTAATTCATGAATGTTTTATTAGCTTCAATGATAAAATAACTGTGTAATCTTTGCTTTCCTAAAACATCTCAAGAAGGTAGAGTTATCTATTTTCTAATTGGATTAAGTTTGAGGCAACAGAGCTCACAGTTGTTTAGGTTCCCTTTATTTTCTATCATTTACTTTCCTAGATCAAATTCTTAGTTTATTGTATAATTGTATGTTCCTAAAGATTAGGCCAAGGAGATGACTTGTCATACTTCACATTTGGGTGCTCAAATGTCTAACCTATGCAATCATTGAGCTTTGATTTTTACATTATTTTACATTATTTTCTAGATTAAGATCCTTATTCAATTGCATAATTGGGTGTTCCTAAAGATCAGGCCAAGAGGGTGACTTGTCATACTTCACAATTGGGTGCTCGAATGTCTAACCTATGCAATTATTGAGTTTTCTCTTTGCACACCTTAATTTCTTTCCTATATTTAAAAACTAAAGTATAATCGGTTGCTTGTACATCATCTCAAGAGGGTGATTCTATTATACTTCCATATTGGATGTTGGAGTGATTGAACATACCTTAGTTGTTTGCTTTTACATGCTTTAAATGCTTTCCTAGACTTAAATTTTCAAAACTAAAGTATAATCGGTTGCTTGTACATCATCTCAAGAGGGTGATTCTATCATACTTCCATATTTGATGTTGGAGTGGTTGAGCATACATTAGTTGTTTTCTTTTGAATATGCTTTCATCTAGAGTAGCATTGCAATTTCAAATTTTAGTCATAAGATTTAGATCCATGAAATAGGACTAATGTTAAATTAGAAGTCATTAGAACAAACATTGTTTTCATATCAGATTCTAACCAGTTAATAGTCTTTGATTCATTTTTATGCAAATTAGTTTAACTTAAGAACACTTCATTTTATTCCTTCTTTTAAAATTAGTTTTAAGCATTTAAATTTCACTAGATTCATTTGATTCCTTTCATAATTCTAGATTAACATTTAGACATAAAAGAACAAAAACCCCAAAACAACATAAAAATATATACAACGAAGTAAGAATAAGGTTAACTAAACACATATAGTACACCAAACTTCATCAGTTTACAAACCTCAGTTGATAATTTATGTAAGCAATTGAAGACATTAAATTGACCAAACATTAATCAAAGTGGGGATTTTGTTTACCTTGAAGACTATTAACCTGATGTCATAAGTTTTCAATATAGTCATTTGGTGTGTGCAGCATGCATAAAGTTGATAGAAGTTAAATCAAAGAAAAAAAAAATTTAAGAAATGGAAAATGTCAAAAAACAATCATGAACGAATCATTGAAGATGGCATTCCATTTTATTTTTTTTATTAAATTGCCCAAAAATTTCTTCTCTTTGGATTCATGTTTTAAAAATTCTTGAACTCAACTAAAAATTGAACTACCTTGTTATGTTATCTGTGCAAGTGTTTGCACATGTACATTTTTTTGGTACATGCACATGAGTAATTTATACACGTGCACACACACACACGTCTAGATTATCTAGTCTAAACGATTTCATACATTCTCTAGTATAATTTTTCATAATTTCATTATTGCAAAATGTACATATCTGTGTATCTGGCATAGTTGATATAATGCAAATTTGAAGTTGCACGATTTTGTTTTAGATGTGAGTGTCTATTAGAAGTAAATTATATAATATTCATTCTTGAATGCAAAATGTGTGGTACATGTTTTGTAATTTCCAGTTTACTATCAATTGAAAGTAGCTTTTTTATGTGCATTGATGAAAACTGTTGCACGTACTGGATATATATGTTCCAGAATGCAATTTTAAAAATTTATGATTGTTTGACACATATAAGAAGACCTAGAATCTTATGATTTTTTTAGATATATATATGCATCGATATGTATATTCAAACATGTACTTAAAACATTTCTATGTACATATATTCATGTGAACTTTTTTTTTGTTTGTAAAATGACAACTTGAATTTTAAAAACAAAACATTATATCACAATCACATGCCAAATGTAGTTCATCCATCCAAAACTTGAGTTTTAAAAACAAAACATTATATCACAACATTAATGAACACATGCCAAATGTAGTTCAACTATCCAAAAAAAACTTGAAACATTATATCACAATCACATGCCAAATGTGGTTCAATAGATCCAAAACTTTACTTTTAAAAACAAAACATTATATCACAACACTACTTCACATGCCAGATGTAGTTCAACTATCCAATAAAAACAAAATATTATATCACAACATTACTTCACATGCCAAATGTAGTTCAACTATCCAATAAAAACAAAACATTATATCACAATCACATGAAAAATGTAGTTCAACCATCCAAAACTTGAGTTTTAAAAACAAAACAAATTATATCACAACATTAATTCACATGCCGGATGCGGGTGACTCCATGGTTAATTAAGGGATTGGGACGGAGGGGCCGACACCTGCCCCGGTGGTACGCTGTGTTAAATGGACAGCTGCTCCACAGCTTGTCGCATTTACACTCCTCACACTCCAATGCTATGGGCTCTGCAACCCAATGCACTCGCGCGCCTTCAATCAGGTTGAGCTCTGCCTTCGCATGCTCGGGCGAGATTTTCACTCGGATTGCAGTTATGAAGATGGATTGGCTGGGTTTGGGCAGGACGAGCTCGGCGCATGTTCAGGCCGGTCTCATGGCAGATAAATTTCACATGCAGCAGGTTAATATGGCTCCGGTCTTGGCTTTCCCGCATTGTCATTTGGGTGGCGTTGGTTTCTGTCTGCACAGTCGGGTGATCGTCCAACGACGTCTGGAGCGCTCCTCGCAAAGGGAGGCCTCCTGTCCTGGGCATTTTCCGCTGTCTCTGCGTCTCTGTCTGAGTTCGGACCTCCTCGGGCGGGTTGGCAATTGGGTTCACTCTTTCAGGTTCCTGCTCCCTCACACAATGCCGAGGCTTCGACACCGCATGCGGAGTAGGAGAGGCAGCTCTCGGAGTGGTCCCTCTCACCTGCCTTCTAGTCCTTCCCCGGAGACTTCTTCCTTCGACGAAGGCTCCAGTCATTATCCCAGGACCCGCAGTGGCAGGGGGCGCTCTATGGATTTCTGTTCGTATTGGGGTCCCCATTCCCGTCGCGCGTCTGCCGCTTCTGCTAATACTACTGGTTCTGCTCGGTTTACTTTCCATAGTTCCCTCAATCGTCCGAGGATTACCGCCATTCTCTCGGTGGTTTTTATTGAAGACTGCTTGCCTGAGGCTTCTAGTGCGCAGCCGGCTGTTCCCATGGAGACTTCTGCTCCTGCCTCCCAGTTTTCTCATTTCAATCTGGGCAGCGGCTCTCCTTTCCAGCCTCCGTCACGCCCGGCTGTTCCTGATGAAGACATGATTTCGGCTGAGCCTGGTCCCCAGGCCTCTCAGGCTGAAATCGCTCCTGATATGCTGGTCACCGGTGGTTGCAGGATCGTGGAGGAGATTCCGGATGTTTAATGGGTTCGATGCTTGGTCCTTCTCTCTGTTTGAGTTGCCCATTTCCTGGGTTTTTTATGTTTTGGTTGCCATGAAGTTTGCTGGCCTTTTTCTGTCTGTCATGGGTCATAGAAGTTTTTGGAGAAATTTTTGCACCCCTGCGTGGGTTTTGACAGTCCAAATTCTCTGTTTTTTCTAAATCTTCTGCCTTCTCGGCAATAGATTTTGACTTCGGTCTCGATGTAAATTATTCAGCTTGTTAATAGATCAATATTACTTAGAAAAAAAAAAAAAACATTAATTCACATGCCAAATGTAGTTCAACTATCCAATAAAAACAAAAAACTATATCACAATCACATGCCAAATGTAGTTCAATCATCCAAAACTTGAGTTTTAACAACAATTTAAATTATATCACAACATTACTTCACATGCCAAATGTAGTTCAAATATTCAAAAAAAACAAAACATTTATCACAATCACATGCCAAATGTAGTTCAACCATCCAAAAATTGAGTTTTAAAAACAAAACATTATATCACAACATTACTTCACATGCCAAATGTAGTTCAACTATCCAATAAAACAAAACATTATATCACAATCACATACCAAATGTAGTTCAATCATCTAAAACTTGAGTTTTAAAAACAAAACATTATATCACAACATTACTTCACATGCCAAATGTAGTTCAACTATCCAAAATATGGTTTGTAATTTGATATTTCCATCTAGAGAGATTCAATTTATATTTTTAACAAGTTTATAAAATGACAACTCGAATTTTAAAAACAAAGCATTATATCAAAATCACATGTCAAATGTAGTTCAACCATCCAAAATATACACATTGTGAAAATTTGATTTGAAATTTCCATCTAGAGATTCATTTTGTGCTCACATGCCAAATGTAACAATCCAAGACAAGAGTAAATGTAGTTTAAAACTATATATATATCCAAACAGTAAAATATGTCCAAAATTTGTATCTCACATGGACAATATATATATATATAGTGTTACAAGTATGTTATATAAAAAATTAAATTTAAGACTAGATCTATCAAATATAATGTTGCACACATGTACATTATCCATCAAATACAGATGGATGTAGTGTCTCTCCCAAAAAAGTCACGATCATCGAGCTATCCTGTGAAGCATGGGGAACCTGTACACAATGTGTACAAACATTAAAATTTAATGTTTTAAAATTGAATGAGAATATAGAACTTCATGTAAAAAACAAAATGAAAAAAAAATCATGCAATACCTCTTGAGGTTCCCTCTCCATTGTGTTTTATTTCTAGTCCATTAAAACTTCCTCCACGGGAACATCTTCCACAGTAAAATGTAAAATATTCATGTACAAGTATATAGATATAGATATAGATATAGATATAGATATAGATATAGATATTAAAAAAATTCAAATGAAAATGCATATATATAAACTAATTTTCAATAATATTAAAAAAAAAGTTAGACAACTTGTTTAAATGGTTCAAATGGTGTGGAAGTTGCTATCTCCATCATACACTCCATCGCTAGAGTCCGTGGAGAAAAGAAATCATCTCAAGGAACCTAAAATTCAAAAAATTTAAAAGTATAAAACAACTCAAGATCTAGATCTCAATTTATAATAAAAATTTTAAACTTCAATTTATAACTTATAACTTAAACATATATTTAAGTGAAAAATTGAATACTTTTGATGGTGGAACTGGCACATCTCCTAAGGGTGGCTCTGAAAGAAAATCTCCAAAAACCTAAAATTCAAAAAAATTAAAATAACTCAAGATCTAGAGATCTCATTTTTTAATGGAACTTTTGAGCTCGAATATATAACTTAAAAACATATTTAAAAGTGAAAAATTGTTCATACTTGTGCTGGTGAATTTGTAACATCTCTCAAGGAAGAAGAAGGTACCGCCATCCCAAAAACATCGGACGAAATCATAATCTGTTAACATTTAATTATATATACATGTACATGTGTGCACAGTTATTTATTTTAAAAGTATGTCATCATGTTTCGATATATATAATAATAGATAATAAAAAAAATTGTACATCATTGTGTTCACTTAAAAAATACTAACATTTGCCAACATATCTTGATGGTGAGAACCATCTTGATTGTGTGATTGATGGTGAGACCCATCTTGATTGTGTGAACCGGAGGCTCCGACCATGAATTAACACCATCTTCATTCATCAAGCATGACAACTGCAAATGGTGTTAACATATAATGATACATTTTTGTTAGATTAATGTATACAAATAAATGTATGTATATATGTATTTATTAAAAATTGTACATGTGTTAAAATAATCACCCTAACCATTAACACATACCATTCCCATGCCCTCTTACTCATGAATAATTAGGTCCTGCCTTCTATCAATGCAATATAATATGCCTTGTTGTTTGTTGTTCTTCCCGGTATATTCATTTTCCTTTGGAGGACCTTGCTAGTCGCAATATTGCAAAGCACATATGTAGTCACTGCTTTCCCTGGATTGGGATAGCAAGAAACATCTATGCATAATGTCCATTTTTCAACCATATTTAGTGGGGTTTTTTTAATCCCTGAAAAAAAAACAAATTCAATAAAATATATTAAATTAACATTTACTGCAAATGCATGGGAGAAATGACATGTGCATGAGAGAAATGACATGTGCATGATTTATCTTAAATTTTTCCTTAAAGTTTATGGGAGAATTCACATCTAGAAATGAGATGCCTTAAAGATTGTCTTGCCTAGATTTTAAGGGATATTTATGACATGTGCATGGTCCGTGCATGGTTTTCCTTAAATTTTATGGCAGAAATCACATCTAGAAATGACATGCCTTAAATATTTCCTTGCCTAGAGTTTAAGGGAGGGTTTGCCTTAAATTTTTCCTTAAATTTTATGGGAGAAATCACATCTAAAAATGATATGCCTTAAAGATTAGCTTGCCTAGAGATTAAGGGAGAAATGACATGTACATGGTTCCATGAGTTTACTAGATATGTCACCTTTAAGAAAGGATGAGATCCAGAGGCTACCTGGCCCTTTACAGACTCTGCCTTCAGAACTTGTAGAAGTTAACACTCAACAGACAAACTAAAATCCTATGGAAGTTCAACCACTTTAGGTTCAAATTTTAGGCCTTAAATTTTGCCTTGAATTAATGGGAGAAAACTCTCGTAGTTTGGGGATTGCATCCTATGCAAGTTCAACTAACAGGTTCAGCTTTAGGCCTTCAAGTTTGCCTGGAATTAATGGGAGAAAGCTCTTTAGAATGATACATTCTTTAAAGTTTGTCAACTTTTATGTGAGAAATGCATACATGTACATGATTTGTCTAAAGCAGTAGTGGTTTACAGTATTAAAATGAATAAATTTATTTGTAAGATCCGTTCTAGAGATTGATCAGAGGGGCATTTTCATCGGATATGTCACCTTGGAGAAAAAGATGAGATCCATAGCTACCTATCCCTTTACAAACACTCTTCCTTTAAAAATTTTAGAATTGAATACTCACAGATAAAACTAAAATCCTGTTAAAGTTGAAATGGCCTTATAAGTTCAAATAGGCCCAAAGTTTTCCTCTGGGGAGAAATGGCATGTGCATGGTTTGCCTTAAGTTTATGGGAGAAATCACATCGAGAAATTATTGAAGTTTGCAACAAGAAACAGTGAAATTGACATCCAGAAACAACATCCATGATCCTAGTGAAAATTAAGCACCTACACTTGGTGGGGGCCACACAGGTAATTTTTAGGTGTATGTATTTTTAGAATGTTGAGAAAAGTCTATTTATAGCAGGAGTCTATTTATAGATTTTTGAGAAAGTTATATTTATGGATGGGCATCTATTTTTAGAATGCATGTGTGAAGTCTATTCGTAGATCACATGTCTAAAAATAGAATGCATGTCAATTATTATTATCTCTTAATAATAATTAGACAATAGATAATAATTTATTCTCTTGAAGCACTTGATTTCAGTTAACTGAAGTGGAAAACCATTTAACTGAAGGAATTTTGAGTTCTAATGTTGGTTGGTGGGACATGCAAGTGGACTTTGTTGTAACTGAGTGATACAAAGTTGTAATAGAGTTGGATGTGTAGTTATGTGAGTTGTAAAGTTGTTTAACTCGGTTAAGTGAGTTAAACTCAGTTGTGCTAGTTGTAACTAAAGATACACTAGTGAGAGATCAGTGAATTAAATATTAAATTAGTTCACATGGAGTGATCTCACATGCAACTGAAAATTTACTATTGCTAACTACATGCATGTCAGATCTAGTGGAGACCCAGTTGAGATGTAGGTGAAAGGGACAGTTTGACTATCACTTGTGACATTAGTGGGTGCACTCATGCAAACACACACACATTGGAGATGCCTATGAGTATTGCGTAGTCAAGGCAGACTAGAATTAATCATTCATAGGTTCTTGACCATCAGGGATTGCGTAGTGGAGGAAAGCTATCAGGAGGTAGTAAATTGGTGCATGAATATGCCAATTTTTGTATGACAGTGTGTGACAATTAGCTAATGTACTAAGGGCTCTTGTGATTATATTTTTGTATGAAATTGTTTCATGATCCATGATATATACATAATATATGATAGTGGGGTTTTTAACTTTATGCTTTCCCGATAAAAACATCTATGTTATGTTTGATTGATCTTTCTTCATGTGTTTGCAATTGGCGATCGTGTTTTACATTTCCGCAGAGATTTTAGTAGAAGGATTTTGTATTTAACGGTGGAATATAATTGTTAGATCAGGAAAATCCAGAAATACATAATTGTATTAAAATTTCTACATGGTATCAAAGAAAAGAAGCTTGCAATATTGAAGCAGTAGTTGAGTTTGTTGGTGGAAACAATTCAAATTTGCTACAAGAATTTCTTGGTGCAACAGTTGTGTAAACATCGAAATGGATTTCAATGGTTTACGACTAGAGTATGCACTCGAGGGCATATTGAACTAAATTTCATGGAAGGATAGGATGGAGTTGGTGCTTGAAGATAATGGCTTCAAGGAATTAATCGACAGAGATATTTCTAAGCCTACTTCGACGGATGCTACATTACTTGACGGATGGCAAAAGAAAGTAGTCAAGGAAAGAAGGATTCTGTTGGAAGGTGTATGAGACCACATTGTCTCAAGCCTTCATCGAAAAGCCACTCCATATGCTATGTGGAAGGCTTTGACAGATCTTTTCCAAAGCAGTAGCAACCATAGGAAATTGGTGTTGAAGGGTAAACTCAGAAAGATCAAGATGGAAAAGAACAACACTATTCTGGTATACTTAACAAAGTTTATCCAATGCAGGGATGAGCTTGGGAGTGTAAGAGTAAGTGTTGCTGACGATGATTTGGTGAGTTTGGCTCTCTTGGGACATCCTAAGAGTTGGAAATATTATGAAGACTCTGTCAATGGACAGGAAAAACTTCCGGATTGGGAACGACTGTGGTCGGATCTAGTGCAGGAGGAGTTCAGGCGGAACACCAGAGATGGCTCTTCATCAAAGATTGATGATGAAGAGGATTTTGCTTTGGATGCCAAGACGAAGAAGGGGAAGGGGAAGAAATTCCATTCTAAATATGAGGCCGATGAAGATGGCAAGGACGACATGTCCAAAGTGAATTTTTTTCACTGTCACGAGTATGAACATATTGCCACAAATTGTCCACATAAGAAGAAGAAAAATATGGTTGTTGGAGCTGCAGCTGGTGAGGCTATTGCCTTGCAATTTCAGCTTTACTTATCGTTGATGGCATGCATGATATCTAGTGCATTGGGATCGGGGTGGTACTTGGATAGTGGTGCTTCCTTTCACATGACGAGAGATGAAAAAATTTTCAGTGACTTGGAGGAGAAAGATCTCCAGATGCATATTGAGTTGGGCTATGATGGACGATACAATGTGACCGACATCAGTACCATTACCTTTCAGAGGGCATTAGGTAAACTCTTTCATTTAAAATATGTTATTCATGTTCTAGGTTTCAAGAAAAATTTAGTCTCAGTCGCAATGTTAGAGGATAGAGGCTATGATGTTGTCTTTAGTGAAGGAAAAGTTTTCTTGCGACACAAAGCAACAGGGCAAGCTAAGAAGGTTGGGATTCAAGTTAAGAATCTCTATAGACTTGATGTTGACAAGATTTATACAAAGCTTCCTACTGTTGGGAAGTGTGAGAAAGCCATGCAATTGATGCTTGAGAGGGAGCAATATTTGCATGCAAGTAAGAGTGAACTTTGGGATGTGGAGAAGCCACAAGATGAGGATCATGGAGTGGGAGAAAACACTCATGTAGAGAAATTTCGTGCCAGATGGGCAGAGGAAGTGCATGCATCTATACCACCAGATGAGAGGTGGGGTGACATGCATGAGTAATCCTAAGAAGGAATTTCTGGGCGGGATTCATTGAGATGGTGTGGATCTCATGAATTGAACCTAGATACGAGGAGCCCACAGAGCAACAGTAGCAGGATTAGTTGGATTGATGCAGTCAGATGTCATGAGGACATGAAATCAAAGTGACAGTGTCGAATACTAGAGCGTGGATCAGAGTTGACAGCAAGTGCAGAGTGCATGGATGCAGAGGTCAGCAACGCAATAGTTCCTGAAGACATGTGCAGTCTGTACCAGTAGAAGTCAGAAGACTTTGATGACATATGCATTGTATTGATTCAATTGTTTGGAGGCTATTTAGTTTCAGAAGTGTTGCATGCAAGTGTTGCATGTGTGAGAAACACTAGAGAAGTGTTGCATACAAAGTTTCATGCTACATGCAAAGATTGCAGGGTGAATTCATGGAGTTTCATGTCGCATGCAAAGACATTCCTTTCTTTTTGAGAGGGAGTGGTTAAGTTTGCAACAAGAGACAGTAAAATTGGCATCCAGAAACAACATGCTTGATCCTGGTGAAAATTAAGCACCTACACTAGGTGGAGCCCACATAGGCTATTTTTAGGTGTATGGCTATTTTTAGAATATTGAGAAAAGTCTATTTATAGCGGGAGTTTATTTATAGATGGTTGAGAAAATTATATTTATGGATGGACGTCTATTTTTGGAATGAATATGCGAAGTCTGTTCATAGATCACATGTCTAAAAATAGAATGCATGTCAATTATTATTATCTCTTAATAATAATTAAACAATAAATAATAATTTATTCTCTTGAAGCACTTGATTTCAATTAACTGAAGTGGAAAACTAGTTAACTGAAGGAATTTTGAGTTCTTAGGTTGGTTGGTGGGACATGAAAGTGGACTTCATTGTAACTGAGTGATAAAAAGTTGTAACAGAGTTGGATGTGTAGTTATGTGAGTTGTAAAGTAGTTTAACTTAGTTAAGTGTGTTAAACTCAGTTGTGCTAGTTGTAACTAGTTGTAACTAAAGATACACTAGTGAGATATCAGTGAATTAAATATTAAATTAATTCACATGGAGTGATCTCGCATGCAACTGAAGATTTACTACTGTTAAATACATGCATGTCAGATCCAGTGCATACCCAGTTGAGATGTAGGTGAAAGGGATAGTTTGACTATCAGTTGTGACATTAGTGGGTGCACTCATGCAAACACACCCACATTGGAAATTATTATGAGTATTGCGCATTCAAGGTAGGCTAGAATTAATCATTCAGAGGTTCTTGACCATCAGGGATTGTGCAGTGGAGGCAGGCTGTCAGGAGGCAGTAAATTGGTGCATGAATATGCAATTTTTTGTATGACAGTGTGATACAATTAGTTGATGTGCTGAGGGCTCTTGTGATTAGAGCTTTGTATTTAATTGTTTCATGATCCATGATATATACATGATATATGATAGTGGGGTTTTTATCTTTATGCTTTCCTGATAAAAACATCTGTGTTATGTGTGATTGATATTTCTTCATGTGTTTGCAATTGGCGATCATGTTTTAAATTTTCGTAAAGATTTTAGTTGAAGGATTATGTATTTAATAGTGGCATATCATTTTTAGATTTGGAGAATCCGACAATACATAATTGTATTAAAATTTCTATGACATGCCTTAAATTTTGTCTTACCTAGAGTTTAAGAGAGAAATGACATGTACATGGTTTGCCTTAAAGTTTGTCTTATAGTATATGGGAGACATGACATTGCCTTATAGTTTATGGGAGAAATGACATAAAAATGACAAAGAAATTACATAGAAATGACACATGCCTTAAATTTTGCCTAAACTTTTATGGGAAAAATGACACATGTATGGGAGAAATGACACATGTACATTGTTTGCCTTAAAGTGGTAGTGGTTTATGGATATTAAAATGAAGAACTTCTATTTAGATCTGTTCCAAAGATTTTCTGTAGGGGCATTTACTGGATATTTCACCTTAGAGAAAAGATGAGATATAGAGGCTACCTGGCCCTTTACAGAATATGCCTTTAGAACTCGTAGAAGTTAACACTCAATAGACAAACTAAAATCCTATGGAAGTTCAAATTCCTATGAGATTTCAGCCACTTTAGGTTTAGTTTTTAGGCCTTAAAGTTTGCCTTGAATTAATGGGAGAAAGCCTTTAGTTTGTGGGAGAAATGACATGTACATAGTTTTCAAAATTATTTTATGCACTTACTAAAACAAATAGTGGTAGTGGTTGATGAAGTTATGTCAAAAGTCACACTTTTATGAGTTTGTGGGAGAAATAACATTACCTTATAGTTTATGGGAGAAATGAAATAGAAAAGACACATGCCTTAAAGTTTGCTTAAAATTTTATGGGAGAAGGGAGAAACGACACATGTACATGGTTTGCCTTAAAGTGGTAGTGTTTTATGGATATTAAAATGAATAAATTCTATTTATATCTATTCTAGAGATTGACAATACGGGAATTTACCGGATATGTCACCTTTGAGAAAAGATGAGATCCAGAGGCTACCTGGCCCTTTACAAACTTTTCTTTTAGAACTTGTAGAAGTTAACACTCAAAATTGACTCTAGGGGCATTTACTGGATATGTCACCTTTGAGAAAAGATGAGATCCAGAGGCTACCTGGCCCTTTACAGACTTTGCCTTTAGAACTTTTAGAAGTTAACACTCAACATTGACTGTAGGGGCATTTACTGGATATGTCAAATTTGAGAAAAGATGAGATCGGGAGGCTACCTGGCCCTTTACAGACTCTTCCTTTAGAACTTTTAGAAGTTAACACTCAACATACAGAGTAAAATCAATGGAAGTTCAAAATCCTATGAGAGTTCAACCACTTTGGGTTCAGTTTTTTGGCCTTAAAGTTTACCCTGAATTAATGGGAGAAAGCCTTTAGTTTGTGGGAGAAATGACATGTGCATGGTTTGCCTTAAAGTTTGCCTTAAATTTTATGGGAGAAATCACATCTAGAAATGACATGCCTTAAAGTTTGCCCAAGGGCCTAGAGTTAAAGATAGAAGTGACATAGAAATGACAGAGAAATGGCATAGAAATGACACATGCCTTAAAGTTTGCCTAAAATTTTATGGGAGAAATGACACATGTACACGGTTTGCCTTAAAGTGGTAGTGGTTTGCACTTAATTAAGCAACTAGTGGTAGTGGTTGATTAAGTTATGTCAAAATTCACACTTTGATGAGTTTGTGGGAGAAATGAAATGTACATGGTTTGCACAATTATTTTATGCAATTTTACTAAAACAACTAGTGGTAGTGGTTGATGAAGTTATGTCAAAAAACACACCTTGATGAGTTTGTGGGAGAAATGACATGTACATGTTTTTCCTTAGAGTTTAGTTTGCCTTGAAGTTTATGGGAAAAAACACATCTAGAAACCTTTACTTTGACATCTATAAATAGGCTAAGAACATTAAAAACGAATTTTCAACTTGCATTAGTTATGTCCTTAATAAGTATGATTTAGCACCTAACAGATTGTCTAATAATTTATAATAATGTCATTTTTTTTATGCACTTACTAAAACAACTAATGGTAGAGGTTGATGAAGTTATGTCAAAAGTCACACCTTGATGAGTTTAACTAGTGGTAGTGGTTGATGAAGTTATGTCAAAAGTCACACCTTGATGAGTTTGTGAGAGAAAAGTAAAGTAAAGTTTAACATTTTACAAGATTAGAAAAGTAAATAAAAATACTAGGAGAGGAAGCATCATGGAAGGTGTAAAATTTAATAATCATTTAAATTTTATAATTTAATATCATTTATGGCTTGTACTATCATTCATCCTTGATATACATACATGAATTTTACAGCTTGAACACCAACCTACACACTATCATCATATCACTACATACATAATATAGATTAGTAATATCCATTACATCATAAAACACTCCACTTTTAACATTTTACAAGATTAGAAAAGTAAATGTACATAATCTAGATTATTAATATCCATTACATCAATAAACACTCCACTTTTAACATTTTAAAAGAATAGAAAAGTACTCCACTTTTAACATTTTACAAGATTAGAAAATTAAATGACAACACTAGGAGAGGAAGCATCATGGAAGGTGTAAATTTAGGTACATTAATAAAAAATAGTTGGCATCAACATAAATATGAATACAGTGGAAAAGTATCACTAAATCAATGTTTGGTCAATTTTTTTAAAAAAGCCAACCTCAATCCTAGTAATTTAATCATCTCAATTACAATAAAACCACCACATCATCTAGTGAGGTGGGCCTAAAATCTACACATAGAAACTTATGATTAAAGTAATAAGTGGAAAGGGGTGATTCTACTCAACCAATCAAATAACTGTCTAACCTAGAAAAAATCCTGGTCCACTAAATCTGATTCCGAGGTTTTCCTGTGTGATAAAGAGAATGAGTAAAGAGGTGGTCGATGAGGTGTCTGGAAGCTCTCTTTCGTAGATATAATCTTCAAGCAGCTAAACAATATATGGTTTGGTTAGAATGCACGATATGAATGCTACTTGAAGTCCTGAAGCAGTTCTGAAGGCTCCATACAAACTAGACTATGCAGAAATCGAAGTTGGAAGTTCTGTTGAATTCTAGTAGCTTCATTATTCTTGACTGGTGACTTAATTGTAGCATTGAATTTCTTAAAACTTTTCGTATGAAACATCTGAGATTCTGAGTTGTCACACATTAGACAGAGAACCTTGTTATGATCACACTATTGTAGCTAATGTGTGCTCATGATTAAATGAATAAGAATTTATGTGAGTGTGTCACTAACTACTGTAGCGATCTATGATTGAGTCTGGTTTCAGGGACTTTGATGCATTGTTTGAACACAACAAAGATTCTATACGTGTGGCCTGTCATGGATTGAGAAAACACGTGTAACTACTACCAGTGATTCCTCTACTGGAATTCGAATATCAGTGATTCCTCTACATGAATTTGAATATCATGGATATGAATGTGAAACAATATATATATATATATATAAGAAGTCGAGAATTTGTTTCAAAATAGATTTTTGTGGTTTTGGTTTTGGGTAACTATCAGGATGACGATGTAATGGTTGATATAACTATGTTAGTCAATGGAATTACTGATTTTTTAAAATGAAATTGTAAATTTCCATTATTCGATTTATAATTATATACAACTAAAATCAATACTTCAACAAAAACCTCTCATGCATTAAAATTGTACTGTTTTTACATTAAAATTTTAATATTTTTTCAATTTACAGTTTTTATATAACTTTTAATAATTTCTCAATTTACATTTACGTATAAATAAAAATAATTTTTCATTCCCTGTAGCTGAATCATAGTTTGGTTGATTATATGGAAGGCAAGACAATCTAACAACAAACAAACATGCTGCAAGACAAACTAATTAGAAACAAGTTTTTTTGTCTACCTGGAGACGATGAGACGAGGGGAAAGAGATCGTTGAAGATGCAGGTTATCTGCAATGGGGAAGGAGATCGCCTGAAGATGCAGGTTGTCGGCAACGGGGAAGGAGATCGTCGAAGACATAGGTTATCCACAACGGGGAAGGATATAGTCGAAGCCGCTGGAACCTGCGAACAAATAAATAGAAACAAAAATTAAAACCCACAAAAAAGTTGACAAAAAAAAATAAACAGCAAAACGAAGCTTCCCACCTCAAGCCCCTGCAGCAGCAAGCCCACACAACAAACACGAAACAACGAGACATAGACGAGCACCTGCAGCAGCAAACACGAAACAATGAGACAGAGATGAGACAGAGCCCCTGCAACAGCAAGCCCGCACAAAAACCACGAAACAACGAGACATAGACGAGACAAAGATCAGAAAAACAAATGGTAACAAGCCCGAAAGCTCTGGAAGTCTGTGGGCCTATATATTTAAAATAAATAGTTCGGCCAAATGAATAGTTCGGCCGAACTAACAGTTTGACTGAACTTTTAATGCCGATTTTCCCATCTCCGACAAAAAAATATGTTTACCCACGCCGTCTTTACGTCGTCAATGTAAACAACGGAATGAGTTCGGCTGAACTAATTTACAAACTTTGACTGAAATTTGCAACAATTCGCCCGAACTTTTCTAAAAGTTCGGCCAAATTGTTGGGAAAATGAATTTTCCGCCACCGTTTCTCACAAAAGTGTAACCCACCTTCACGTTTTTACTCATGCATATTTATATGTGTACAATTATTTGGTCAAGTAGAACACTCAACATAGTTTTTTGGTGTGTAGAAACAAAGCCTACTCACCCATTTGTCTATAGTTTCAAGGGAGATGGTTTAAATAAAGTATCACGGGTAGGCTTGAGTGAGTGAATGTAGGTGTAAGTGTTTGTGCTACCTTATATTAACTACACTCTAATTCAAGTAGGAATATTGCCACAATATATTAACTCCATTCTCATCCATGATGAAGTGGATTAATGACAAGACCACTTGAGATGGAGAATAGAGGTTGAGTTAGTGCCAATGTTTCACAAGATAGGGGGACCATAATAATTCCCTAATGGAGGAGAATAACAAGATTGGTCCAAAACTTATCCATCATAGAAAGCTAAATAATATGTACCTAGTAACAAAGCAATTAATACTATATGAAGTGATATATATACCATTAAAACTAAAATATCTTGAAATTAAAATTAAATATATATCCTAACCACATATGATTGAGCTAGGAAATATTTTGGGGCTTGTGTGCCCAATGTATATACGTGTTTTAGGAATTGTTTCCTATGTATACATCTTTTTAGGCCAAAGTGCCTATATGATTCTAGGGGAGTGAGCCTATGTTCTAAAGGATAGAGAGCCTAGCTTTATAAATATATAATCACATGCATACTAATAAAATACACAATTGTTTCATACCAAGTCATGCAAAATATTATGGGGGGCCAGGACTCCACAATTGGAAAAGGGGCTAAGGGCTAAGTGATGAAGGGATTAAGCCTAGGAGGCTAAGCCACTATTAAAATATGTCTAAAGCCAAAAAATGACATGTTCTTTTATCCTAAGTCCATAAGTTGGATTCATGATGTGCTACTTGTCAAAAAGGGAACATGAACATAAAATGGGGAATTTTAGTCTTATTTCATTCATTCTGATCATTCCGTTTTCCATGAGGGAACTTGGCTAATTACTAAACTTCCCAGTGGAGGAAGATGGGTATAACCTTGTGATATTTTAACATTGTTAATCCTAGATGGATTTGGCTATTGGATAGGTTTTCCCCATGATGAGGCTAGTAAGGTACTTGAGAACTCTTGAGGGTAGTTGGAAGGCATGGAAGCAATATGACTCTGAGACACCATTGGTCACTCTAAGCTAGGAGCCCTAGAAGGATTATGTAATAACTTGATGGATTGTGAGTGTAGAGAAGAGAGTGCATTGGCTTGGGTTGTGTAGGATGATGAGGGCTGAGAGACTATTGGTTGGAGGTCACTGGAGTTAAGTACCTTTCCCTATTAATGTGTTGGAGTAGTTGTGGACCATAGTTGGCTTAAATATCCTTTAGCCTCAATGGAGTCTTAGCCCTAATTCAAGGGTGACTCGTTGCTGGGGGATTATGAGTAGTGTAATTTATGACTAAGTGAAATGTCTAAAATATATAGTGAATTTGTAAATTACATACTATTTACAAAAAATATATGTTATACTAGAATTATTAAATATAATATGCATTGCAGGATGATATCACAAGTATATGTAGCATAATCAGAATTTTTTTAGTAAATTACACCCCAATAAATAAATTACTTGTGAAATCAAACTTATATGATTCATAATGATTAAAAACTTCTTTCGAATTAATCACATATCAATTATTTGGTGTCAATGTTTTGAACCCACATCAAAGTAAAAAATAAATAGAATTGAAATGCAAAATTCCAAAATAATAAATTAGAAAATCAAATCAATAAAACAATAAAAAAGCTACCATAATAGTCAAAATGTGATCAAACGTTAAAAACAAAAAAAACAAAAATAAAAAAGAATAAAACTAGATCAAAATCGTACCATATTATCCATTCACTTGTCGTGGACCCGCGACTCCACCGAAAGTACACTTTATAATTGTTGTTTGGTGTTGGACAGCCCTCACACTAGATGTAGCCCTCAAACGTTAATGTTTCCTACCAAATCAAAATTTTAGATTTGCCATTATCCTCCCATCCATTCCATTCTCACCAAAGTCACGGCACATGAGACGGACGTTATCCTCACGTATCCATTCAGTTTTATTGACTTCACAAGTCAGAAAGCCGCATTTGATGTTAATTAAAAAAATCATAAATAAATACATAATTAAATGAATAGATATTGTATATACATTTCATCGTATAAATATCTTTTATTAAATGGTTCATATATGCATTTTATTATAATTTATTTATTTTCAATTAAAAAAAATAATATATTTTTTTATAATCATTTAAATTTAAATTTATTTTTACTTTTATTTTTATAAAAAATATTATTAATAGTTGTAGTTTAATTATTGCATGTTTTGAGATTTTATAAATATATTTTCTGGTCAAATTTATTTAAAATAAGTTGTTGGAATTACAATTTTGAACTATTAATTCACAGTCAAATTACTCCAAAATGTTTTTGCCAAATTCAAGTCAAAATCACCATAACTTAGAATGATTCGACAACACCTTAATAATATCATATTCCAAAATAATAACATCTATCTAATTTTTGAACAACACATCAATACAAACCAACAATTAAGTAGTGTAGGTTTGAGCAAGTCTCAATGTATGGAAGAACGATCTACCGTGCAAAGCTCCGTTTTGCTTGGACGTCCCTTGGGATAGTTTAATTTATGAAAGGTGACTCATATTCTCAACCCCTTCCCATGAGATTGAACATAATATTATATATAATAGTAAAATTTTGTGGTTTGTATTGAGGCTAGAAGAGATAATGGTTCCTATTGATTTGATGATTGTTGTGACAATGTTTTACAAGAATGTTATTGCCAAACTAAGCACCAAGGGCTGGTCAAAATAAATTAAATGCAATATCAAAGTCAAGCAAGGGTGCCCCTTATCCCTAGCTCTTTTGGCATATGTATTGATAAGCTAAAGGAATGTTTGGAAGATGCAAGTTGTGTTTGACCCACGGTCATTGGTATAGTCATAACTCATCTCCCTTATGTTGATGACATTGTTCCTTTGGCAAGATGCCTAGAGGATGTTGACAAATTTCTAAGAATCCTCTAATATTTCTATTCTAAGATGGGTATCACTATTAATACCAACAAAACTAAAGTCATGATAATTAAATCCAAGAATATCATCAATGATATGTTTATATATCATAACAACTACTTGGAGGAAGTGCCTTCATACAACTATCTAGGAATCAACATCCATCATAAACTAAGTGACCTTATAACATTGATAAAAGGATAAATGAGAGTGAGAAAACTTACTATAGGCTTAAAAACAATTATAATTCAACATATTTTTGGATGTCGGATCAAAATGGTCTTCTCTTTGAGACTCTCGCCACTATTATTATTTTATATGCCCAGTGAGGTATGGGTTCCAATATATCCAAAGAGTCATGGAAATAAATTGAGCAACTACAAAAATATTTTATAACTTGCAACCTCAAGATTAAAAGAAATACTCCCTACCCCATCCTCCTTATTGAAGAAATCCATTTTCCCCATTGAAATCATGACATATTATCAACATGGAAGCCAAGAGGTTTCTTAAAATTTCTTCAAATTTTATCCTAAACCCCCACCTTATGCTCAAGAAAGAATAACATTGGGATGCCCAAGCTTGGATGGATCATCGAGGAAAATGAGATCAATTTGTAGAATAAGAATTATATTGAAAACATTATTACTTCCAAATTTAAAGAGAAATTGTAGGGTGATAAAGAGGTCGAGGGAAAAAAGAAACTAAGATATCATAAGCAGGTGATCAACCCCATCTTGAAAACTGAATAGACTAATTTCAATTAGTTCCAAAAAACACCTTGGGATGAAAGACTTTGCCACCTATGTGAATCAAAGAGAGTTGAACATGAAAAACACTTTCTTTTAGATTGTCCATATTATACTCATATTCACTCTAATTTTCAAAATATTGATTACATTACCAACCTTCTTGTTCTTTAAAATAAAAAAAACTATGGTGATGTCGGAATGCTTCTCTCAGATCCTTTTAGCATAAAATTAAAATGCTAAAGAATTCCAACTAATTTCTCACCTTCTTAAGTTCCCGTAAACCATGTAGGTCTTAGTTGACATTCATCATCATCAGCCTGTAGTAACCTGAGCTATCTCAAATCTCAAGTACTCTTGTCTCACTTAGTTTTAGAGAAAAATTAAAATGCTAAAGAATTCCAACTAATTTCTTACCTTCTCAAGGTCTTGTAAACCATATAGGCCTTAATTGACATTCATCATCTTCATTTTTTTTCTAAGTATGACTAATTTCTATTATGTATAAAAGTACTGATACAAAACTGCACCAGCGTCAGCTAGGAAAACCTGAACGCTGGGCTTGATAGTCAAGCAAGGCATGCATAGTCTGGACTGCCCAGGATGGGAAACCAGTCCTTTAAACCATAATGTCTGAACCGCCCATGAGAGGGAAACCGGTTTTAAGTTTGCAAAAAACAAAATGACACTATAGCTGAAATAAGTGAACTGCCTGTACAGCAAAGCAGTATAACTAAGAAGCTTATGATTTCTACAAGAATAGAACAGAAAAACCTGAAAGCCAAAGCAGCTGTTATCAATGAGTAGGAGAGGGAGACTCTTCAACAATTCTGCAGGTGAACATCTCGCTTCCATCCGCCTGGCTGTCGCTGAGAGCACATCTGCCACCCGCGCGCTCTGTCTCCATGTTGGACCTGTGCTGAGGAGCAAAGGAGGCAGGGGCAGCTCAAGGGGAACTGGAGCTGAGAGGGGGAGCTGGCGAAATCGAAGAGCTGGGCGGAGCTATATTAGGGACCTCTTCCCGAAGAGTAACAGTAATAAAAGCTGTAAGAGTGGCATTGCAGGAAGAGCAGTCAAACCTGAGCTCAGCACGCTGAGAAGTTTGACGAATGGAGGGCCGAAGGGGACGCGGGGCAACGGGATGAGATTCATGATAGGAGGGGGGAGGGGTAGAGAAAGCGTCGGGAGAGAAGACAGAGCCAACCTCAAACGCAGGAGCAGGAACGGGAGGCGGGCGCTGTTGATTAAGACGCCCACGGCTTGAACCCCTTCTGCTTCTCATGCGTTCGCGGAGGCGAGGCATGATGACCAAATCAGGGCTGGGCTCAGCACGACTCACAAAACGGACAGGAGGAGAATGAGAATTCTGGGCGCCACTGGGCTGAACAAAGGAAGCTGGAGCAAGACCACTATGACCACTGAGCAGATCAGCAGAGGTGGTAGCAAAATTACCGAACTGAGCAGGAGAAGCAGGATCACAAACACGTCGATTACACCATGGACTATTGGAGAAGTGGCAATTCGGAGCCGGCTCGAAACAAGCAACTATCCAACAGCTCTTCCCCATATTAGTTTTAATACTGGCTTCAATGCTTGCAGGCGAGCAGTTCGCGTGCAAAGGAGTAGGAGAGCTGTAGCCGCCCACTCCACCATCCAAACCTCTGCAGAAACACTCCATGCTGAGATTGACCGCCATATGCAGAAGCCGAATGAGCCGACCGAGGAAATGAATTTTCACGCAGGGTGGTGAGTAAAGGCTATAGTTAATATCTGTACCGGGAGCCACATGGGCTACACCGGCAAAGTCCATCGGGAAGTGCACGATGTGCCACGTTCCCAGATGGCCATTAAACACCCGCATCCGGTGGACATTCATCATCTTCATTAATATCAATTAAAAATTAAAATTATATATATATATATATATATATATATATATATATATATATATATATTAGGTTTCTATAATACATATCTTTAACTATTGAGGAGTTTCCACAGTGAATTATATTAGATATCATTTTTGGGGCTTTAACTACATTAAGTAAGTCATTCGTCTATGACCATTTCCATGACATATAGTCGTAACAGACTAATTTCTCATGATTTTTGAATAGTCCACTTAGCACTCATTACATCGGACTAATTTCTCATGATTTTTGAATAGTCCACTTAGCACTCATTGCATCGGGTGATGCTCACAGGGGTGAAGAAGTGGGATTGAAACTAGTGAAATAAAAGCTCACAAGAGTGAAGAAGTGGGATTGAAACTAGTGAAATAAATCACATAACATCAATCATCATTTACCGGACTTGCACCTCGTAAATTACCCATCTCAAATCCCCTCAAGCTCAATGATATCTAATACATATTTAGTTAAATCCCAAAAAATAATATCTAATACGTATCTAAAATATTCTATTTACATTTATATTTATCTTTTATTATATTCAGTTATTATTTATTTTTTAATTAAAAATAATATATATATATATATATATATATATATATATATATATATATATATATATATATATATATATTTTAAGCCATTTAATTTATTACAATGATTTATGTTTTAATTAAAAATAATATAATGATTTTAAACCATTTAATATTTATATCTTCTCAAATTAAAAACACTTAAAAATATTAATGAGATATCACCTATTCTCAAAAAAAAAAAAAAAAAAATCTAACTAATTGTTTAACAACGCTGACATTAATAGAAACCGAGTAGTCTTTAGTGCGACTTTTTTAAGGCTTTTACGGTGGTTTTTCCCGGTGTAATTTCTCTAAAATCCCGCAAGAATTTATTGAAAAGAGAAGTTTGATTGCTAACCTTGCATAATAGAAGTGCCCAAGGGGTTTTTGAGGGTGCTGAATCCATATATAGAATCAAAAAACCAGTTTAAATAATAAAAAGCAAGATTTTACTTCAAATTTTTTCACCGGATTTCAGCACCTGAAACTCCAAAAAGTCATACTAAAAACAACTCCCAATAAAAACCAACAACTATATCAATGCGAGATTGATAACAAAATCAATGCATACTAAAAATTAAATTATATATGCTGTAAATAATATTACATATAATAATAAACGGTATTCGATTAAAGAACTCTACCTGTATACCTGGTAGCCTCCAAGATAGAATCTTATAATTTAAAAGTTTTAAATAGAAAAAGAATGTGAACCATGAAGACTACATGGTCCCAAATGTCCGGAAAGGCCATTTAGACTACAAAATCCAGTAAAATTCATTTTGTAATTAAATGTTGCAAGGAAGTATTTACAAAAAGATACGGCATAAGACATTTCCAGACGTTTAAATGAAAAGCAACGCGCAGCTATGGAACGTTTATGAGTGTCTATAGGTGGGATATATATACACACAGATTAGATGCTGTATATTGGAAACTTCCTTTATTGATTATTAAGAATTTTTTTTTTTTAAATGATGATTCTTTAAAATTATTTTTAAAATAATAATATCGTTCATATACACACAGATTATTGAAACTTTTTAGAAACAATATTTACGAATTATTTTGGTATATAAATGATGATTTTTTAAAATTTATTTTTAAAATAATAATTTGATACATGTATTTTGGGTTGAATATATTTAAAAGCTTTTTAATGGTTAAAATAGTTTGGTTAAATTTTGATTTTTTGTTATTTAAAATAAATTTTTGATTAGATATATAAATTTAGCATCTTAAAATAATTAATTAGCTTATTTTTACTACTTTGAGAAATTATCTTGATATGTCAAAAGTGCTTGGAATTTGGCCAAATAAAATTAAATTTTTTTGGGTAGCAGTATTTGAATCATATTTTTGATAGTGGAAATAGATTCAACACCATCAAAAACATATAAGACATTCAAAATCACGAAATTTAACAATTGTAAATTGGATTTTCAAAGATTCTTACCCAATTTTATATAACAACTATAAATTAGATTTACAAAAATTAATGCTAAATTTTATAAAAATCTTACCAAATCTCTATAAATTTCATAACAAACTTACAATCTAATTAAACTATAACATTTTTACCAAAAATTTATAATGCATAATTCTATACCGTTATAACAAATAAACTACTACTAATCATTTACCAAAAATTTATAATGCATAATTCTATACCGTTATAACAAATAAACTACTACTAATCATTTTAGCCTCAATCTATTAAGTATTTAAAATTAAAATAAATACATTTATTAACACTAAATAAAAACTCCTTATCCATCCGTTTAATGCTAAAAGTATTTATCGTTAATGAATACATGAATGAACGAAGAATTAATAAATGAATCAACGAAGGAATACAGCTGCGCGGGTGAGAGGGGAAGAGTCGACCCTCATGCTGCTGTGATCTGCGATATTTTGCTGAATGCTGATTTGATTGACTTTTCGATGGCGATCAATTGCCTTGCCTCACCTGGTTCAACGGCAGAGGGGGAAAGAGTTTATTGGTAAGCGAATTGATCGCTTTGTGATTAGCTATGGTCTCATAACAATGATGGGGTCACCGCTTTAGTTGAAGATTTGACTATTTCAGACCACAGGCCAATTACTCTGGTGTGGGAGTTTGAGGTAAAGCATGGCAGATATACGTTCAAATTCAACAGAATTTGGCTAGATGATGAGGGTTTCGATATTTTGATTAAGGATTATCTTAAAATGCACCCAAGAGAAGCGTGAGTCACAGCCATGGCTCACCTTGAAGGGATTGAAGAAGGTGGTTCGCCTATGGGAAAAGACAAAAAAACAGGTATCTAAGGATAGGATCAAAATTATACAGATGGAAAGGACAAAGATTTTAAGTGAGAGGGAAGAAGGGAGACAGGGGGATGATTTTTGGGAAAAGCTTAAATCGCTGGAAGCATAATATAGAACATATTTATTCAGAAAGGAAATGATGTGGAGGCTAAAAAGCCGAGCCACATGGTTGGATGCTAGTGATAAAAATACGAAATTCTTCCATAGATTTGCATCGGGGAGGAGGAGTGCAAACACTATTTGGGAAATTGAGGATGGGGAGGTATCAGTGTGCTCGAATGAAGACATTAAAAAGGTTGTTGTGGGATATTTCGGAAACTTATATAAGAAAAGGGAGGATCAAGTGACAGATGCACAACTGGAAATGCTCCAGTTTTACCTTGAAATGTTTGATAATGAAAAATTACAAAGGGTTAAGAGGAAGATATCTCCGGAGGAGGTAAAAGCTGTCTTAAAATCTTTTGAAGCTGACAAAATTCCGGGGCCAGATGGGTGGACCTTGGATTTTTTCATCCATTTCTTGGAGGATTTCATTTTGGATTTGACTGACATGGTGGAAGAAGCTCGGGTGCATGGGAGGATTCATGGGGCCATTAACACCACTTTCATTGCTCTAATTCCAAAGAAAAAAAGGAAAATGTCTTTCAATGATTTTAGACCCATCTCTTTATGTAACATCTTATACAAAATCATCTCAAAAGTTATAGCCGAAAGAATGAAAGGTGCGCTATCAAAATTTATTACCCCTGAATAATCCGGTTTCTTGAAACAGAGAAGTATACATGACGTTGTGGCGGCAACTCAAGAGATCATTCACACTATTCAGTGAAAGAAGTTGGACGCTGTGGTTTTAAAAATTGATCTTAATAAGGCATATGATAGAATTGATTGGGTTTTTATGAGACTTGTATTATTCAAAATTGGCCTGGATAGGGACGTTGTTGAATGGTTGATGGGGTGCATTACCAATACTTCAATGGTCGTCAATATCAGTGGCTCGACCACTAAGTTTTTCTATCCGAGCAGGCAGCTCCGCCAGGGATGCGCTCTTTCCCCACTTTTATTTATTTTGATGATGGATGCTATGAGCATAAAAATCAAAAGGGCGACTAAAGTTGGATTATTCCAAGGGATTAATATCGGCTCTGATATGAGGGCATCTCATAGTCTATTTGTAGATGACATTCTTATTTTTGGCATGTTATAGAGAAAAAGTTGGGAAGTACTTCAGGGAATTCTACAAGTTTTTTGTGCAGCTACTGGAATGATGATAAGTGAAGGGAAATCTTGTTTATATTGTGCAACTGGAGAGGAAAATGAATATAGTGAAATAAAAAACATGTTCAATTGTGGTAGGGCTTCTCTAATGGATGGCATGACATACTTGGGTTTCCGGATGAAAGCCTTAAACTACACAGCGGAGGATTGGAATTGCCTCATAGATAAATATAGGAAAAAATTAAATGTGTGGTCTACAAAATGGTTATCCAGGAAAGGCAGGTTGATAATATCTCAGACTGTCTTGCAACAACTCTCAGTTTTCTGGGCACATCTATACATTATTCCAAAAAGGACTTTGAATGACATAAAAAAGATTATGGCCAGATTTATTTGGGGAGGGGGGAGAGACAAAAGGTGCATTCATCTAACTGGGTGGGACACTATTGCAACCCCAAAGGCAAACGGGGGGTGGGGTATTCTAGACTTGGAGGTTTTTGGTAAATCTCTTATCATGAAAACCTCGTGGAGATGCTTTCACCTCACCGGAAAATAGAAGGGGATCGTTAAGCATAAATACCTGGGTCAAGAGGTCATGGAGGATTTTGTCATCTCGAGATGGAAGGAGGGTAGTACAAATTCAAACATTTGGAAGGGTTTCAGAAAAATCTAGCCTTTATTAAACGAAAACCTGAAATGGATTTTCGGAAATGGGCACAAAATTCTTATTGGTTGTCGACATACGCTGGGGATCAGAACTCTACAATCTATAAAAGGAGAATTTGTTTATGTACTAAAACAAAGGGGATTCTTTTATTTACATCGGATTATCGACGGATGGGACAATGAGGTTCCAAGATGGAAATATTTCAAGGACTTGGGGCTGAATGAGAGGTGGAATTTCGAGTGGAATGGGGTTACAATGGGCCTTAGCAAGTTGGGATTATGCAGAACAAATGTGGGGGATAGATTAACTTGGGGAGGTATAACAGAAAAAGGGGGACTGAAAGCAAAAGAAATATACTCTGTGCTAATAAATTCAAAGTTGAACGAAAAACCTGACAGCTGGTTCAAGGTAGTATGGAAGGTAAAATTACAATTAAAAGTGATCATTTTTCTTTGGTTAGTTTGGAGAGATAAGAATTTAACATGGAAAAATTTGCAAAGAAAAGGTTGGCAGGAATTGAGTATATGCATCTTATGCGGTGAAGAATCTGAAGATAATCAACACCTTTTCTATAAATGCATCTTCGCTAAGAAAACTCTCGAAATCCTATGTGCAAAATGGCAAAAACCTCCTCCAGAATATACGACTACTGTGGACTGCATCAGAGGGCAGTTTCAAAGAGGTAGGAATTTCAAGGTCATCCCCATCCTTTTTCACTGGTACATTTGGTGCAATAGAAACAGAAAATTATTTGAGGGAAGGTCATGCTCTCCGGAAAAGACGGTTTTCCAGATATATAGCTATTGGGATCGGGCAAAAAATTGCCAGAAACGTCCTATGGATTTATCTAAAAGATTAAGACCTCATGAGGTACATTATCAAGCTGGTTATTTTGATGGGACAGCACAAAATGCAATTTGCAGCCGCGGAGCCTGGCTTATGCTATCACCCTCTTGCCATAATTGGAGGGATTGGTACGAACATGAGGGCTGAATGTTTGGCTTTATGGGGACTACTATGGTTTGCCAATCAACTATATGTGGAAAAGTTATGGGTTTTTGGGGATTCCAAAATACTTATTGATCACATGAACTTGAAGTCCACTCTAAACCACAGTTTGTTATCTCACTGGCTTGAGAGAATTTATGTATTAAAGAGAACTTTCACTTTCACTTCTTTTTGTCATGTATACAGGGAGGGAAACAGCGAAACTAATGGTACTTTTGGATAAATGAATTATTAATTATTCAACACATATGGTCCGGGAGCGGTGGGGAAGGTCAATTTTGTTTAACGCTCTGGAGAAGCCCCAATGTTATTGTGTTAAACGCTGTTTGATAACACACCCCCGAGAGGGTTGGACGGTTGTTGACAGGGGCTGCTTATTATTTTTGAGACATTGTTGTTGTGTTTTAATTTTCACTGTATGCATAAACTTTTTAAGTGCGGTACAGAATATGGTTTTCTGGAACATGTTTTCAGTTTTTTTTGTGGAGCTGCATAACTATATTTATGCCATGTAACAGTCGGAGGGATGTCCTCTTTTAATATTTCGGAACAGATAAATGTAATGGCCTTAATGTGGATGTTTTTATAGTCTTTGCTTTGGTACATATATATAAACTAGTCGTATTTTCATTCCTAGTCGTATTTTCATTCCTATCTGGTTTTGAATTTTGGGGCAAACCATACCAGGACTAGAAAAAATACGCTGATGAGAAAGAATTCCATACATATTCAACATTATATATATTTAATCTGGGGCCATACAATTTGAGTGAACCTAATAATTAAAAGTATGTAATTCTTCCTCAAATTCAAAACCAAAAAGATAAAATATATATGCTTTTATAAACTTAGTCAAATCTGTGTGTGAAAATGAGTCCTTGTCCGACAAGTATTTGTTACATGAGCCTAAAAATCCCTCGAAGTTAGAAAAATTCACATTAATATCAAAGATAGTAATCTCGTCTTCTAATTCAATTCTAGTCCATGTATTTCTCAGCCCTCTAATTCCAAATAGCGCAAGGTTTTATTGTTGCCAGGTGAGCTTTATATCATTCCTTTTGGAGATGATAGCAGCGGCACGCTTGCTTTTCTGGTTCATTGTACGGGCAAACTGGTTCATTGTACGGGCAAACGCAGCCTGGCGGGGCATTTCCATGGATTCGGCTCAACCCGCCGAGAATATTGATGATCGAAAGGTCTGATTATCATATCATGATTTCATCGTCTATTCCCAGGTATCACAACTCTTGAACTTCTTCGCCGGCTTGGCCAGCTCTTCCACGCATTTCACGTTTGCGAGAGACTTAAATGACTGCGACTTGCCGGTGAAATAATTGCACAAACCCCTCCTGAAAATTATTCAAACAAACATCCAAGATCAACAAAAATATTGCAGCAGCCCCTGTTCGAAATTCAGAAAAGGATTTTCGTAATGAATCGATGGCTGTCATTAGACTTACTTTCGAGAGGGGAGGCTGGCCCTCAGAGACTTCATGTGGAAGAGAGGGCCGCCATTGCCATCGGGCGTCGGTGGAGACGAGAAATTCCACGAAGAATTGCTGCTGTCCGTGATGTCGTCCGAGGAAGCCGTCGAATCTGGTGAAGAAATAGGAAAACAAGAAGACGAGGAAGATAAATTGCATGTTGACATGAAGCGCTCTTCCGCCATTGCTGCTCCCAAGGAATTAGGGTTTTGAAATGAGTCACAATCTTGAATTTCTGTCCCGGAAATTCTGTGTCTTTCTTTCTGCAAGAACTGAAACTGAAATTCTCCTCTTGCCAGGAATCCTTTCAGGGCGTTTTGTAGCTGGTGGCGACAAGGACAACTCCGCCAATGTCCACAAAAATTGCGGCACGTCAAAACCTCGCGGGCGGGGCGCTGTTCTTGCGGCGGGATATACCCCTGTCCACGATAAGTGAAAGCTCCCACAAGCGGTTTTGGGCTCCCCGAACAGCGGTCTCAGCGTTCCCATCTGGCGGTTTTGGCAGCCCTATCCGATTGGTGGAAAATCCAACCTGCCACGTCGACAAGGATGTAGCGTGATTTTACATGTAAGAGGATGACTTTTAATCCGATGAGACGGAGGAGTCGGGACCAGCGCGGCTCTCCGGAAATTTAGATTATGTTTCTGCTCGGTCGGCGACGAGGATTTAGTGCGGATAAGAGAGCCTCATCCACAACATTATCTAATTCCCGGTCAGCGGCATTCGAACAGGTGGGACCCACACCCAAACTCTGCACTTCATTTCGTGAAGTGGTAAGGGATTCTTATCCACATGAATAATGAAATTGTCATCCGAAAAGTTGTCCACCGTATCCACATTTAAAAACCTTTTATCATTTATTTCTATATGTACCCTCTTTGTTACACCACAATCCCAACGCGTGTCCTTTGCTCTTATCTCCTTGTTGCTGGTTAAATAAGAGAAAAGTGTAACATGCGAGTATACTTCTTATTGGAATTGGTTACTTTAATTATTTTCTTAATTAATTTTTTTGATTTGATGGTGTAAATTTTAACATGGTTGTTGTCACGATATCAATGGATGAAATTCAAACCACTAACTTTTTTGCATATCTAAATCATATGTTTAAACTTTACTTAAATTATTTTTTTACAAAACACTATTAAAAATTCATTGTACAAGTTATTTGTCACTACGTATGAAGAATAGAAAAATCAAATTAAAAATATAAATGCTAAAACTTACATTTGATTCCCATGCGTTACATTTTTAAAATTATGATTTTCAAAAATCCTAATGGAACAAATATATGTGCTCTCTATTCATTGGCTTTCATTGATTGCATTTTTATCAAACTGCCAAAATATTAACATCATTTTATAAAAGAAAATAATGATTTTAAGTTATAATCTGCTTTTCAATTTTCAATTTTCAATTCTAATCTAAATTATATATTTTAGGTTTTAAATTTTAATATATTTTATATAATATTAAGTTATAATTTTTTTTAAATATTATATTTTATTATATTATATTTTAATATTAAATTAAATATAAACAATCATCATAAATTTTTTTAATAAAAGACTCAAGTGTGTATTATCAAACACTCTATATAAAAATTAAAACAATGTATTTGGTCATCTCTTTCATCATTGAAGCACTTAATTTATTTTCAAAATGTTGGAAGATTAACATTGTATAATCAATAACAGTGAAAATTTTTATAGAAAAAAATAAACAATTCCACATTAGATTAACAAACTCCTTTTAAATTCTACCAATTTACTTGCCATATGTAAAATTTAATGTCATGAACCAAAAAAAGAAATTGAAACTTAGACACTAAGTAATTTGTGAAAAAAACAAAAACAAGATGAAGTGAAGTTTAAAGCACTAATTCATAAAACTTTAATTAGGAATCTATAGATAAAAGAGACTATCTTGGTCTCACATTCATTTATAAGTAGACAATTAGTATGGTAAATCATCATTTTTTTTTAATTACTTCAATCACTTATATTATAGTAATATTTCAATTTATACTAATATTATTATATTATAATAATATATATCAGGTTTTACTAATAGCTTTTAAATTATATTTTTAAAATTATGTTTTAATATTAATACAATTTATATATATATATATATATATATATATATGAAAGGATTCAATCCTCACAATTTTTTATTTTTATAACAAAAATTAAAATTCTTTAATTATAAAAATGATTGAATATCCACACAAATCATTTTTTGCAATTTATTAAATAATGATACACAATAATAAATTCATCAATTTCAACGTAGCATAAATCCTTATACCAACAATTTCAATTATATAATAAATATAATTATATAAATATAAAATAATAGGGCTATTGTTATTTATATAGTTATTAATAATTACAAATATTTGTCTTTAACCAAATATACATGTGATACCAAATACACATGTGATGGTGGTGTATATATGTCTATGGCAAAGACATTGGTAAGTGTGGTTGTAGAAATATTTTATATAGGATTATCCGCGTATATCAATCACATTAGTAAACTTGATTGTGATAGTTATATTATTAGCATATTTTTGAAGTAGGAAAATGTAATGTCAAAGTCAATTAGGGTGAGGATGTTTAAAGATGTGGGGGGGAGGGGGTTTAAACACTTTTTTTTTGGGGGGTTGGGTAGACAACTTCATTTCTATTGGCTCCCTTTTGTTACACCACACAAGCTCAACATGTGTCTTTTGCTTTTATCTCTATTTTGCTACTTATATGGAGAAAAGTAAATTGTAACAAGTAAATTGCAAGTCATTAATTATATCAATTAATAATATAAGAAGTATATTTTTTTTAAGTAAAGGAAGGAAACACCAAAAAATAATAGATTAAGTTTTGATTATATGTAAATGTATTGAATATAAAATTAACACTTTATTTAAAATAAGGTATGGTAATTTAGTGTGTTATATAAGTTAGAAATTAAGCTTTAGAAAAAAATGCATAAAAAATTAGAATTTGTATTGGTCAATGCTAAATCAATAATAGTTAATAGGAAAATCAATATTCTATAGTTTTGTTTCGGCACAAATTAATAAATTGAGATGTGAAGTGGATAAACACTTGCATAAATTTTGGTGGGTAGTAACCACTTGTAAGTTTACACATTTACAATTTTACTCCTACATAAGTGTTGAGAGAAATATAAATAATGGTAGGAAATAATTCCTCTTAAATATATTTATTTACATCTTATTTCTATAGTTTTTTTAATGCAAAAACTTGCTTAAATTATGGTAGGAAGTAATTGATAGTAAATATAAACTAATTTTAAGAATTTTTAATTTAACTATCAATAAGTAATAAACTATGGATGATGAGTAGTTCATAGGCTTAGCTCAATTGATGGAGTCTCCATCGTTAAGTAACTTTCCTATTAAGAGGTTACAAGTTCAATTCTCTATTTCTAACTTTTTTTAATATATTTTATGAATTTTAGTAAATTTAACCTTCTTTAATATTTTTTGTCATATTGTTTTTATAACATGGTTACCATTTTTTATTTTTTATTTTGTCATCATTTTTATAGCATGGCTTAAAATTTGACTATTTCTTAGTAATTATAGTTTTTAATAAAATGGTTTAAATTGTTTAAGTTTTAATAAAATGGTTTAAATTATTTAAGTTGGATAATTTAAAGGCACAAAATTCTTAGGATGTTAAAGTTTATTTAAATTTTAAAATTAAAAATTGAATAATAAAAATTTATAGTTTCAGCCACTATTAAATCATTTAATTTTAGTAATAAATTTTAAAAAATTAAAAATAAAATATTTAATGTCATCGATAAAAATGTAGACATATACACCTACTTGGAACACGATTACATATGAAAACAATTGAAGACAGACTAGTAATTCACGTCTCCTCTCATTTCATTTAGAGATTTGAACTATATAAAACCTGGTAAAATGAAGATCTTGGTAGGCCCGATCCTAAGGGACAAACAAGTGGAAAACTATAATGTTTTTGCATCTCTGGAAGATGCCAAGAGAATGGTCAAGAACCAACGGTTCTATTTGGATAAGATTGACTCTCAGCTAGCTCATGTAGAAAGACACATTTCGTGTGAATCATATGGTGGAGATATGATGGATCCCCCTCACTCTAGTTCAAGGGCTACAACCAACATTTCATCTTCTAAAAATGATTAGAGCACTCTCTTGGTGGAGGTGTAACTTGACATTTTTTTGTGAGGGCCCTTGGTTCATTAGTATGGAGGTTAGGTATCTCTAGTGGAATTCTCGTTGTATGGAGATCCGTGTGGTGGCTCTTGGCCCTTCTTGTTGGGAATGAGACATCTCTTATGCTCCTCTTCTTGTATGTGTTATAGCCAGTTGTGGTGCTTATCTCCTATGTATTTATATCTCGACTCAGTTTTTTTTTAAATGGGTCGCAAGTGTTTGGTATATTTTTATGCTTTATGGGTAGACCCTTTACATAGTTTAGAACGTTGGTGTTGTTGGTTTTAGGAATACATGCTAGTTATTTATGGGCGGGTTTGTTGGGAAATGTTGCAGGCCAATTTTGGTCATAACCTTAAGAAATTATGGGTTATGGAGTCTTTTGTTCTTTAGTGGGATCCGAGACATAGTTGGTCTAGATGTATGAGATAATCAGATGAGGAAAATTGTACCCTCCATGGTCATACTGAGAGTCCTTGGAAATCTATGTAAAGTTGATTTTTGAGTAATATAAAATGCCTTAGCATATAAAAATAAATAAATTAAATGGTTGTTAAATGGCCATACACATAAAAATACTTAAATCTCATGGTACATCTCACATTGCTAAGATTGAAAAAATTAACTAAATATTAACTCTATTTTAAATTATTATTATTATTATTATTAAAAAATATAAAAGGAAATAATATGATTTAAAGACATATACAATCATAAAAACATGTAACAAGATTCTTAATGATGCAGGAGCATCCGGATTTAGCCAGCAACGTGATTGAGTGTTCACATGTTGTGGCTAACAAGAGGTGGAAAAAAATTGATTATTAATATATATTTAGCTTTAATTGTGAGAAGTTAGTTTGTTTTGATTTCCTAACTTAAAAAGGAATAAAAACAACAAGTTGGTTCTCCCTGTGAGGATATCAAGTGAAGTAGATTAAACCATTAAGATAGGATAGAATGAGTTTGTTAGAGTGGTTAAGCTGTGAGCTAATAAAAGACAAAGAAAACCGCTTTCAAGTATATATAAGCGTGAGTAAGTAAGTGTGAGGGGGGATAGGTGTGAGAGACGTGTGACAGAGGAGTGGACAGAGAGGAGAAGCAATGTAAAAAATCCAGCCATCAAGGGCTCGACTTTGCGTATTGTTCATTACTCTTAATTCCAAGTGTATGTGTATTTTAATTCTTTCTTTTTATTTTTTAGTTGGAGTATATGTAGTGCATCGCACACAGTGGGGGTTCTCGGTAATATGTTTGAGTGAAATTACAGATTCAATTCAAACTTACTTAGTTACAATACAAACATCCACAACGATTTTGGCGTGGATCATACATCACATCCAGAAAGGGCCGACTGAACGTGCGAACAACAAACACACAGTGAGACCGTTAGATCTGGCATAGATCAACGGTGGAGATTAAATCGTAACATAGTGAAATTTCGCACATTGGCGATTTTTGTGTTTATTGTTAAGACATTGCACAGTAAGTAACTTAAGTTGCGATGCGAAGCATATCTCATATCGCATAAGATAAGGAGAAAACGTTATGGTAAATTTTAAAAGGTGTGATGTGCGATAAGGTTTTTGTTGCAGGTTACAAAATCACGAAATCACAAATATTGCGAAATTCTTAAAGTTGCGAAGTTGCTGGGAGGTAAGTTATTAAATTTGCGAAGTTTGATCCGCCGTGATTGGTCACTGATTGTGTGGGCCCATAAACCATGCAGGTTCCGCGCGTATTCTGAAAATTTGCAGCCTTGTTGCATCATTTGGTATCAGAGAAAAAATTGAGTTCTGTTCTCAAGGATTGTAGCAAATATGCCACCTAAGAGAGGAGTTGGCATAGGTCGGGGAAGACCTGTAGCCAATGCGATTTTTCAAGCAAAGATTCGACACCTTCGTACAAGGATGGAGACACCAGAGAATACTCAGAGGAGAGCACCTGATGAAGGAAATGTCAGTGCTGCAGAGGAACCTTCTGAGGAAGAAGAAGAGGAAGAAATCGAGACATCTAAAGTTTTCAAGATATTAACAAAGGTTAGTGGAAAACCAAGAATGGAGATTCCTTCATATGAGGGGAACCTTAATGTGGACGAGCTGATGGATTGGATCAGTTCAGTGGATAAGTATTTTGACTTAGAAGAGGTCGAAGATAAGAAGAAGGTAAAGTTTGCAGCTACAAAGTTGAAGGGCCATGCATCTATCTAGTGGGATGAACTACAGACAACCAGGGAGAGAAAAGGAAAGCCTAAGATCAAGCAATGGGATAAAATGGTAAGTAAATTGAAGAATAATTTTATGCCAAAAGACTATCAGTTGAATCTTTTCAAACAGTTGTAGAATTTGAAACAGAAAGGAATGAATGTTAAGGAGTATACAGAGGAGTTTTACAAGTTGAGAATTACAGTAGGACATGTTGAAGATGATAGGGATAAAGTAGCCAAATACATCAATGGTCTAAGATATGACATACATGATGAAATCAGTTTGTTGAGTCTGAAGACAATTGAGGATGCCTACTAAGAAACTTTGAAGGCAGAGGGGAAAATGTTGAGGAAACAAAGTCAGAAGAATAGAGGTAAAAGTCCAGCAAGAGGAAGAGGAACTTTCAGATCAAGATTTCAACACTCTCAGAATGAAGAAGGAGGTTCGAGTAGTAGACCACCGCAGAGAGGAGACTTTGGTAGAGGTATATTTGCACCCATAGGTAGATTCTTAGGAAGAGAAATACGATGTTACACATGTGGAGAATGGGGACATAGATCATGGGACTTTCCTCATAAAAAATCAGCAAATAAATGGAATGTGAATGTAGCTGAGGCAAAGGAAGAAAATCTTCAAGTCATAGGAAAAAGAAGAGCCACCTGAGGCATGAGAGTCTTTATTACTAAAAAGAGTATTTCTTAAGGAAGAGAAGGAAGAAAATGAACTAGCGCAAAGGAAGATCTTATTCAGGATTGTGTGCAAATCAAAAGAAAAATGTTGCAAAGTTGTGATTGACAGTGGAAGCACTGATAATATTGTTTCCACAGAGATGGTTGAAAAATTGGGGTTGATTAAGATGGTACACCCTACTCCCTACAGAGTTTTGTCGCTATAGAAGGGACATCATATTTTAGTGACAAAACAGTGCAAGGTAGAGATAAAGATCGGTACATATAAGGATGTCATATTGTGTAATGTGATGCCAGTGGATGTGTGCCATATACTGTTGGGAAGGCCTTGGAAATTTGACAGAAAATCCATTCATGATTGCAAAATGAATACCTATACCATAGAAAGGGATGGAAAGAAGCACACATTTCTACATTTGAAGGATGAAGCAGACAAAGGAGAATTTGGGAATAATGTTACACTGATTAGTGGAAAGGAATGCTGCAAGAAGTCAAGAAGGAGAAAGAAATACATTTCTTTGTTGTGGGTAAGCCCAAGGTAATTATGACTTCTACTAATTTAGACAATCTGCCTGTGGAAATCAAAAATATGTTAGATGATTATGCTGATATAATTGTTGATGAATTACCAAGTGAATTACCACCAATTAGAAGTATCAGTCATCACATAGGTTTAATACCTGGTGCAAGTTTACCAAATAAAGAAGCATATAGAATGACCCCTCAGAAGAATAAGGAAGTCAGAAGACAGGTACATGAGTTGTTAGATAAAGGACTGATCAAAGAAAGCCTTAGCCCATGTGCTGTACCAATCGTGCTTAGTCCAAAGAAATGAGGTGAGTGGCGCATGTGTACTGATTCTAGAGCCATAAATAAGATCACTATCAGGTATAGATTTCCATTGCCATGCATAGATGATTTGATGGATTGTTTAAGTGGGTCAAAGTATTTTACTAAAATAGATCTGAAGAGTGGGTACCATAAAATAAGGATTAGAGAGGGAGATGAATGGAAGACTGCATTTAAGACCAACAATGGGTTGTATGAGTGGTTAGTGATGACTTTTGGGCTCACTAATGCACCAAGCACATTTATGAGACTAATGAACGAGGTCTTGAAAGAATATAAAACAAAATTTGTGATAGTATATCTTGATGACATTTTTTATTTTCAGTCAGAGTAAGGAAGAGCATTTGGAGCATGTCAAGCTAGTGTTAAATACTTTGCAAAAGAAGAAGTTTCTTACAAATTTGAAGAAGTATAGTTTTATGAAGAAGGAGCTCATTTACTTGGGATTTATAGTCTGAGAAGAAGGCTTGAAGATGGACCGAGAAAAGATATCTAGGTAATACTAGATTGGCCAACTCCGAGAAGTGTATTTGAGGTAAGGAGTTTTCATGGTCTTGAAAGTTTTTACAGAAAGTTTAATAGAGGTTTTAGTCAAATCTGTGCACCAATAATTGAAACAATAAAGGAGAGAAACCATCCATTTAAGTGGACAGAAGCAGTAGATCAGAACTTCAAGTTGTTAAAAAAGATCACTGAAAGACACGTTTTGGACTTGCCAAATTTTGATAAAATATTCCAAGTTGAGACTGATGCTAGTGGGATAGCAATTGGAGCTGTCTTGAGTCAAGAGTAGAGACCAATAGCTTATTTCAGTGAAAATTTAAATGAGGCCAAGAAGAAGTATTCATCCTGTGATAGGGAGTTCTATGCTATTGTGCAGGCTTTGAAGAAATGGAGGCATTATTTGTTGCCCAAATAATTTGTGTTATATTCTGATAGCCATGCACTGAAGTTCATAAATAATCAGCCGAAGTTGCAGATTTTTACCTTTGTAATCAAATACACAAGTGGTAAGTCAAACAAAGTTGTTCATGCTTTGAGCAGAGTAAATTTGATTATGAAGGAGTTGAAAATTGGCATTTTGGGATTTGAAGAGATGATTGATATGTATGAGGAAGACACAGATTTCAAAGAAATATATGCAGCTGTTAAAAATCCTATGATTCATAATAGAAGCGTGTAGTTGGACTACCTTATTCAAGGGGGATTGTTGTTCAAGAACAATAAACTGTGTATTCCTAAGAGCTCCTTGAGAGAAAATTTGATTAAAGAAAAACATAGTGGAGGACTCTCCAGACACTTTGGATAGGATAAAACAATTTCTCAAGTAAGTGCTTTTTATTATTGGCCAAACATGCAAGCTGATATCAAAAAGTTTGTTGAGAAGTTTGGGATTTGTCAAAATGCCAAAGGAAGAAGCCAAAACACTAGGTTATATCAACCATTTCCAATACCCAATAGACCTTGGGATGCTATTAGCATGGATTTTTTTTTAGGTTTTCCAAAGACTCAAAGAGGACATGATTCCATCTATGTTGTCGTCGATAGGTTTTCTAAAATGGCTCATTTTATTTCTTGTAAGAAAACTAGTGATGCAACTCACATTGCTAATTTGTTTTTCTCTGAAGTTATAAGATTACATAAACTTCCTGTGAGTATTGTTTCCGATAGGGATGCAAAGTTCGTAGGACACTTCTGGAGGACTCTATGGAGGAAGCTAGGTACAAGCCTTAGTTTCAGGTAAACTTATCATCCTCAGACAGATGGACAAACTGAAGTGGTGAACAGGAGCGTGGGAAACATATTAAGGAGTTTGGTTTACAAAAATCCAAAGAAAAGGGACTTAGCACTTGCTCAAGCTGAGTTTTCCTATAATGATACTCCTAATCGAAGTACCGGGATGAGTTCGTTTTAGAATGTTTTTGGAATGCATCCAAGAGGTGTGTATGAACTTAGAGATTTGAGCAAACAAGAGACAATGAGTGAAAAGGCTGAAGAAGTTGCAGGAAGATGTCAAGCAGAGATTACATAAAAATACCCAAAAGTATAAACAAAGGGCTTATATGAAGAGGACTGAAAGGAAGTTTCAAGTAGATGATTTAGTCATGGTTTATCTGAGGAAGGAAAGGTTTCTAATCGGGACCTATAACAAATTGAAAATGAAAAAGATAGGGCCATGTAAAATTGAGGAATTTTTCCTCAAATGCATATGAGATTGAGTTACCAGTAGGAGTTGGGATATCACCCATCTTTAATGTTGCAGATTTGTCCCATACAAAGGAACAGAGGAAGAACTACAAGAAGAACCTATAGAAGAGGAGGACCAGACTTTGAATTGGAAGGAACAAATACCAAAGACAACAAAGAAATAAGTGGAAGCCATTATGGAGAAAAGCGAAACAAAGAGGACTAGAGGACAAACCTATTACCAGTATCTAGTCAAATGGAAGGGACAACCAGCAGAAGATGTCAGTTGGGTGATAGCAGCAGATTTACCGAAGTTTAATGCGGATCCTGAAACATTGGTGGATCAATATTTTCTTCCCTAGGAGTCTGATGCAGGAGCATCCAGATTTAGCCAACAATGTGATTGTGTGTTCACATGTTGTGGCTAACAAGAGGTGGAAAAAAATTGATTATTAATATTTTATTTAGCTTTAATTGTGAGAAGTTAGTTTGTTCTGATTTCCTAACTTAAAAGGGAATATAAATAACAAATTGGTTCTCCCTGTGAGGAGATCAAGTCAAGTAGATTAGACCATTAAGATAGGATAAAATGAGTTTGTCAAAGTGGTTAAGCTGTGAGCTAATAAAATACAAAGAAAACCACTTTCAGGTATATATAAGCATGAGTAGGTAAGTGTGAGGGGGCATAGGTGTGAGAGAGGTGTGAGAGATGAGTGGATAGAGAGGAGAAGCAATGTCAAAAATCCGGCCATCAAGGGCTCGATTCTGTGTATTTTCACTACTGTTAATTCCAAGTGTATGTGTATTTTAATTCTTCTATCCGTGTTAAACTGTCGTTTCTTTTTATTTCTCTGTTGGAGTATATGTATTGCATTGCGCACAGTGGGGGTTCCCAGTAATATGTTTGTGTGAAATTACAAATTCAATTAGAACTTGCAGAGTTGCGATACAGACGTCCATAACGATTTTAGCGTTGATCATACATCGCATCCGAAAAGGGCCGACTAAAGGTGCAAACAACAAAGACACATCGAGATCGTTAGATCTGGTATAGATCAACAGTGGAGATTAAATTGCAACCCAGTGAAATTTCACACATCGACGATTTTTGTGTTTATTGTTAAGACATTGCACGATAAGTAACTTAAGTTGCAATGTGAATCATTTCAGATATTGCATAAGATAATGAGAACCCGTTATGGTAAATGTTAAAAAGTACGATGTGCGATAAGTTTTTCACTGCGAGTTGCGAAATCGCGAAATAGAAAATATTGCGAAATTCGTAAAGTTGCGAAATTGCAGGGAGGTAAGTTATTAAAGTTGTGAAGTATGATCCGCCATGATTGGTCACTGATTGTGTGGGCCCATAAACCACGCAGGTTTCGCACGTATTCTGAAAATTTGCAGCTTTGCTGCATCACTTAACAATGGAGATTTACCTTCACTTTACCATGGAGATTCTTAACTTGTAATAATGTTTGTGAGAATACCATTACTAATACCATGGCTTACTAATACAATACCATGGGTCAATACCATGCCTTACTAATACCACATGCCAAAAAAACCATAACTAATATTCATATACCAATTTTTTTAAATATTCAATTTGATTAGAGGGGGGAAAGGGAGAAACTACATTTGAGATAAATCTCAAATCTTTGATATGTGACTACTGCTAAGAATATTCTCGAATAGTTAGCATATGCTAATTTCCTACTATCCACCTAATGGAAGCTTTATTCCAAAATAGGCACACTTGTTGGAATAATGATCAATTGATTATAATGTTAGCATATTTCTAGAGTAGGAAAATGGAACATCAAAGTGAATTAGGGTAAAAACGTTGTTCAAAATCAAAGGATTAGGGATTTTGTTTTTGAATAAGAAATAAATACTTTAAAATTTCTTGTAGTAGAGTTCAACATGAGTGGACATATGATGGGAGGATGATGAGATCCATAGTGCAAAATGCATGAGAGAGATATTATATGGATGATAACATGGCACAAGTTTCCAACAAAAAGTGAGGTGTGAAATGGTTGGAAGATTATAATTGGAATTGACATATAGGCTTCTTGAATGTGGAGTGGAAATACAGTAATAAATTTTTGGGAATCATTAAAGTGATTTAAAGTGATTTAAAATAAGCAAGGGATAATTTATAAAGTATGATATCATTACACCCAATTCTTTTTTTTTTTTTGAAAGCTAAATAATGAATATTAACAATTCACATTGGTGCATCTTTGTAGTTTCTTTAACAATTTTCAAAAAGTAATTTCAATATACTATGGTAAAAATATTAAAAATATTTAGTTTACAGTGAGGGAGTAGCATTATATTTTTAGCTTTTTTCCTAAAAATAAGAAAATTATATTTGATATTTCAAATTACACATTTAAAATATGCATTAGCATAATGGTCATGGTGTTTTTTTGAGGATTCAAATATTATACCTATATATAGTATTATAGGTCATTAGTCTCGTTTAAAAAGTCATACATATAGAATATATGATAATATTCAATAAAAAATCATGTAATTTATTATTAAAATTGATAATTTTTTTGTTGAATTTCATCAATTTAATCATATGTATGTAAATTTAGGTGAATTTTTAACCAAATAAGTGAATTTTTAATTAATTAATTTATTGTAAAAATGTCTGAAAAATAACCAATTAGTGAAATATTTCCCTTAATAATCTTGGATGTTTTCCAAAATTTAGAAAAATCTATATCCTACATATCTTCTATCTTCTATTTATTATAGTCATCTAAAAAAATGGCATAGGTTCGTATGCTAGACCCATGTCTCAATTTTTGGGAATAACAAAAATACACCCATATTAACACATGAAAACAATCTCAACAACCCATTTCTTTAGAGCTAGAATCCTATACCAAACTAAAAGATAAAGTATTCCAAAGAGAGCCCTTTCCCTTTAATACTTGCATAATCAATAATCATTTTTTACGAAGAGAAGCCTTAGAAAGAAAACCTTCTTTTGAGTATAATTTCCAAAAAAAGGTACCATTCTATTTTATCAGAAATAATACAATATATTATCAACTATAAAAACCCCTTTATTATCGTCACTACCCCATCCCATAAAGTAAACATCTCAAGATTCACTAGTTACCACCCTTAATAAAGCTAAATTATGAATATCTCGTGATCCAAAATCAAAGCACTCTTGAACTTTATGTGTCGGCACCCTTAGAAAATCTAAAGTAGGAAAATTTTGTGATCCCAAATAAAAGAACTCTTGAAATTTATGAGATTTCTGGTTCAAAACTATGAACTTTAGTTAACTCAATAACACGTTAAGACCCCTGCATTGCACTACGATCAACGATAGATTGGGATTAAAGCCTAAACTTGACAGGTTATTTGTTTCTATGTAACTATTTGTTTAAATCCACAAATCATCAAAGTCTAATTATTAATTTTCTAGAGATTGCAAATGAAGATGAATGCTTATGAGACAATAAATTATAGAGATGAAAGTTGAATATGCCATGTACTTGAAGGACTTATAGACTAGTAGTTACTATAGCTAGGTACCGATGTATTTTGGTCATTGGTTGTTATTTTTTGTGTACTTTTACAAATTGGTGATATTTACATCAAGCAAGCTCATGATTTAAGAAGCATCTTCATCTCCTTGGGAAGCAAGTTATAAAGGACTACATGATGATGAAGACATCCACTAGAAATCATTAAGTAATCAGGGAGTGTTGGAATTACTGTCTCTTTGTTTTTTAAATCAATGTATGATAGTTCATCACATGTGAAGAATGTGACTTTTATTGTATTAGGAATTTGTGGTGTAAAATTTGTCTCTATATTGGGGACCTTTTTTTGTGCTTTTAGGAGGTTGTTAGATTTATATGGATATGAAAATATTTTGTCCAACTAGTTGATTTTTATTTTGGTGTGGTTGAAAATATTCATTCAATACTTTATTAGTGTGCTAAGATAATGTGTCTATCTTAAGACAAAGTTTGATTAATTTCACACATTTCTTCATTTGGTCTGATTTTAGAATGGATTTTTTTGGGCTTAAGGAATCTTTTTGGCTTAACATTCAAAGAACATTTCCTAGAGGTATGTGATACATTTTTTGGATGTTTTTTGGGCTTCATTTTTTTAAGGTATTTTGTTTTTAGAGGTTTTGGGCTTAATTTTCATTGCTTTTAGAGGTTTTGGGCTTAATTTTCAAAGGACATTTTTTTTGGATGTATTTTGTTTTTAGAGGTTTTTGGGCTTAATTTCTAAAAGACATTTTTTGGACTTTTTTTGGGCTTAATTTTGAAAGGACTCTTTTTAGGCTTAATATTAAAAGGACATTTTTTGGAGGTATTTTTTAAAGTGATATTTTTTTAGAGGTTTTTTGGGCTTAATTTTCAAAGGACATTTTTTGGAGGTATTTTTTAAAGTGACATTTTTTAAGAAGTTGGGCTTAATTTTCAATGGACATTTTTTGGAGGTATTTTTTGAAGTGACTTTTTTTTAGAGTGTGTGTTTTGGGTTGAAGTAAATCTTTTATAATGATTTTTTAAAATGAGTTTTTGTCTAACTTTTTAAATGATTTTTTTTGCAGGACTTGGAAGGAAATATTTTGAGCTTCATTTCATTTTTAGAAGACATTTTTTTTCTCATATTTTTTAAAGTAAGTGTTTTGGATTGAAATATGTAATTTGTGCAAATTTTTTAAAATGAGTTTTTTTAAATTAAATATTTTGCAATGCTTTTTTTTAATTGAGTTTTTATCTAAATTTTTGAAGGAATTTTTTTGAACTTCATACTCAATTATCATGGGAAATCGAAGGAATTTCCAGAGAAAATATGATCGAACAAGAGACCTTGAGGAATGTAGAGAACAGGGGAGAGAATCTCGCAAAAAAAAAGAGAAGAATGCTCAAATATTGAAAGGGAAAATCAACCTCAACTAGAAGTTGAAGCGGGTATGTAAATGTAAATATTATAAATTGATATTTAAAATTTTCCTAATGTAAAATGTGAAGCTTAATTTTTATTTGAAGAACCAATTTGAAAAATATTTTGCAATGTAAACAATGAAAGATATTCCTCAAAATATTGATGATGAGATACAAAATTTTGAAAGTGAAAGTGAAAGAGATATTGAACCAATGATTGAAGATGGTAAAAATGTTGAAAGAAATTCAAGTGAAAAAATTGAATCACCAAGTGTATATATATATATATATATATTGAATACATGCACATATTATTGAAATTATACATATTTATTAATTTAGTTATTTATTGAATATGTAAACTTATTATGTACTATTAATTCGAATATGTACAGATGAAATCAATATCGATGATGAGATGTTAGAAAATGTTGACACTCACACATATGGAGATAAAAAAGCTTACCATCTTATACGATATCGTCTTAATCGCATTTTTTATTCGTACTTATAAAGGAAAATGTGGCAGTTCAAACCTAATTATTGAAAGGTCTCCTAACATTAAGGAAACTAAAAGAAGCTACAATTTTATTGGGTATTCGAAAATCAACAAAAGATTAAAAAAAAATGAAGAAAAATGTGATACAAAATATAAAGTGCTATAAATTCAATTAGACAATCTAGATAGAAAAATGTTTCACATGCACATAGAGCAATACATATGGCAGTGGTTTCATTAAGTACTAAAGAGAATCGCTTCGTAAAATATATGGCTTGAGCATTAGGAACCTCACGAAAAACTTTGCACAAACATCGAAAATTTCGGTTGCAAATAGATGTAAATGATGAACTCGCTTGTTGGAGAGCTATTTGTAGGCAACCATACAAAGATAGACTTGGAGAAAATGTTAAAAAACCAATATATGAATATTGGATGAAAAATTCATGTGTTTTTCCAAATGCAAGGGATGTGATGTGAAGAAGAATAACACGAAATCAGTACAAAGTACATCCAAAACATTTTTAGACACCACTCAGATAGAGTTTTTCAACAAGTTCAAAGAATAGAATCGTGAAATTGATGTCTCAATCAATGCTTTTGTGCAACAAAAACCATGGTATGTAAAACCTATCACCGTACGCAACACTTGTTGTTGTCGTTATCATGTGGAATTTCAGTTATATTATGACACATTCCTTAATTTTGGTCGAAAATTTTGGAAATATTCACCTCCTCCTTCCACTATCCCTGATTTTATATCTCAAATTCTATGTGGAAGAGAAAGCCATGAATTATTTTACCAAAAAAAATGTGTTGGTGGTAAAAATGCGATGATTGTGGAAATTTGACTAAATTTCAAAACAAATATGGTACTGATATAAATGATCAATTATTGTCCAACATGAAAGTGAAATGAAAGAGATATGAATATATCCATACATCGATTGAAGGTTCAAGTGCTAAAAGAATTGATTTACAAGAAGAAGAAATTTTTGTGATAGGTATTTTTAGAAAGTTTGAGGCATAAATTTATAAATACACCAAGCATTCCCATAGAGCTTAATGGCAGGACTTGCAATTCAAAAAATCTCGTGAATTTTTTCCACCAGGGACCATTTTGTCAATAATTGATTTTGCATAAAACTACATATTTGTTCCACAAAAAGAAATTCAAAGTGAATATTATCATTCTGACCAAGTCTCTATGCTAGTCCATAGAAAAAAATGTTGGTCATATAGAAAGCACCAGTGAAAATCGACATGTTATTAAAGAATATCACTTTTATATCAATGACGAATGTACACCTGATACATATTTTTTACAACACCGTTTTGGAAATATTTATGACTCCTTGAAAAGTCATGGAATAAAATTCAATGAACATTGGATATGGTCAGATGGATGCATATGTCAATTCAAATCTTCACGATTATTCTTTTGGTTGTGTTTTCTTCATATAAAAACTTGCATTAAACATTGTTGGAATTTCTTTGAGACTGGTCATGGAAAAGGAGAACATGGCGGTGCAGGGGCATGCATAAAATGAGCACTTCAAAGATATCAAATGGACCCCTCTGCAAACTGACTTGTGGACGCTAAAGAAGTTGTTCAATGGTGAATCGTTGCACTAAGCCATGAGATTAACCGATCAAGGGAAGCACAAAGGTACATTCAATTTAATTTTTATTGGATTTCCAAGTTTAAACTATGTACATTTATCACAATGATCATCATTGATGGTATTTTGATATCATATTTATATTCTTCTTTGAATTTTCCATATAGGTTTTTTTGACATATTGGAGTTGAAGATGTAGATAGATCGATTGGAAATGACGTTGAAACAATAAAATGCACTCGAAAATTGCATTAAATTAAAATAAAGTTTTCCACAAATGTGTTTGCATTGGATAAAAGAAAATATTCTTGTTTTTGTCATGTTTTCATAGACAACATAGAATCCAATGGTGTTTGTGAAAAAAAAATGTATGTAAGAGATTGGCAACATACAGAGCTAAATACAAAGGGGAAAATTTTTGTTGTAATGTTTGAAGAAATGCAATTAGAGGAGACTACAATATCATCTGATGGTGATCGAGTTTCTGATCTTGTTAGAGAAGGTAACATTTGAATTGCTTTCAAATGATAGAGATCTAGAAATAGATAATAAAATCAAGTACATGTATGTTAATTTTTCATGTTAATTATGATCTAAATTTGAATACATAAGTTTGTTTTATTGTGCAGGAGACGTTTTTGCTGTAATTGCACCTACTATCAACAATGAAAATGTGAAGTATTATTTGATGTGTTGCACTGAATGAAAGATGAAATTATTAGAAAACTATAATGATAACGGGTTTACATATGATAGAGGGTCTATTATACTGAAAGGTTATTTTTTCAAAAAAACTAATTGTTGAACCTCAGAATTATACTCTCTCTGACATCATTTCTCACCCTTTTTCCTTACTTTGTCATAAGTTCATACACTCCAATCAATGATAAATGTCATGTTTTATCTCAAGGAATGCATTTAAATTATTTCTATCTTATATTCTGATACTCTTGCTATTCAAATGGATTTTTGTAATTTGGCTACAGAACGCAGCCTATTTTGTAGCTAATCGTTGGTTACGTAGCTACTTTCATGGTTTGACAGGTTCCAAGGAGAAATTAGAGAAACAAGCCACATGGGCATCTCTAGAATAATTCACACATGGATTTTGTCCTATCTACTTGATCGAAATCGATAGAAAATGATGCTTGAGATCGTGGTCAAAGTCCGATCAAAGGATGTAAACTGAGAGCATAAGAACTCTTGATTTTCTCTGATGTAGAAATTCAAGAGTTAACCAGTTAAAATCAAATTCTATGTTTCGATTAAATAGCCACCTGTAGGCAAAGTTAGCTCATCACAATTATGTTTTGTCTTATTTATATCGGTTATGCAGAAATCGGTAGGCAGTTGTAATTTCTGAAACATTGTGTATTTTTTTAAACTATGTTCTTTTCATAATACAAGGATCATGTTTATGGTTCGAGTACCTGCTTAATGTGTATATAGTCAGCTAGGATCTCGACCAAATCTGTTGCAGAGGGACCCTGCACAGGAGGAGGTTTTTCGTTAATTATTTTAGTTTAATTCTTTACTCTATTTCATCAATTTCTTGAGTAGATTAATATTGTGTTGCAGTTTTTTCAGTCTCATAGAATTAATTCATGAATGTTTTATTAGCTTCAATGGTAGAATAATTATGTAATATTTTCTTTCTTAAAACATTTCAAGAAGGTAGATTTATCTATTTTCCAATTGGATTAAGTTTGAGGCAATAGAGCTCACAGTTGTTTATGTTCCTTTCATGTTCTACCATTTACTTTCTAAGATCAAATTCTCAGTTTATTGTATAATTGGATGTTCCTAACGATCAAAAAAAAGTGGTGACTTGTCATACTTCACAATTGGGCGCTCAAATGTCTAACCTATGAAATCATTGAGCTTTGCTTTTTACATGCTTTTACATTATTTTCTAGATTAAGATCCTCATTCAATTGTATAATTAGGTGTTCCTAAATATCAGGCCAAGAGGGTGACTTGTCATATTTCACAATTGGGTGCTCGAATGTCTAACTTATGTAATTATTGAGTTTTCCCTTTACACACTTTAATTGCTTTCCTAGATTTAAAAACTAAAGTATAATCGGCTGCTTGTACATCATCTCAAGAGGGTGATTCTATCATACCTCCATATTGGATGTTGGAGTGATTGAACATGCCTTAGTTGTTTTCTTTTACATGCTTTAAATTCTTTCCTAGACTTAAATTTTCAAAACTAAAGTATAATCGGTTACTTGTACATCATCTCAAGAGGCTGATTCTATCGTACTTCCATATTGGATGCTGGAGTGATTGAGCATACATTAGTTGTTTTCTTTTGATTCTGCTTTCATCCAAAGTATCATTGCAATTTCAAATTTCAGTCATAAGATTTAGATCCATGAAATAGGACTTATGTTAAATTAGAAGTCATTAGAATAGACACTCAGTTTTCAGATCAGATTCTAACCAGTCAATAGTCTTTGATTCATTTTTATGCAAATTAGTTTAACTTAAGAACACTTCCTTTTCTTCCTTCTTTTAAAATTAGTTTTAAACATTTAAATTTCACTAGATTCATTTCATTCCTTCCATAATTCTAGATTAACATTAGACATAAAAGAAAAAAACCCCCAAGACAACATAAAAATATATACAACGAAGTAAGAAGAAGGTTAACTAAGCACATATAGTGCACCCCACTTCATCAGTTTACAAACCTCGGTTGATAATTTATGTAAGAAATTTAAGACATTAAATTGACCAAACATTTTGGCGCCGTTGTCGGGAAGTGTAATTAGGTAACCTCATTTATTACATCTAAAAAAAATTGATATGCATAGGGAAAGAGATTCTAGGGGTAGATTCATAGCTAGAGACAGGATTTTAATTCCTACAACACCACCCACTCCACCTAGACCATGTAGTGATACACCACCATCTCAAACTCATATTCCATACTTCACTAGACATAGACTTCTTGAAGTCCTAAGGTCATAAATCCAATTAGGAGGATCTCCTACTACATCCACTGAGGCAGTCTTAGGGGAAGAAGATTCTAGATCTCCAATAGAAGGAGTAACCTTTTTCACCTCTACAGGGAACATATTTTAGCTGAAGAGTTAGAAATTCCTAGTGGAGAAGAAGAAGAAGAAAATTTCTTCAACATTCCATTAATAGAAGAACCAGAGGAAGAGAAATTAACCTTGCAAATTGAACCTTAGCTCCGAAGAATCTATAATGGCAGGAAGAGGAGAAGGAGGAGAAGGAGAAGTTATAAATGGATAAAATCTACTCTTTGGAGGAAGAGGTGGAGGAAAAGGTAGAGGGAATGCAGGAGGAGGTAGAAGAAATGAAGACAATATAATAAATAAGGAAATTAATACTTCTTTTGGATTCCCTATAATTGATGGAGATACAAATGCCACAGTGAAAAATATCTCACCTTTTATCCTCCCAAATTTTCATGGATTAAAAAGTGGAGATTCTGAAACCTTTTTGTTTGAATTTTAAGTTTTTTGTAGAACTTATGATTATTTACAAGACTATCAAATACTTAAGTTATTTCCTTCAACATTGAAATGAGCAGCTTTAAAATGGTTCATGGGTTTAGTCACTCAGTCTATCAGGACATGGAATGACATGAAGAAAGAATTTTTAGAAAGATATTTGGATTATTTCATACTCATTATCACAAGGATGAAGTATTCAAAATGATGCAAAAAGAGGATGAGAATTTGGAGGATTTAATTGAAATATTCAATTATAACGTAAAAAGAGAAAAAATGGATAATTTAGATCAAGATACTTTAAAAACTCTTTTATTAAAAGCCATTAGAGATGAGTGGATAGATATCCTCAATATGATGCGGAAGGGAGATCTTTCTCAACTCTCATTACTTTACATTGTTGAATTATGTATTCATCTCTCAAGGGGAAAAGCAAAAACCGGGAAAGGTCCAAGAGATCATTCTCTTGCTAGAGTGAATAGATCGGCAACTGGAACAGTAAGTAGGGCAGAAATTGGAAATATTCTTTATGAATTTAAAACAGATATCTTAGGGAGTATTAGTGAATAGATAGACACCCTTAAATTACAAAACAAGAAGAAAGTCGAGACTGATGATCTAGCTATTTTCTGTCCTAAATGAAGAAAGAAGCATGCTTTAAGAGAATGTCCTCTTGATGCAAAAGTCATAGAGACCTGTATGATTTGTTCAGAAAATCATGAAACTAAGAGTTGCCCTTCAATTCTAGGTCTTAAGGTTGTTTTCCAAGAAGAAACAACTTCAAATCCAATAGAATCTCTTTGCTTTGTCTCTAGAAGACCATGGCATGGGCCACAAACTCAAGGCTTTAACGATCAATTGTATACTCAGCCTCCACCAAATAATTAGAATTCTTGGCAACAACCTTGGCCTCAATCTAAATCTTGGGCACAATGAATGCAAAATCCATATGGTAAATACTCTCAATACTACCAATATCCTCCATCATATCCAAACTATCCTCCCCAACAAATTCCTCAACAAAATCAACAACCCCAACTCCAAAACCAAAATCCACAACTTTCATTGTCGTTCCCACAAAGACCAAATCAACTACCTACCCAACCATTACCAAACCCCAATAATAAAAATCCTCAAAATACATACATGATATAAGGACATCAATTTCCAACCTACATGATTACTCCACTAGATCTTAATGATGTCCAACTTAGATCTTGTAGGATAATAGAAAAGAAAAAGACTTCTGTAGTTATTCAAGAACAAGATAATTTTGAGGAAGATTCTCTACATTCAAATAAAATTTTTGAGGAAGGAACATCTCTTCAAAACTAGAATTCTAAAAATGAAAAACAAAAAGAACCAATAAACTGAACTCCTATCATAGAGCAACCATAAGTACTTACTTATAAACCCCCTTTTCCTGAAAGATTACAAGTTGATTGAGGGGTAAAAAAACATAATATGTTTCCCAATTATGATTTTCTAGATGAATTGAAAAAATTGTTTGTATCAAAATCCATTTTTTACAGACCATTAAAGAGATTCCAATTCTAGCCAAAACAATAAAAGAGTTTAGCATGAAGAAACCAGGAAGAAAAACAAAAGAAATAAAAAGAATTCAACTAGTAGGAAAAATTGCAGACATAATGATGGGAAAAATTGCCATACAAAAATATCTAGATGTAGGAAGTCCAATTTTAAAAACACATATCAATGGTATTGAAATTCCAAATACATTGATTGACTTAGGAGCAGCTATAAACATCATGAAAAAACAAACCATGGAACAACTCAAACTTCCTAACCTTATGTATACACCTACATTACTGCATTTAGCAGAAAAATCTGTAATCAAGCCAGATGGTGTGTTAGAAGATATTTCAATATCCTTAGACTCTTGGGAGTATCCTGTCGATTTTATGATCTTAACTCCTAAGAAAAATGTAGGAGGACATCCAATAATATTAGGAAGACCTTGGTTGGCTATAGCTGATGCTTTCATTAGTTGTAGATCTGGTGATATGTACATCTATGATGGTAACTCAACAAAGACATTCACTCTATATCCTCTAGAAAAAACAATCACAGAATTAGAATATGAAGAATGGATTGATGATGAAAATGATATACAACCTCTCCTTACTTTTTCAAGCATTAGTGAAGATAGTCAAATCTTAAATTCAATAGAAAATTTTGAAACATCTTCAGAATATGAACATGAACAATTTCAAGAACAATGCAATATTAAATATTTGTCATCCAGGCAGATGTCTCTTTATTCTATGGAAGAATTTGGTAGCTCTACAGTTGAAATCTTTCTAGGAAAAAATTTGAACATAAACAAAAACTTGGAAAGATTACAACAAGAAAAGTTAATCAAAACATTACAACAACATTCTTCTGCATATGCATGGAAATACACTGACATGAAAGGAATTAGTTCTAAGACTTGTATACATCACATCTACATTGAGGAAAATTGTAAACCTATCAGACAACCTCAGAGAAGGATGAATTCAAATCTTAGGGAAATTGTGAAAGAAGAATTGCAAAAATTGTTGAAGACGAACTTCATCTACCCAATTTCAGAAAATCAGTGGGTTTCCCCTTTAGTGATTGTGCCCAAAAATAATGATAAGTGGAGGGTATGCATTGATTATTGAGATTTGAATAAAGATACCCTAAAATTTCATTTTCCTTTACCTTTTATAAATCAAGTATTGGATAAATTAGCAGGTACGAAGTATTTCTCATTCTTGGATGGTTTTAGTGGTTACAATCAGATTCAGGTAGAACCTGAAGACCAAGACAAGACCACATTCACCTGTCCATGAGGTACTTATGCCTACCAAGTACTTCCTTTTCGGTTGTGCAATGCACCTGTAACATTCCAAAGGGCAGTACTAGTAATTTTTTACTATCTAATACATGATTGTGTAGAGGTATATATGGATGACTTTACAATTTATGGGAATTCATTTGAAGAAGCTTTAGAGAATTTAGAAAAGGTTCTTAAAAGATGTAAGGAAGAAAACCTTTCACTAAGTCATGAAAAATGCTTTATGATGTGTACTGAAGGGATTGTTTTAGGACATCATATTTCAGGAGATGGAATTAAAGTTGTTATAGCATCATTTATCACCATTATATACTTGATGACTTATGCATTGGCCTTGAGCAGCCCTTTCTTTTTAGACTTGGTCATATTTCTCAAAAAAAATATTTCAAAACCCATACATGACTCTTCCTAGACTTTTCTTCATATACACACAAGTCCATACATAGAGAACCCACGTATGCTATTTAAAATATTAAAAAATATATAATTTCCCTAATTTTGAGGCAAGGTTTACAGTTGTTCCTGTAACTTAACTACCCCAACTCATGGCCTAATTGTTCCCCAACTGAAAAAACTAATTTGAGGGAGTATAAAAACCCCTCAAGGGAATGGCCTAAGGGAGGAAGAGAGAGAATTATAGATTTATACCCTGTTATAGCCCTATCAAAGTTTGATATTTCCCCAGTGCCTCCTACACTTCCTAGATTTTCAGGAAATATTTGTTTCCTTGAGATGCTCAAGCATCCTATGTGACATCCATTGTGCACTATTCTTGGAAGAATTTTTGCGAGGCTAGGGCTAAACGGATCCAGAGGATGGTATGCTTGAGGTCATGGCATATTTTAGGTGATCTCTCCACATTTGTTTACTGTACATGTCGTCAATAAAAGAAGTGCCATATTGTTCATGATGTTCATGTGTCATTTATCTCTTATACATGATTAGTGATCTTAAATAGTTCATTGGTTGTTATTTTTATGAGATTATGCATGATTTTTGCTAACATATAGAACATATATATATGTTGTACAACTAGGTTTTTGTGCTTGTTCTTTGCTGGTCTGCAGGCTCTAGAGCACAAGGAGTTGCAAGGGGTTTGAACCCCGCGAGATCTACTACAACTGAAGGATAAACACGTAAGATTTGCATTCCTTATTCCCTTGTTTAAAGTATAGAAGTTGGTTACTTAAGTCCTTCTTGTGATGACATGCCCCTGACCTGTGAAGGTTTATCAACCCAAGAACTTATGGTAACATTGCCCATAACAGAAATGGTGACTCCACTGGGGATTACATCCGTGTAATTCCTAGTTTGGGTTGTTTTATCTGTCTTGTAGGTTCCCTAAGCGGTTTATCAATTTTTACAATCTAGTAAGTCTTTTTTCAATCAGACAGAAGACCTGGTCTCTTGATCAAGCTTAAATTTTTTATTTTTTTCCTTATTTCTATTTACATGCACTAATTAGTCTTTGCAAAATCACGTATACCTCCTGTATCTTCCAAAATAACCCACGTATACGTGAGTTTATTTGGTCACAGTCGTGTATACACACTTGTTGCATATTGCAAAACAGTGTATGCCTGGAAAAATTTGAAAATTTGAGTTTTAAACCTCTGTTATTTTTTCTGTCTATGGTGGACTACTCTTGTGGTGTCTTTAAGGTCTCTGGACTGTGTTTATTGTGGTTGCATATCCATTTCTCTCTTGTTCTTGTGAAAACCTAGCCATTTGGTAGATTGCCTATTTTGTGTGATTGCAATTGCCGCTGTAGCACCAAGATCTCTTTCTAGATTTCTTGGTTGTTTTGACCATTCAAAACAGTGAGCCTTTGCTTGTTTTCTCTTCTTGGCCTTATGCGTTGCTTCGCTTTTGGTTTTTCCCGTTTTTGACTATCTTGGTTTTCTTGATTACTCGGACTAGCCTTGTAACAAATCTTGAAGAAACCTTTCTTGGTTTTTTGAGTTTTTGTATGTTGAAAGATTGTGCTACTGCACTAAATCAGTGGTTTGAGTTTTTGCTTCTTTTCGCTCATTTGGGTCCCGCTACAAAAGTAGCATAGTTGTCTTGAGCACTTTGAAGCCCTGTTCAAACTCATTTTTTCTTGATTCTGGTTCTTGGGTAGTTTTATGCTTCTCGTCTTGAAATCTTTTTTCCTTCCATTATAAGTAAAAATCCCAAAAAACATTTCTTGTTTTCCGTTGCTTTTGCTTTGAGTTAATTTTTACAGTTTCTTCATATCTTTTGAAGATTTTTGTTGGTTTCTAGTCTTTGGTTCTTGGCTTGGTTGTGAAGGAAGTCTTTTCTTGATTTCTCTCTTTTGCATCAAGTACAATTTGGCATTTTTATACATAGGAGTTATGTGTGGAAATAGCCTTGTTTTTCTTTCAAAAGTGATTGAACCATTTTATTTCTAGAGACTCCTTTTGCTTCTTCAAAGTTGCCAATTTTAGAATTTGCATGTCATTGGTAGTTTTGCATTAAGTGCATTGAAGCATTTTAGTATTTTTCATAGTTTTTTGGATTGTGTGAAGTGTGAGTAACTGAAAAAAAAAACAATGTTTTTGCTTACTTAGTTTCGTAGAACCCATATAGAGATATCTTTTCATCGAAAGGAAATTATTGCATTTGCATGTAGTAGGTTTTCATTGATTTCTTTTGCGTCGAAAAACACCATCAGTTTCACTTCCATATACCTTTGATTTGAATAAAATCCAATTTAAAATCAAGCGCTATAATTAAAAGCAACTAGAAGTTTTTGTATCATTGTCATTAATCATACACCAACTAGCTAGGTTGTAGGGCCTTGGAATAAGTGAGTGGAGAGTTAACTCTCCAAGGCCGCTCAAACTGCTAAACATAGAAAGTTTATTAAAGAGAAAAATCCAACTCCTTTAAGTGGACTGGGAAAGCTCTCATCTAGAGAGTCAAGCGTGAGGGATAGTGCAAGCAAAGAAGAGAGATACCCCCTCTCCTATTTGCTAAATCTTGACTTAATACCGTTCCACCTGGCTACCGATACGGATTGGTGTCCTTAGTTACCTCTCCTAGGGACCACATAGGTGACTGCGGGGGGGAATACCCGTGGTACCTGTTAGGGTCCTATAATAATAGATTTCATAATTTTTGAATTGATTTTGATAGTCTTGTAAATATGTACATAACTTGCTTTCTGCAAGTTTTTTTCCCATATTTGGAAAAATGAAAAGAGGGTAAAATTCCTAAAAGAAATATCAAAGGACTTAGAAAAATATAGACCCCAAAAGAAAAAAGAGAAGAATGAAACATGAAAGTGAGCAAGTCAAAATGCCACTACTATTTACTTTTACTGCAAGAATAATGATTGTGTACAGATTGTCAATAAATGACATAATCCATGATCAGTTAAATAGTTAAATCTTAACTTTTCATGTTTTGAATTTCATGTTTTAGATAGAGAATAAAGATATGTCAAACTGTTTAAACTTGACAAATCAGTATATAGTTAGAGAATAAATGAGGAGCTCAACAGTTTAATTTGAGCGCTCGAATGAAATAAGGGTAGACTTAGATAGATTTATGCTTTAAAAGAAAAATGGATTTAGGGTTGCAAGCCTAAATGCACCCATGAAAATGAAGCAAAATGTTAGAAATAATGATGGGTAGGTAGAAAGCAGTTATGTAAGACATGTAATAAAGCATCATTGGGCAAAAATTACTATTTACCCTCCCCTACAGTGATTTAGTATTCTAAACTTTCAGTTAAGAGGCTCAGATCATTTTTCTGACATCTGTTGGGGCCGGGCCCAAGGCTTAATAACTGATTGGTTAAAGATATTTAATTCCTTACATAAAACCCATTTTCATCAGCATTGTCACCTTCATTCATAAACATGATCCCTTTTCCTAAGTAAAAGCACTTTTTTCTTAGTAAAAGTAAAAACCCTACATAACTAATTTCTTTTCATTCAAAATCACTCAAAAAACCCTTAAAATGCATTTTATCCTAAGTTTAAGTGTGAAAAACAAAAAATGAGACAAGTTATGCTTATTTGTCTATCTTTATACTTTACTTAGTGTTAAATTATGTATTTTATTCATTTCATACATTACACCTTTGTTTCATATTAATTTCTAACTTATATTATTAATTCCATAAACTATACCTTTCTCGTATATTATTAAGCCATTTATATTTTAAATAACCCAAAAAACCCACTATTTTAAAGTTTTAACCTATGTTAAATATCCCACGGGATGAAATAATCTCGCCCATTATCCCATAGGTTTAAACAGATCATAAATATATATCAAGCCCCCCTATGGTTCTTAAACACTTGTCAAAGGTATATTATACCACATAATATTTAAACCCTGCACCAATATATCAGTTGAAACATTCGGTAAATGTTTTAATTAAAACTTATATAAACATTACCCCCCCCCCCTCGCCTATCGTATAACCCAAGGTTTTAAATTTAATAAATATTTATTTATAAAGTTAAAAACTACATCGTCGCATTGATAAACCCTGGCCCCACTCCCAAATCCCGAGCATCTTCCAAATCAAATCCTGACCATTCGCAATCGAACTCCCAGATCCAACGATGGAAAATCAATATCGCAAATAAAGTTGCTCTATCCTAACCATTTCATTTCTATGTGAAATAGGTAGTTTTCCCTGTTTCTCACTCCTCCACGTGACTTACATTCATTGGATTGCATTCGATTCGTTCAAAACCACTTACCACTTAGAACCCGTGCGATAACCACCTGTGGTTTCTTCCCTTTGAAGCCGAAAACCACCTATTTGACTGATTTGACCACCATTTATTGCAAGCCTAATTTAACCTTAAATTTCCTAAATAAACCTTGAAACGCAATGTTATTCCTTTCTTCTGTGATTATTGACTGTATCTGCCTTTTGGACTTAGAAGAAAGAAGCTTTTATACTGTTTTCGTACCCATAATCATTTGAAAAGCCTGCATTCACTGTTAAAGATTGCAAAGAAGCCTTGAATTACTCCAGAAACCAGAAAAGACACCACAGGACCGGTTATAAAGCCTCATATCCATTTTCAAAAGACGCATACCTGTGTATAACAGGTATTTTTCAAGAAATCGAGCCTATTATCAGTTTAAAAAGAACCTTGATAAATAATAAATACATTCAGAGTTCAAATTATCCAAGGAAACCTATTAAAAGATCCAAAAAAGAGGCCAAACCCTGGAAAATTTGTTTAAGAAACCCTATTTTATACTACGCACCGTTTTAAATGAAAAATACTAAGTTTTTCTAGTTTTCTAGACTATATAAAACTCTAATTTTAGCCCATAAATCATTTGAAGGTAGCCTAATCCTCTGTGCCTTAAATTGAAACAAATTTTAGCCCAGTTATCCATTGAAAAAGTCCAAGAAACCCCTATTTCTTGTTTTCTAAACCAATGAGTGTCTGACAATACATGTTGAAAATAAAAAATTGAAAGCAAAATCCAAGAAAATAACATATTCTGCTTGTTTTAATTCAAGAACCCCTGCCAATGTGAAAGAATACTTACGTAAACTCTTTAATCTTACAGAAGTAGCCAAAAAGCCAAAAAGCCGAGTTTGTGTAGTCCAAAAAGCCTAAAAATGCCTAAATCTACCCCAGCTGCATCTTGCAAGACTGCCATCATTATGAATCCTCTACAACCCCCTGTTGTAAACATTGAGCACACCCCATTAGCAGATGTTGACTACAAGATAGCAGACCCAATTGTAGAATTCAATTTGTTGGAACTTCACAACTGGAGCTTTGAAAAGTCTTTAGATCAGGTGGAAGAAGTTCAAATTTGGGAATCAAACTTGCCCAAATATGTTGTTCTAGTTACTCATTCATGTCCAGAGGTCACTAGGTTATGCCATCATTATTATATGCCTGAGCAAAGAGAAATAGTCAATGCCAACAAAGAAGTACTTTTTACTATTAATGTTGAGTCCATTAAACAAATGTTATAGCTCAAACCTGATCCACAGGCAGTTCCTTTGTCCATTGAAGCACTTACCAAGCTGTACATTGGCCTTGATTTTCCTAAAAGATTACAGATCTTCCAAATATTCATGCCCTTACATGTGGAAATTCCTCAAATCAATCCTCCATATTCCACTTCAAGATTTCCAGAGGGTTCTAGGCATGTCATTTCCATACTGTCCTTCATCCTAGGGTATTTCACTGATGAACATAAAGATGAATCCATCCTAGGTTGCCGGTCCACTTTCACACCAGGACAACCTCCATCTATTATTTTCAATTATGCTGGGTATATTGTTGACAATATCCATGAACAACTAGTTAAAATGCCAACTGAAGGAATGTTTAGATACACATCTTTTCTCTTCCATATGTTTTTGTATTTTCAAGCAAATAAGTTTCCAGTAACCCTCTGGAAGCTTGACATTTTAGGAAACCCACTTTCAGTTATTTTTTGGACATCCTTAATCAGGAAAGAGTCCATAGAGTTTTCCTATTCATAGTTTTCAGACTTCTTTGTTCATCCATTGATAAATATGTTGACCAACACTGAACAACCAAGGATCAATGAGGAAATGAAGAAAATCCTACAACTATCTGAACAGACAAGGACTGGAGATTGGTATTTGTATGAGAAACACACATAAATTAGATTTTTTGGCTCTAACTTGTTACCATACAAACTACCAAAATATGTACCAATGAGGGGTTTTGGCTTGGAATAGATCAGGAAAATCTCAAATTATGATTCAATCAATTTTTTAGCAGCAAAGAAGAAAACATAGTTTAAGTTGAAGAATCAAGTGGGACCATTCATTTGTAATCATAGAGATGTAGAGATATAAGTAGCCAAACAGTTATTAGAAGACAAATTTGAAGAGAGTTTCACCTGGAACTATGATCCACAAGGAATACTGAGTAAAATGAGGGTTAAGTGTACACTGACACCCTACATTCATGAGAAAAAACCAGAGATTGAGAATTATGTTAATCAAAGTAAGTGGAAATAAAACACTTTAATAGATGCAGTAAGCAAGGTGATACTAGTCACACTTTACAAACTGTAGATAAAACAGAGAAAGTCGCCAAGAGAGTCAGAGAAGAAGAACCTTATGTTGCTAAAACCACTACTCAGACTAGGTTCAAGATAAGATATAATAAAAATCCCAAAACATATCCAATGGGTAAAGAGAAAGTAACTATTGAGGTTGAAGACACATATATGTCCCAGTAACTAATAATGATGCTACTACAGTCATCATAAATGAACAAGTTACAAAGAATTTGGATGAAGAACAGATGGATAATTCAAATGCATAGTTGATAGAGAAACAACAGAACATGGAAGCATCATCTTCATAGACAGCAGAGGAAAAGGACCTTGATATCAAAGAAAAGTATAAAAAAATCAAGACAAAGAATGAAGAGATAAAAAAAGAGATTTACTCTCAATACTTGAAGCAAACACCAAGTGTTCAAAACTGACTCTTATAAGCTTTTGATTACTCAAATAAAAAGCTGATCATGTCAGTGTTACAGTCTACAGTGAAGGTTCCAAAGATAGTTGCAGATTACAAAAATATTGATCTAGAAGTACAAAAAGAAAAAATTCATGCTCTTGATCAAATAGAATTCCATAGACAGAGCTCAGAGATGTTGTATTCAACCATTACAACCAAGGCTATGAGTGTTCAGAAACTTCAAAACAAAATCATAAATATCAAATATCAAATGAAACTTGAAAAAGCATCATTGTATGCTAAATATTTCAGAATTAAATCTTTAGAAGAGTTGGTCCTGCAAGTGGGATATGATCCTGCAAATGTGAAAGTAGCAGAGCATTTAGTGAAGAAGAAAAATGAGGCATTGCAACATTAAGGAAATAGCTTAAACTTCCATCAACTGAACATCCTGAAGCTAAGGGAATTATATAAGAAAAAACTCAGAAGGATGATATGATGAATTTAATTTTTTCAGTTAACAATATAGATCAAAGAAATGTTGACTCAAATGGACAAAATTTTCCATGAAAGGGAAACAACAAAAGCTCAGGAAACCCCCACAGTTATTCCTATGGTTACTACAACTGTGTCTTCAACTCTAGTAGAAGAGTTGGCACCCAAAGAACCACTAGCTACTGCAATGCCAGTGACATCATCTACAACTTCAGCTATAGAGTCATCCACTATATCAACTCAACCCACAGATGAGGCCAGTAAATTAGTAAAAGCCATGGAAGAAATTTCACTTCAGAAAAGTGAGATTAACAGATTGAAAAAGATGATTGATAACCTTGAAAACACAAACAAGTTAGCTCAAATAAATGCTAAAACTCATGAGCAAAAAGCTAATAGGTTAAATGAAGAACTAAAGAAGTTACAAAAGGAATTAACCTTAAAGGAGCCAATGTCATATATGAAAAATTATTTATGGAACAAAATCATTGAAGCCGTCAATGATGTGTGGCCCTCAATTCAAGTGATCTTTGAACATAGATATTTACTAAAAGCAGCACTAACATAAATTCAAAAGACTAAAGATGAGCTTGATAACAAACTTGAGTAAGCAATAGAATTGATCAAGTTTCTTAACAGCAAAAACAAACAAGAGTTAGAAGAAATTGAGATTACTGACAGGATTGAAACAATACTTGAAATAAGGAAAGTCATCACCAAGAAGAACCTAATCTTACTCAGAATCTTTGAAGATTTATTCTATCTGCAACATGAGATAAGACACTTGTTTTTCATAAAACCAACTTTTGCCAGATATACTGAGGCAGATGAAAACTTCAAGAAGCTGAAGAAGATACAAATTCCAAATGAAGAAGCTTGGCAATCACTTACAGATTTACTGTGAAAGTAAAGGGCAGATAAGATGAAGAAAACAATTTGTTGATTTTCAGTCAAAACAGATATATTACAGCGAATAAAAACAATTTTACAGAGTTAAAGAGTATCAGTGGTTAAATAGTATCAGATTAAAAGAAATCAGAGTTAAAGAGTATAAGATAAAGAAGATCAGATTTCAAAACAGATTTAAAATATCTTGGCCAACAAAGAGGACACCAAGGTAGCCAACTCCACCTAATCCACAAATAGAATTCTATTTTATTTGGATAGATAGTACAACTTGTTGATTTGTTGAGCAGCTGTCTCTATTTTGTTGTAAATATATTTCTATTTTCCTTAGATAATTCCTAGAAGCATTCTAGGATATTTTGTAAACTATATTGTATAAATATTTCACTCTTTGAAGTATTATTGTGGAATAAATTGCTAAAGATTTCTATAGTCATTTTTTTTGGACTTGACGGCTTTTGTGTTTCGAATCTCAAGTAGCAAAATGGATCGAACCAATTAGCATCATATTTCAGGATTCATGCGATGAGCTATTGAAGTGAAGTATTTTCTACTTGTCATTGCTTATCTTTTTTGTTTCATGCATCCATAAATGTGTTCCAAATTTGAATGAATAAACAATAGTATTACTTCAGGATTTGTTAAAAGCACCCTACCTTTACTGTTTATCATTTCTATGTTTTCTGCTAATTTTCGGAGTAGGGAACCCTTAATTGCTCAATTTTTCGTTTTACCTATGCCTATTACTTCTCTTTTCTGGATCAAAGAACCCTTCATTGAAATTTATCCCAATCATATCACCTCACAAAAAAGCCTTCCAAGATCTTCAAAGGGTTATTTATCTTGCCCTGAAAACATTTGACTTTTTGACCTTGATCCTAGCTCTGTCTGCTTGATTTTTGACTCCTCAACCCAATGGACAAACAAATTCCCCATTATCCATGTCATTAAGTGATTTTTCCCACCAAATAAAACAAACCAAAACCAAATTTCACAATCATAACTAGCCTAATATTTTATAAATCAAACAAAGTTAAATTTTATAAAGAGAGCCCTCTCTAAACCCCAGGAAGGTTAGAACCTAGAGTTTAAAAGTAGGTCTGTGGTTACCTCTAGATTTCTTACAACTATAAATCAAAATCTCACAACTTTGAGAATTACTAGAGTGATAACATATTGGCGACCATACTTGGGACTTAACCAATCCTTAGTTGTAAAATAGATCTTAAAGGAAATCATTTTTATCATCCTTTTGCGTTTAAGACTATTTGACAAGTTGTGAGTATTAAAAACAATAATTCTGGCTTCTAGGAAGATTTACTATACTAGGCCTAACCCGGATCCTAAACCTATTGTAATAGTAGATAACCCAGACAGAATTGGGAAAAATAAAAAAAACAAATAGTAGATTTAGATGCTATAGTACCATTATTAAGAGCAAATTCATTACCACAAGAGTTAGTAAGTTTGCAAGATATAGAGATTGATTTGAAAATTGAAAATTATTTGTTCAAAAGAAAATCTGAAAATAATCTAAGTACTGTTGTTTTAAACCTTGTTTTTATTTCATTTTTTGAAATAAAACAGAAAAATATTACAGTAGATTCTGAATTAAAGAAAGTTAGAAATCAAGACAAACTTGAAGAGATTAATGCTACTATCCTTAAAGAAATTGATGAAGTTATTGAATTAGCTCAATTGTTAGCTTACACATCTAAATCTTCTATTCCTCATTTAGATAACACTACCTCATCTATAGTTTCCACTACCATATGGTCTACAGATCCATTTATATCTAGACTACCTGTACAACCTAGAATATTATTTCCTTCATCCCCTTTATCCACTAGTTTACCTTCCACTTTTTCAAATACATCATTCTCATTTCCTACTAGTTCTTCATACATTCCAATTTCACTTCCTAGTACCTCAACTTCAGCCTTTAATTCATCCATTGCTTTTTCTACTTCAGCATCCTATAATCCAGTTTCATCAGCCACTACTTCCAGTTCGACCCCAAGCACAATTAATCTACCCCCAAGCCAATTTAAAATTCAAGCTATGGCTGCTAGGTATGCCCGTCTAGTTCTTCCAGGACAACTTCATGACATGCCTCAGGATTACCAAAGTAATATATCACAATTTGATGATACTACACAGTACACCGCACAACAACACATAAATAAAATGACAGATTACTTTGAACTCCGTGAAATAGATGATTTAGATGTACAAATGAGGTTACTTTCACAAACATTAACAGGAGAAGTCAAGAAATGGTTTAAAGGCCTTACTGCTAGTAGTATAGCTGATTTACCGGTTTTCCATAGATTATTTTTAAATAAATGGGAAAAGAAGAAAACCCCCCTTCAAATATTGTTTGAATTTGATGAAATGAAAAGAGCTCCCAATGAATCAGTACAAGACTGCTGCACTAGATATAACAGTGTTTACAATTCAATTCCTACAAATCTAAAACCCACTCCTAACTCTGTCTTGCTCAAATTCCTAGATGGATTTGACACTAACATGGCATATCAGTTAAGAGAAATAAATGCAGAAACCTTATAAAGAATGCAAACAAATGTTGTAGGCGTAGAAGTAAACATTTTAGCTAAAAAGGCCAGATTAAGAAATGGGAGGAGATTAACCATGAAAGAAGAAGCCTCTAGTTCAGACACAAAAATAGATATGTTAGCTAAGACTTTAGAGAGAATGATGGATATGTTACATAACTTAGAAATAAGACCTCAATGGGATAATTATCTCATCAATTTTCTAAGACTGATTATGAACACTTAGATCATCTTAGACAAGTCTTTATAAAATGCAGAAAGTTTGGCATCTCATTAAATCCTAAGAAAACCTTATTTGGATTAGAAGAAAGCAAGTTACTAGGACACATAATATCTAAGGAAGGAATTAGAATATACCCTGCAAGAATAGAAGCAATTCTTAACATCAGTCCACCAAGAAACATAAAAGAGTTACAAGCCTTTCTAGGTAAGATTAACTTTTTAAGAAGATTCATATCTAATTTAGCTGAGATAATTAGAGAATTAAAAAATATGCTCAAAAAATATTTAGTTCTTAAATGGACTGTTGAGGCCAAAAAAATTTTTGAATCCATCAAACAGGCCTTAACCAAAACACCATTCCTTATAAGTCCTGACTTTAAAAAGGATTTCATCATTTTTTCATTTGCTTTAGAACACACCGTTGTTGCAGTTTTACTGCAGAAAAATGACCAGGGATATGAACAGCCCATATATTGCTTTAGCAGAACACTTAGAGATGCATATTTGAAGTATAATATCATGGAGAAACAAGCTTTAGCTTTGGTAAAGGCCTTTAAAGACTTCATAGTTTACATTCTTTATTCTCACATCATTGCCTATGTCCCTAATGTAGTAGTAAAAGAAATTCTTACTCAGGATGGTCCTGATGGAAGAAGAGGTAAGTGGATAGCCGAAATTTTAGAACATGACATAGAGATAAAACCCACAAAACTGATAAAAGGTCAAGGTTTAGCTAAACTCATGGCTGAATCAAATTGTCATGCCCTAAACATAGATTTCATTGCCTAAATAGATGATCAGGAAGAGATGGCGACTCCAGAGATCAGTGAAGTCTTTTCAGACTCACCATGGTATGCAAATAACATATTTGTATTACTAAACTTACAACCTCCTCCTAGTTTATCAAGAACAAAAGCAAGATTTCTAAAGCTTAAGGCAGTAAGATTTTGTATTTTAGACAATGTACTTTTTTGGAAGGATCATAGTGGGATTTTATTAAATTGTTTGTTAAAATAAGAAGCTGATAAAGTATTACAAGAATTTCATGTAGGTGACTATGGAGGACATCTCTACTGGAAGACTACTGCAGACAAAATCCTGAGAGTTGTATTTTACTGGCCTACTTTGTTTGCAGATGTTAAGAGGTATGTGACCTCCTGTCACAAGTGCCAAATATTTGAGGTTAAGAAAAAGCTGTTACCCCTGCCCTTAAATCCCATATCAACAGAAATGCCATTTCAAAAATGGGGTCTTAACTTCATTGGTGAAATTCACCCCCCATCATCAACCCAACATAAGTGGATTCTGACAGCCACTAACTATTTTACCAAGTGGATTGAAACCATGCCCTCTAGGCAAGCCACAAATACTGTCATTATCTCCTTCTTAGAAAGTAACGTTCTTTCAAGATTTGGATGTTCCCAAAAGATAATTACTGACAATGCAGCTGCATTCAAATCTAAGAAAATGATTGACTTTTGCCATAAATACCATATTACTATAGGCCATTCTACTGCATATTACCCTCAAGGTAATGGTCTAGCTGAATCTTCAAATAAGAGCCTTGTAAACATCATCAAAAATTTACTTGAGATAACAAAAAGACATGGAACATGAATTTAGTCAATGCCTTATGGGCAGATAGACTTACAACTAAAAAATCTATTGGTACATCCCCTACCAGCTTGTCTATGGAATGGATGTTGTTTTTCCATCCTCCCTAGGATTACTAGTAATGAATATTATTCAAGAGTTACAAGTTGAATCAAATGACATCCAAAGAAGGATTAATCAAACTATTCACTTGCAACAAACAAGGGAAGAGGTTTACATTAAGTCTCAAGTTATCCAGGATAAGGTAAAGAATTTTTTTGATAAAAATACTAAAGAAGATGATTTCTACATTGGAGATAAAGTGTTAAAATAATATTCAAGAAGAGAATACAGAGGTAAACATGGAAAATTTGATTTTCTATGGAAATGACATTATGTGATTTATGGTTACAAATGTAAAAATTCTTTCAACCTAAAAGAAATGGATGGATCAACAATGCTAGATGGACCAGTAAATGGCAGAATGCTAAAGCACTACTACTCCTCTAGGATAACAAATAGTTAGTTCCATTTACTTTGATCATTGTACATATACATTGAATATTTTAGATTGGATTGGATGTTTTCCTAACAAAGTTGAATCCCGGAGAGAAGGCCCTAAACTTTGAGAGGTAAGATATCATAAGTATGAATCATTGCAGAGATCAGAAGATACTTACAGGGTCATCACAGTCAAAATTCAAAGGCTACTAGTCTTAAAATTCTTGAAATTTCACCAGGAAATTCCATCCCCACGTGGAGCCACTGTTAGGGTCCTATAATAATAGGGTTCATAATTTTCGAATTGACTTTGATAGTCTTGTAAATATGTACATACCTTGCTTTCTGAAAAAAATTTTCCCATATTTTGACAAATGAAAGATAATAAAAAATGAAAAGAGGGTAAAAGTCCTAAAAGAAATATCAAAGGACTTAGAAAAAGATAGACTAAAAAAAAAAGAGAGAAGAATAAAACATGAAAGTGAGCAAGTCAAAATGCCACTACTATTTACTTTTACTACAAGAATAACGATTATGTGCAGATTGTCAATAAATTCCATAATCCATGATTATTTAAATAGTTAAATCTTAACTTTTCATGCTTTGAATTTCATGTTTTAGATAGAGAATAAAGATATGCCAAACAATTTAAACTTGACAAATTAGTAAATAGTTAGAGAATAAATGAGGATCTCAACAATTTAATCTGAGCCCTCGGATGAAATAAGGGTAGACTTACATATATTTAAGCTTTAAAAGAAAATTGGATTTAGGGTTGCAAGCCTAAATGCACCCATGAAAATGAAGTAAAAATGTTATAAATAATGATGGGTAGATAGAAAACAGTTGTGCAAGACATGTAATAAAGCATCATCGGGTAAAAATTACTAATTTCCTCTCCCCCACAATGATTTAGTATTCTAAACTTTCAGTTAAAGAGGCTCAAAACATTTCGTTGACTTCTGTTGGGACCAGACCCAAGGCTTGATAATTGATTCGTTAAATATATTGAATTCCTTACATAAAATCCATTTTCATCAGCATTTTCACCTTCATTCATAAACATGATCCCTTTTCCTAAGTAAAAATACTTTTTTCTTAGTAAAAGTAAAAACTCTACATAATTAATTTCATTTTCATTCAAAATCACTCAAAAAACCCATAAAATGCATTTTATCCCAAGTTTAAGTGTGAAAAACAAAAAATGAGACAAGCTATGCTTATTTGTCTGTCTTTACACTTTACTTAGTGTTAAATTATGTATTTTATTCATTTCATACATTACACCTTTGTTTCATATTAATTTCTAACTTATATTATTAATTCCCTAAACTATACCTTTCCCGTATATTATTGAACCCTTTATATTTTAAATAACCCAAAAAAACCCACTATTTTAATGTTTTAACCTATGTTAAATATCCCATGTGATGAAATAATCCCACCCATTATCCCATAGCTTTACACAGATCATAAATATAAAAAAAAATCATGCCCCCTATGGTTCTTAAACACTTGTCAAAGGTTTATTATACCATATAATATTTAAACCTACGCCAATATATTGGTTGAAACATTTGGTAAATGTTTTAATTAAAAATTATATAAACATTACCCCCCCCCCCCTCGCCTATTGTATAACCCAAGGTTTTACCTTTAATAAATATTAATTATAAAGTTAAAAACTACACCGTCGCATTAATAAACCCCGACCCCACTTCCGAATCCCGAGCATCTTCCAGATCAATCCTGACCATTTGCAATCAAACTCCTAGATCCAACGATGGAAAATCAATATCGCAAATAAAGTTTCTCTATCCTAAAACTTTCATTTCAATGCGAAATAGGCAATTTTTCCTGTTTCTCCCTCCTCCACGTGGCTTATGTTCATTGGATCACATTCGATTCATTCAAAACCACTTACCACTTAGAACCCGTGCAATAACTACCTGTGGTTTCTTCCCTTTGAAGCCGAAAACCACTTATTTTCTCGATTTGACGGCCATTTATTGCAGGCCTAATTTAACCTTAAATTGCCTAAATAAACCCTGAAACGCACTGTTATTCCTTTCTTCTGTGCTTATTAACTGTATCTGCTTTTTGGACTCAGAAGAAAGAAGATTTTATACTTTTTTCGTACCCAGAATCATTTGAAAAGCCTGCATTCACTGTTAAATATTGCAGAGAAGCCCTGAATTACTCTAGAAACCAGAAAAGATACCACATAACCAGTTATAAAGTCTCATAGCCATTTTCAAAAGACCCGTACCTGCATATAACAGGTACTTTTCAAGAAATCGAGCATGATATCAGTTTAAAAAGAACCTTGATAAAGAATAAATACATTCAGAGTTCAAATTATCCAAGGAAACCTATTAAAAGATACAAAAAACAAACCAAACCCTGGCAAAGTTTTTTTGAGAAACCCTGTTCTATACTGTGCATTGTTTTAAATGAAAAAAATGAGTTTTTCTAATTTTTTGGACTATATAAAACTCTAATTTTAGCCCAGAAATCCTCTGAACGTAGCCTAATCTTCTGTGCCTTAAATTGAAACCAATTTTAGCCTAGTTGTCCATTGAAAAAGTCCAAGAAACCTCAGTTTCTTGTTTTCTAAACCAGTGACTGTCTGAAATACATGTTTAAAGTAAAAAATTGAAAGAAAAATCCAAGAAAAGAACATATTCTGCCCGTTTTAATTCAAGAACCCTTGCCAAAGTGAAAGAATACTTCTGTAAACTGTTTAATCTTACAGAAGTAGCCAAAAAGCCAAAAAACTAAGTTTGTGTTGTCCAAAAAGCCTAAAAATGCCTAAATCTACCCCAGTTGCATCTTCCAAGACTGCCATCATTATGAATCCTCTACAACCGCCTGTTGTAGACATTGAGCACACCCCATTAGCAGATGTTGACTACAAGATAGCAGACCCAATTGTAGAATTCAATTTGTTGGAACTTCACAATTGGAGCTTTGAAAAGTCTTTAGATCAGGTGGAAGAAGTTCAAATTTGGGAATCAAACTTGCCTAAATATGTTGTTCCAGTTACTCATTCATGCCCAGAGGTCATTAGGTTATGCCATCATTATTATATGCCTGAGCAAAGAGAAATAGTCAATGCCAACAAAGAAGTACTTTTTACCATCACTGTTGAGTCCATTAACCACATGTTACAACTCAAATCTGATCCATAAGAAGTTCCTTTATCCATTGAAGCACATACCAATTTGTACATTAGCCTTGATTATCCTAAAAGATTCCAGATCTTACAAATATTCATGCCCTTACATGTGGAAATTCCTCAAATCAATCCTCCATATTCCACTTCAAGATTTCCAGAGGGTTATAGGCATGTCATTTCCATGTTGTCCTTCATCCTAGGGTATTTCACTAATGAACATACAGATGAATCCATCCTAGGTTTTTTGTCCACTTTCACACGAGGACAACCTCCATCTGTTATTTTCAATTATGCTAGGTAAATTGCTGAAAATATCCATGAAAAATTGGTTAAACTGTCAACTGAAGGAGTGTTTAGATACACATCTTTTCTCTTCCATATGTTTTTGTATTTTGAAGCAGATAAGTTTCCAGTAACCCTCCAGAAGCTTGACATTGAAGGAAACCCACTTTCTGTTATTTTTTGGACATTATTTATCAGGAAAGAGTCCATAGAGTTTTCCTATTCAGAGTTTTCAGATTTCTTTGTTCATCCATTGATAAATATGCTGACCAACACTTAACATGCAAGGATCATTGATGAAATGAAGAAAATCCTATAGCTATCTGAACAGACAAGGACTGGAGACTGGTATTTGTATGAGAAACACACAAAAAGTAGAGTTTTTGGCTCTAAATTTTTGCCATACAAACTACCAAAATATGTACCAATGAGGGGTTTTGCCTTGGAATACATCAGGAAAATTTTAAATTATGATTCAATCAACTTTCTAGTAGCAAAGAAGAAAACACAGTTTAAGTTGAGGAATCAAGTGGAACCATTCATTTGTAATCATAGAGATGTAGATATAGAAGCAGCCAAACAATTATTAGAGTACAAATTTGAAGAAAGTTTCTCATGGAACTATGATCCACAAGGAATACTGAGTAAAATGAGGGTTAAGTGTAAACTGACACCCTACATTCATGAGAAAAAACCAAATATTGAGAAGTATGCTAATCATAATGAGTGGACAGCAAACACTTTAATAGATGCAGTAAAGCAAGGTGATACTAGTTACACTTTACAAACTGCAGATCAAATAGAGAAAGTCACCAAGAGAGTCAAAGAAGAAGAAAATTATGTTGCTGAAACCACTACTGAGACTAGGTTCAAGATAAGATATAATAAAAAGCCCAAAACAGATCCAGTGGGTAAAGAGAAAGTAACTATTGAGGTTGAAGACACAGATGTCCCAATAACTAATAATGATGCTGCTACAGTCATCATAAATGAAAAAGTTACAGAGAATTTGAATGAAGAACAGATGGATAATTCAAATGCACGGTTGATAGAGAAACAAAAGAACATGGAAGCATCATCCTCATAGACAACAGAGGAAAAGGACCTTGATATCAAGGAAAAGTATAAAGAAATCAAGACAAAGAATGAAGAGATAAAAATGAGATTTACTCTCAATACTTGAAACAAAAACTAAGTGTTCAAAACAGACTCTTATCAACTTTTGTTTACTCAAATAAAAAGCTGATCATGTCAGTGTTACAGTCTAAAGTGAAGGTTCCAAAGAGAGTTGTAGATTACAAAAAGATTGATCTAGAAGTACAAACAGAAAAAATTCATGCTCTTGATCAAATAGAATTTCATAGACAGAACTCAGAGATGTTGTAGTCAACCATTACAACCAAGGCTATGAGTGTTCAAAAACTTCATAACACAATCATAAATATGAAAGATCAAATGAAACTTTAAAAAGCATCATTATATGCTAAATATATCAGAATTGAATCTTTAGAAGAGTTGGTCCTGCAAGTGGGATATGATCCTGCAAATGTGAAAGCAGCAGAGCAATTAGTGAAGAAGAAAAATGAAGACATTGCAGCATTAAGGAAACGGCTTAAACTTCCATCAACTGAACATCCTCAAGCTAAGGAAATTATACAAGAACAAACTTAGAAGGATGATACGATGAATTTAATTTTTCAGTTAACAAGACAGATCAAAGAAATGGAGACTCAAATGGACAAACTTGTCCATGAAAGGGAAACAAGAAAAGCTCAAGAAACTCCCACAGTTATTCCTATGGTTACTCAGCTGTGCCTTCAACTCTATCAAAAGAGTTGGCACCCAAAGAACCACTGGCTACTGTAGTGCCAGTGACATCATCTACAACTTTAGCTACAGAGTCATCCACTACAACAACTCAACCCACATATGAGGCCAATAAATTAGTTAAAGCCATGGAAGAAATGTCACTTCAGACAAGTGAGATTAACAGATTGAAAAAAATTATTGATAACCTTGAAAATACAAACAAGTTAACTCAAATAAATGCTAAAACTCATGAGCAAAAAGATAATAGGTTAAATGAAGAACTAAAGAAGTTACAAAAGGAATTAACCTTAAAGGAGCCAATGTCATATGTGAAAAACTATTTATGGAACAAAATCATTGAAGCCATCAATGATGTGTGGCCCTCAATTCAAGTGATCTTTGAACAGAGAGTCTTTGAGCAGAGATATTTACAAAAGCAGAATGAGAAATTAGGAAGACTAAGATGAGCTTGAGGAAGTAAGCTGAGCAAGCAATAGAATTGATCAAGTTTCTTAAAAAAAAAAAAAAAAAAAAAAAAAAAGAGTTAGAAGAAATTGAGATTACTGACAAGACTGAAACAATCCTTGAAATAAGGAAAGTCATCACCAAGAAGAACCTGGTGAAACGACTTGAAGAGAAGTGTGAGAATATGAACATAACCATAACCAAATTCATGGTTAAATTTGAAAATCTTAGGCAAAAAAATTTTCCTAACATTTTGGTTATCAATGATAAGCTTATGCCTCAGGAAGGTTATAATAAAAATATCAGAGAATATGCAAAAGAGAAAGTTGAAAAGATAGGTGGACAAGGCACTCCAACAGGGAAGATCTTACTCATAAGCTTTGAAGATTTATTCTATCTGCAACATGAGATAAGACACTTGTTTGTCATAAAACCAACTTTTGCCAGATATACTAAGGCAGATGAAAAATTCAGGAAGCTGAAGAAGATACAAATTCCAAATGAAGAAGCTTGGCAATCACTTACAAATTTACTCTAAAAGTAAAGGGCAGATAAGATGAAGAAAATAGTTTGCTGATTTTCAGTCAAAACAGATTTATTACAGCAGTGAAAACTGTTTTACAGAGTTAAAGAGTATCATATTAAAATAAATCAGAGTTAAAGAGTATAAGATAAAGAAGATCATATTTTAAAACAGATTTAAAATATCTTAGCCAGCAAAGAGGACACCAAGGCAACCAGTTGTACCTAATCCACAAAAAGATTTCTATTTTAGTTGGATAGATAGGACAACTTGTTGATTTGTTAAGCAGCTATCTCTATTTTGTTGTAAAGATATTTCTATTTTCCTTAGATAATTCCTAGGGATATTTTGTAAACTATATTGTATAAATATTTCACTCTTTGAAGTATTATTATGGAATAAATTGTTGAAGATTTCTATAGTCAATTTTGTTGGACTTGAAGACTTTTGTGTTTCAAATCCCGAGTAGCAGACTGGATCGAACCAATTAGCATCATATTTTAGGATTCATGTGATGAGCTATTGAAGTGAACTATTTTCTACTTGTCATTGTTTATCTTCTTTGTTTCATGCATCCATAAATGTGTTCCAAATTTGAATGAATAAACAGGAGTATTGCTTCAGAATTTGTTAAAAGCACCCTGTCTTTATTGTTTATCATTTATATGTTTTCTGCTGATTTCCAGAGTAGGGAACCCTTAATTTCTCCCTCTTTGTTTGACCTCTACCTAATACTTCTCTTTTCTGGATCAAAGAACCCTTCATTGCTCTTTATTCCGCTCATATCACCTCACCAAACAACCTTCTAAGATCTTCAAAGGGTTATCTATCTTGCCCTGAAAACATTTGAATTTTTGACCTTGATCCTAGCTCTTTCTGCTTGATTTTTGACTCCTCGGCCCAATGGAAAAATATATTTCGCACTATCCATCTCATTAAGTTATTTTTCCCACCAAATCAAACAAACCAAAACCAAATTGCACAATCATAACTAGCCTAATATTTTATAAATCAAACAAAGTTAAATTTTATAGAGAGAGCCCTCTCTGAACCCTAGGAAGGCTAGATCCTAGAGTTTAAAATTAGGTCTGTGGTTACCTCTTGAGTTATTAAAACTATAAATCAAAATCTCACAACTTTGAGAATTACTATAGTGATAACAGTACCTGAGACAGACATTGCATCACTTTCATCAGTACTTCTGGAGGCTGCCCTTGCGAAGCTTGGGGACTTGCACTGGAAAATTTTGTTGTCAGGAGTTCAGCGTAACTATTTATGTTACCTTCACTAGTGGGCTTGGGGCGTAATTACCCCATACTATTTTCGAAAGGTCCTCTTATTTCGCTTTCTTTTATTTTGGTGTCAGTTCCTCATCACCCGGAGTGGAAATACCTGAGATTTGTTTGATTAACTGTATCTTAGGAAATTTTTAGAGTGTGCTCTTTTCTCCTAGATTGCTTAGCTTCTTATATTTTTTGAGTCTAAAATTAATCTCTTAAAGTGGCTGACCGATCGCCTCGTTGATCGAGGAGGCTTCGTGGGATTTCTCTTGCCAGTGTCGAGCCTTCTTCAAGAAGATGAAGGAGTAATTCAGAGGGTGATTTTCACCTGGTGGTTTTGAACGCAACGGAGAGTGATCCTCCATCCGGGCTTGTTTTTTCTGTGGGTGGTCTTGGTGTTAGTATCAGTTTAGAGAGGAGTGCTCCACTCATCTCTAGAGGTTTTTTTCCAGCAGAAGAAGTTGAAGTAGATGAAGTTCCTTAGCCTACTGAGTCTCTTCCATCTCCTCTTCCTGCTAAATTTCCTTTCGTCCTTTTATACATTGAGCCTAAGTCTCAGAGACTGGCTAGTCCTTTTCCGTAATATCCCTTTCTTTCGATGGCCACGACTGGGAACAAAATTTCGGCTATGAGCATTGCAAGTGTTCATACTCCTCTTTTAGTTGTGGGAGGAGAAACTATTGCCATATTGACAATCACTTCTAGTGTTGTTATGCTTGGCTCTGCTTCTATTCCATCTTTGAGTGGAAACACCCAGGCATATGCTTCTCAATTTGGTCCCTTTTCTTATGGAATTCCCTCTAGTGGAATTTCTTCTTTCTCTTTTTCTGTTGTTTCAGCTGTCTCTGCACCCATAACTTCAATGGCTAGTGGATAAACTTAATTTCAAGGGTTCCCCTTTGGAATTAGGCATATCCCTTATTCAAACCATTCCTTAGGATCCATGCCCTTCACCTCTCAGAATCAAGGTTTCAATCCTTTTTCTGGAGGTCAAGGCTCTAATTTTTTTTTGGGATGGAACCCTGATTTTACAACATTGGGAGCAGGGAGTCAGTTTTTTGTTGGTCGGAAAGGGAATATTCCTTTCCCTTCATCGAATAATTCTCAATATTTTTCTCCATTTTCAAATGCTTGGAACCCTTACCAAGGGGTTTCCTCTTCATTCAATACCTTGGTTGGAGGGATGTTCCTGTGTATAGTAACCCTATGTTGAGAGGGGGTCCTTCTCCGAATGCTGGATCACAAGGTTTTTCCTATGGTTCAACATTTTCTACGAACAACATATAGCAACATGGTGCCTCAACAAATCCAAGTTATTCTTTTCAAAATGTAGGTAATCCTTCTTATGGGGGATGGAATTCCTAGGCTCCTCCACCCCTACCATTTCTGGCAACGTTAAACTTGCTAGATCTATCGAAATTGACTAATGATCCTATTCGGTATAGTCTGGGTTGGCCTCCGTTCCCCACCAAACTCCCCTCAGAAATTCAAAAGTTTGAAGGGAAGACCGGTGAGGATTCGACAGATCATGTCACCACTTTCCATTTATGGTGTTCGTCAAACTCCCTTATCGACGATTCAATTAGGTTGAGATTATTTCAACGAACCTTAACTAGAAATGCGACCAAATGGTACATCGAGTTGACTGGGAGAAGTTTTTCTACTTTTGGAGAGTTTCCTACCATGTTCTTAAGCCATTTTTAGTTACCTATCTGTTATGAAGCCAGGACTGACCTCCTGGCCAATTTTCAGTAGGACAAGGCAACTCACATTTCTGATCATATTCAAGAATGACAAAGAAAGAAGAGGGTCATAAAAGCCCAAATCCTCAATGAATTCCTTCTTGAATGGTTCTTGAAATCTTTACAGCCATAAATTTCAAAGGATGTATTCCTTTCAAGGGTATTTTCTGAAGAGCAGGCTATTTTTAGGGCTCAGCAACTAGAACTGATTTATCCTCAATCTAGATTCCCTAATAAAACATTTCCAGATGCTTCTCACTCCAATTTAGATTTAGCCAAAAATAAACCTGGTCCTCATGGTGACGGGCTTATTGGTTCGATCGATAGCGATACGGCTAACCTGCTAAATCAATTGCAACAGTTATCTATGCAATCTTCTCCTTCTAGTCAGGTTGTGCCTTCAGTGTCAACTCCTTATCAACCCTTGTCAATTAATGATGTTCAAACTTCTAGCTCCAAAGAAAATCAACAATCCGATGGGAAGAAGAAGGGAAAAAATAACAAGAAAAAGGACAAGGATGGGAAGGGGAATGCGAACAAATCTAACAATCATGTTGGATAGGGTAAGAAGGATAATAAAAATAATGTTAAGTTTCCATGCAAGTCATGCACTAGAGACCATATTACTCACATCTGCCCTAAAATTCAAGATGTGTAGCACTTGTTAGCTCAACATGGTTCTTCTAGTTCCCATGCTATGCTGACAAACCCTTTTCCCCAAGGGCAACAATTACTTGCTGGCGCGAATGAAAATATTGGGGCTCCCTCTGGGGTATCCAGGAAGGGGAAAATACACCAAACATATACATGATGAATGCTCATGCAAATATCGCTACGAGATCTCATGATTATGGCAAAGCTGAGTCTTCAAAAGCTAATTGTACTCCTAGTAGTGCTGAGCCACTCCATATAGAGAGGCATGCAGTTGAGCCTATACCTCAGATGTCGAAAGGGTCTACAAAGCATATGACGATCAATCCTAATGCCAATACTACACAGAACTAATCAATTGTAGAAGATATAGCTTAAATTACTCGTGTCATGTCTGCATTAGAGGTACTCCAGTCGTGTCCTGCACAAAGGAGTGCATTTCTTACTACCATTGGGGTTGTTGATCCGAAGAATTCTTTGATTATCACATTTAACATATTAAATTTTAAAAAGAGACTTCCTCATCATATGGCTTTCCATATCAGGTCAACATATCATAAATTTAATATTTTTCGAATGTTTTTTTATGAGGGCGCTTCCACGTGTGTAATGTCTCTTGCATGCTAGAAGGCTATTGGATATCCCTCAATTATCCCTTCAGCCACTCTTGTGATTGCGTTTGATGGTCATTATCATAGGCTGCATGGTATTGTTCCAGCTTTACCCATCTGTGTTGGGGGTAAAACTATCAATATCGAAGTTGAGATAGTCAATGCAAGCTTAGACTATAACCTTCTATTGGGGCGAAACTGGATCTATGAGATGGATGCTATTGCACCCTCATTATTTCATATTTTATGTTTCCCTCACAAAGGGAGAATTGTCACAATTGATCAACTGGATTTCTCTCTAGTAGATTTGAATGCATCTTCTGACTCAACCGTTCCTTTGGTGAAGGATACCAATCAACCTGTTGAGAATCTGGGGGTTGGAATTTATACATCCCTGATGGGTACTTTTGATCTTCCACCTTCTTCAGTTCATATCAATGTTATTTCATCCTCTAGGGTTCCTACTCGAAGAGATTTCTTCATAACTCATTATTTTTCAGACCCTTAGACTTTACCTTCTCCTACCTCCAAATTAGAAGAAGTTCAAGTGGGTGGAATGTCATTTCCTATGTCTGCATCTGAGATTTCTTATAGATCTATTATTGACTCTACAGATTCCATTCCAGTTTATCTTTCACTGGAGGAATTGGATGTAAATGTGGCTCTGACTTGGACTCTTAGTTCATCTTCTGCTCAGGATTGCCTTGATACCACTCTTCCATCTAAAGAGGCCATTCTCGAAGAAATGAATGGTATAGAGAGACCGTGGGATGATTTGCATCATCGGTCTTAATTTCTACCAGACTTGTGAGAAGTTGAATAGAGTTTCCCAAGCCTTCAGTCTTCTCATATTGTTCACCCAGTCCTGAACCCTTTAGCACTAGCACAAGTATTCTCTAAAGGGAACATGGATGTCATTTCTGCTACTACCCTGGTGAACATCTCCAGTGATCCCAACATTATAGAGAATGTCTTCATTGGAGCCTAGTGTTCCCCTGAAGAAATTCAGACTTACACCAATCTCTTTCGAGAATTTCGGGATGTGTTTGCTCGGTCTTATGAGGAAATGCTTGGTATAGATCCATACATTGTCTAGCATGAGATCAAGACATACGAAAACGCTAAGCCTATCAGGCAAAAGCTTCATCCGGTCAACCCTAGCAAGGCAGCAGCTATCAAAGCTAAGGTGGATAAGCTACTTAAGGCGGGTTTCATTTACCTTGTTCCATTAACTGAGTGGGTTTCAAATCCAGTTCTTGTGGACAAGAAATAGGGAAAAATTTGAGTTTGCATTGATTTCAAGGACCTAAATAAGGCATGTCCTAAAGGTAATTACCCCACACCATTTATAGATCAGATCATCGATGAGTGTGTGGGGAATGAGATTTTCTCCTTAATTGACGGTTTCTCGGGATATAATCAAATCACTATCCATCATGCAGATCAGCATAAGAGTGTGTTTATTTGTCCCTGGGGTACCTTTTCTTACAATAATATGCCTTTTGGCCTTAAAAATTGTGGAGCTACCTTTCATCGGGCCATGTCTTACGCCTTCCACGACATCAAACATATTATCGAGGAATATTTGGTTGATTTAGTTGCTCGTTCTCGTAAGAGAATTGATCATCCTTCTCACCTCCGTGAATTTTTTGAATGATGTCAGTATTACAAAATTAGGTTGAACACTAATAAGTGTGTTTTCACTGTCACATCCGGTCGGTTGTTATGATTCATCATGTCTATGGAAGGGATTCGTGTAGATCCCTTCAAGGTTGAGGCAATACTTTAGTTGCCATCCCCGTTTTCAGTTCATCAACTTCAAGTCTACAAGGAAAAGCTAATTTCCTACGGAGATTCATTGTAAATTATGCCGAGATTACAAAGGTATTTATGAGGTTATTAAATAAAGGAGTTCCATTCTTTTGGGATGACTTTGCTCAACGCTCATTCGATGCTTTGAAAAAAGCATTGACCTCTGCTCTTTTACTGAGTCCACCCAACTATAGCAGGGATTTCCTCTTGTATCTCGTTGCAGCAGAATCTACCATTAGTATGGTTCTAGTTCAGGAAGATGATGCTCTTTCAAAGCATGTTATATACTACCTTAGTTGAGGCTTGGTAGGTCCTGAACTCCGGTATTCTTTGATAGAGAAACTTGCTTTGGCAACTGTTCATGCTGTTCAGCGGCTCAAGAATTATATTCTCCTTCGCAAAACATATGTTTTGTCAGTAGTCAATCCATTTCAATTTTTTCTCAGTAGGTGAGTGATTGGGGGAAAATGATCTTGAATTTTTGTCTACCAAGTCCAAGAAATTGTTAGTATTTGTGGAGTTGATTTCTAAGTTTCCCTGTGGAGAAGATATTTTTTATGAAGAATCATTTCCTGATGAACATCTTTTTCTCATTTTCTCACAGGATCCTTGGTATGGGGATCTCATAGTTTATCTCCAGACCGCGAAGTTTCCCTTAGCTTTTTCGAAATATGAGCGCTGAAAGTTATGTCACTTAGCCAAAAGTTATTTGATTATTAGTGACACTTTATATCGTCATGGGGTCGATTCGATCCTTAGACGCTTCTTAACTCTCAAAGAAGTTGAGGTTGTGCTGAATGATTGCCACAATGGAGCTTGTGGTGGTCATTTATCTGGGCCTGCTGCAACCCAAAAAATCTTGCGTGCGGGATAATTTTGGCCTTCTATTTTCAAAGATTGTATTGAATCGGTCAAAAAGTGTCATCCGTGTCAGGTTTATACTCGAAAGATAGGCGCTCATCCATCTCCGCTCTTTCCTGTCATCACTGTCAGTCCCTTCAAAAATTGGGGTATTGATTATACTACTTGTAACCGGCCTTCGGCTAAAGGTCACAAGTACATTATTGTAGCTGTAGACTACTTCACGAAGTGGGTTGAGGCTATGCCTACGTTTGGGAATGATGGTGAGACAACAACCTTTTTCCTCTTCAATCAAGTCATTTCTCACTTTGGTATCCCCAAAGAGATTGTCACTGACCATGGCAGTCATTTTTAGAACAACATGATGGCTGAATTGGCTCTGAAATTAGGTTTTCGGTAGGAGAATTCATCTCCTTATTATCCTCAAGCCAATGGGAAAGTTGAAGTCGTTAACAAATCCTTGAAGACAATTATTCAACGGACAATTGATAAAGCTAGATCCAATTGGAATATCATGTTGTATCCTGCACTTTGGGCATACCAGATGTTGGTAAAAACTGCAATCGGTTTCATTTCGTTTCAACTAGCTTATGGATTGGAATCTATATTTCCTATTGAATGTGAAATCCCTTCCCTTAAGCTAGCTGTGGAGCTTCTTTCTGACACTTCCAGTCTTGAAGAATGTGTTATCCATCTAGAACATCTCGATGAGCAGTGCCGAGATGCAGCTACGATGAAAGAGGCACATAAGAAATGGGTGAAGGTTCAGTATGATAAGGCAGTCAAACCTATGGTTTTCTATTAAGGTGACCTTGTCTTGGTTTATCCCCAAGAGAAGGATGCCTTGGGGGTAGGTAAGTTCAAATCTATGTGGTATGGCCCCTTTATTGTCAAAAAGGTCTTGAAGAAAGGAGCCTATGCCTTGGTTGATTTTGATTGGAACGAGTTGGCGAAGCCCAGAAATGGGCTCTATTTGAAGAAGTACTATGCTTAGGCTTAGGCCTAACATCTGCTTTGTTGTATATGTTGTATTTTTGTACATATCTATGTTTATATTTTTTGGTGTGGTTTTGATGAGTTTGATCTGCTTTGGCAGGTAATATTGGATGAAATAAGTCACTTTGGCTTTGCCAATGGTGCTAGTATACATACCCAGAACCTGGCTTCCGCAGCTTGGGTAATCCATTATCCATCCGGTCAGCTGTTAGTTTCAAGATGTGTCTGCATTGGTCCTACTTCGAACAATGTAGCAAAATACACTGCAGTGGTCAACCTACTCTCAGAGGCAATATCTTTGGGTGTTGATTCGTTAGTAGTTTACTTGGATTCACATTTGGTGGTTTCGCAGTTGAAAAACACCTATCGTGTCAGAGACCCATTTTTTCATCGATTTTTTTAGGGTACATTTGTTATAACGTTCATTTCAATTTATTACGTTTATTCATATTCCTCGATCTGATAATTTTTTGGCAGACTCATTAGTTAATCAAGCACTTGATTGGCATATTAATCATTCAATACTTTAAAAAATATCAAAAACATCATTCACTATTGTACATTTGAGACATCACATCATATAAAATCGCTATGTATATATATATATATATATATATATATATATATATATATATCAGAGTGTTCAAAATATACAAAATCTGGACCATCATGTCCTACAAAATTGGGGCTTATGCCCAATCATGTCTATCATCAAAAATATTACAGTCATCCAATCACATCTAAGTCTACTCCTAAGGTCCCTACCCAACATTTGTGTTCCTATAGAACACAATGGCAGTCGCTACGTGGTGGAATAACCACACCCAATCTTGTGGTACCCCTACCACCTGCCTCTGGATAGCCTCGATAGGTCCTCTATAGCAGCCATAGGCACTTGGTGAGTCAAACTCTCCAAGTTTCTTTGTACTAAATGGAGGGTCCTTCCGGGGTCTTTATCATATGCCTCACCTCTGTGGCGCTTGTGCCTTGGGTACCCCTCTGGCCTAACTGGTCCTATGTCTACATCATGATCATTAAAATTTTGTAAGTCATATTTTCCTATCAAAAACATTTTTCATTTTCCATGTAAGTTGAAAAAATAAAAAATTCATATAATCAAAAAATCAAAAAATCAATCTTACCAATTGCACCCCATGTTGCTATGTGTGGAAGAACTAAATCAGGATCTGCTTGAAAGTCCATTCCAGCATAGGGATAATCCTCCACTGCGATGACTTTTTCTTCCCACCATTGAAAGAACTCATCATCCCAGGTGGTTCGGGGAACCTCACTTCCCCCCAATATCTTCATCAAATCTTCCCATCGGGCTATTCTTGGATCTTTCGGGCTGCTGATAGTAGAGATGACATTGGGCCGAAGCCCTAGGACCCTCTCAAAGAAGAATGTCATCAAGATTGTACCGTATCCAAAGTGTTTAGTCTTTTTCTTCCGGATTGAACTCAATTGTTTTTTTAGATTTCTCAGCAAGGCTGTGCACCAATCAAAAAGGTGAATCAAGCATTCCACTGCTATACTCATGTGTGTACATGAATCCTGATGTAGAGAAGATGATCCTGCTACTCTTCCAATGTTAAAGAGAAGGATTTTCATGTACAAGTCCTTCATATCTCTTATGGGAATCTCAGTTCCCACCTTCTTTGCATCATCTACTCAATAGACTTGGACATTATCCTCTACGTTAAGCCCTCCAACAGGCTTGACGTGAAAATCTACTGGGTCTACCCTTCGGGAGAGTCCAGTAATAAAGTATATGTATTCCACCTCTATCCGTAGTTGCATTTGATCAATTATGAAGTAACCTTCTTCTGGTTCCCAATGATCAACCAGCATATGAAGCAAACGAACATTGCTTTTCATATTCAGCATTTTGAAAAATTTTCAATAGACTTGGACATTATCCTCTACGTTAAGCCCTCCAACAGGCTTGCCATAGTCTTTTCAATAGACTTGGACATTATCCTCTACGTTAAGCCCTCCAACAGGCTTGACGTGAAAATCTACTGGGTCTACCCTTCGGGAGAGTCCAGTAATAAAGTATATGTATTCCACCTCTATCCGTAGTTGCATTTGATCAATTATGAAGTAACCTTCTTCTGGTTCCCAATGATCAACCAGCATATGAAGCAAACGAACATTGCTTTTCATATTCAGAATTTTGAAAAATTTTAGAAAACCGCAATTCTGAATAATATCTAATTATGTTTGGTCCTCCATCACTTCATTATCAATTGAACTATGCTCACGTTCTCTCCAACTAATCAACATCCTGGGAAAAATCATCAATTGACTGATTATATATAAGTTTTTAATTTCGCTCTGCGGATACACGGCCCTATTTGTACACAGTCGCATATCATACACAGGTTCCTCCTCACGAACCTGCATATGCGCATAGGGTTTCGACAAAAATATATTTCTTACAGTCAAAAATCCAAAATTTAGCTTAAAACAGGAACAAAATTGATAAATAGGATGAATCTAAGGCTTACTTGACTGATTTGACGTGATTTAGTGGCCAGTTGCTGTATATTTAAGAAGAGGATTTTTTTCCCCAAAGCTCTTTTCCACTTCTGCAATGCACACATGATTCAAAATGTGAGTCAAAATGTTTATTTATACCTGGAATTTGAATTTTTTTCACAAATTTCCTTTGTGTTTATTTTTTTGAATGTGACTAAGGTTGTTTAACCTTTTGGATCTTAAGCGTTGGTAAAAGTATTTTTTAGGTACATTCTGTTGAATTTGAGATATTCCTAGTTTTCCTTCGGATCCATGACTGATGACCTGTCATGGCAGGTATTTGATTTCGGACTGGCATATAGGTTAGGGAATTCACTTTCGATTGCATTTTTTCATACTAGCCTCCATTCTGGATATTTTCCATAGGGTTGATCCCATCATGTCATGATTATTTAACCCATTTCACTCGCTAATTTTTTAATCATGACTTGGTGGTAGAGCCATCCTTTACATGGGCTTCCTAGTTAGTTCCTCGTTATCATTTGTTGACCATGATGCAATTTAAGTAGGCTCGGGAGTCCTCTTTAGTCTCGCCATGAGTTATCTGTGGAAGCTTCATTCTTCTTCTTCTTCGTTATCTTTATTCTAGCTATTTACCCTAGAGGCTCCCATATGTTGTTGAGTTGTACCATTGCATTGCATATTGACCACTTGTTTATCCTAGCCTTTAGCCAACTTCATTTGGACTCATGTTTAAGCCCTCTTTTGACCATGCCTTTATATACAAGTTAACCATGCAATCACTTAGCTTTTGCAACTTGACACCTTTTTCCTATGGATGGAACATTCCTTTGAGTGTCACTTACCAGTTTTCGCCACCTTGCATTGAGCATAGCATTGTTCCTATCACAGGGAACTAGTGCATCTATTTCTCGACACTCATTCTATCCATTGTAATATAGGCATTCTTTTATTCTTTTTCAGGCTTTGAAATATGAAAAAGACAAAAAAAATATATTTGAAAAAGAGTAGGAACGGGATATTACTTCCATACTTGATGGTAGTTATAGTTTCAGTTGTGTCGCCCTTGAACAAAGAACAAAATAGCTAAGTCTTTTCTCCATTTGGGATGGTTTTAGTTTTTGACCTAGGAGAAGCCATAACCTTGTTTTTTAGTTAGTACTCCCCCAATTGGTTATCTCTTCCAATCATATGAGGGTTTTTTTATGCCTCCTGCATGACAAACTTATACAAAGTTATCATTTGCTTCCATAGTCAACATGTGTCGTGTTTTTGTTCAAGGGAAGTTAACATGAGTTGGCCTTTCTACAGTGTCTCTTGACTCATTTTTCAGTCGGCCTTCCCGGTCTTGTCAGTATCTTGTTCTATCACATCAATTATTTAGTCCGTTGCTCGTGCCAGTTTGAGAAGGTATCCACTAACTTCTTGCTAGCGGATTTGTCTGTTATCGACTACGACATATTTCTCTAAGAGTAAACCTAGAGCCACACCCTGTCCCTATTTACGTTGTTGATAGGTGACCTTGTGCTCAACATTTGATCAACATCATGGGTCTTTGACTGAGTGGTTTCCCTTCTATTCGCCTTCAGCTTACATTATCACACCTGGGATTCATGCAGTAACTTGATTTCCATTTGACTCTATCGGTGGATATCTCGCCTCTTTTTCATCTTTCATTATTGGTTGGTTCAGAGGGTTTCTTCTGTACACTAGCTTCATCTTGTGCATGCTGGAAACGTACTTCAAGTTGGTTACTTCACTTTACTTCATCCGAATCCTTCCAAATTTGGGCTTGCGGGTTACACTCATGCTGGATTAATGTGGGATGCCTTAATTCCTTCCTTCCAGTAGATATTTTCCCTTCGACTCCGACTCATTTCTCCGGGAATAAGGTCTAGAATCCTTTTGTTAATACCTTAGGGTTTTTAGTCATCAATGGCATACTCTTTACTATCGACAATGAGAATACATCATTGTCTCCTGATTGATAGATTCTTTCAAGTGTTCAACTTCAACTCATTCATTTTCACTTGTTAGATTGTACTGGGGAACCTTGACGCTCATTATCATTATCGGTGGGTTGTCTCGCGTTTGTTAACGGTATACATCAATGGCTGGTAATAAAATGATTTCTCACATGGTCGACCTTAGCTCATTTATTCCCATTGTGTAGAATTTTTTCATGGTGATTGGTGAAGACCTCGAGTTTGTATCAACATGCTTTGGTTCACTTTGGCAGCTCCTTCAATTTTCTGTCGGTGACACCATCCACCCTTATATGTTGCAGTCTCATCACATTAGCATCTTATATGTTGGCTCCCAATTTGCGTGTTGTACCATTTTTTCCACCACTTATGATTTGGTACTTGGAGGTTTAGTTGTGACTTTTGTGATTAGATATCTTTGTAGCATCATTGATCAGTCTTCTATATGTGATACTTGGACATGATTTTGACTTATACTTCCTGGCAGTGATCAGATGATTCACTATGTACTATACATTTCAGCTATAATTATATACATATTGGATCCGCTCCATACTTCATATGCGGACGTGATTTTCTTTCGCTGAGCATGAGTATGCCCGCCTTAAACATGAGCTATCTTTCTGATCTCTATCACTAGTTTTTTGGCAGGCTGAAATCTGGTGAAGTCATCTCTAGTCCTCACAAGGTTCTTTCTATGCACATAATACATTTGGGCCATCATGTACCCCTTCTGACCTCATATATTAGGGGGCATCTGTTATAGCATCATTTTTCACCATTACATACTTGAAGAATTATGCATTGGCCTTGGGCAGACCTTCCATTTCAGACTTGGTCATATTTCTCAAAAAGCAGTATTTCAAAACCCATACGCGACTCTGCCCAAAATTTTCCACGTATACACGCGAGTCCATACATAGAGAACTTGCATATGCTATTTAAAATATTAAAAAATATATAATTTCCCTACTTTTGAAGCGGGGTTTACGGTTGTTCTTGTAACTTAACTACCCTAGTCCATGGCCTAACTATTCCCCAAGTGAAAAAACTAATTTGAGGGAGTATAAAAACCCCTCAAGGGAATGGCCTAAGGGAGAATGAGAGAGAATTGTAGATATTATACCCTGTTATAGCCCTATCCAAGTCTAATATTTCCCTTGTGCCTCCTGCACTTCCTAGATTTTCAAGAAACCCTTGTTTCCTTGAGATGCTCACTCATCCTATGTGACATCCATTGTGCACTATTCTTGGAAGAAGTTTTGCGAGGCTAGGGCTGGATGGATCTAGAGGACTGTATGCTCGAGGCTGTGGTAGATTTTAGGTGATCTCTCCACAATTTTTTACTGTACATGTCGTCAATAAAAGAAGTGTCATCTTTTTCCTGATGTTCACGTGTCATTTATCTCTTATACATGCTTAAAGATCTTAAAAAGTTCATTGATTGTTATTTTTATGAGATTATGCATGATTTTTGCTAACATCTAGAACATATATATGCTATACAACTAGGTGTTTGTGCTTGTTCTTTGTTGGTTTGCAGGCTCTGGAGCACAAGGAGTTGCAGGGGGTTTGAACCCCACGGGATCTACTACAACTGAAGGATAAACAGGTAAGATCTGCAATCCTTATTTCCTAGTTTATAGTATAGAATATGGTTAATTGAGTCCTTCTTGTGATGGCATGCCCCTGATCTATGAAGGTTTATCAACTCAAGACCTTATGGTAACATTTCCCATAACAAAAGTTGACACATCTAAAGTTGAAGTCATCTCCAAATTATCAATTCCAAGTTGTCAAAAGGATGTTAGAAGTTTTCTAGGATTCACAAGATATTATAAGATATTTATAGAAAATTTAACTAAAATAGCATCCCCACTCTTCAAGTTACTTACCAAATATTGCGAATTCAGTTGGAATCCTGATTACCAATTGGCATTTGAAACTTTAAAAATAAAAATTTCTGAAGCACCCATCTTAAGAGGTCCAAATTGGAAACTGCCTTTTCATATTTCAACTTATGCTTCAAAGACAACTCTAGGAGCTTTATTAGGAAAACAATATTTGATCCCCTATGCCATCTATTACATAAGAAAGAATTTGACTCCCACTGAGTTGAATTACACTGTAACTGAAAAGGAATTCTTAGTTGTTGTTCATGCTATCAACAAATTTAGACATTATAGTACAGGCTATGAAACCTTTGTTCATACAGATCACTCTGCAATTAGATACTTAATGAATAAATTTGTTACTAATGGCAAAGTCGCAAGATGGTTATTACTCCTGCAAGAATTCAATATCACCATTCTAGACTGACCTGGAAAACAAAAAACAGTTGTTGATTTCTTGTCTAGAATTCAAAATGTCAGAAATGATACTCCAGTTGAGGATAAGTTTCCTGATGAATACCTTTTTGCAATAACTACTAAAATCCCTTGGTTTGCAGATATTGCTAATTACTTAGTCATATGAAAGTTACCTTCACACTTGTTTCCTAGAGAAAAAGGAAGAATTATTCAAATAAGTGCAAATTATTCATGGATTAATGATGAATTGTATAAAATTGGTCCAGATATCATTATCAGAAGATGTGTTCGAGAAGATGAAATGCATGAGATTATTAAAGCATGTCATGATGAACCCTGTGGTGGATAGTTTGTTGATAAGAGGACAACCTATAAAATCCTTAATTTAGGATATTATTGGCCATCCATCTTCAAGGATACCAAAGAATATGTCAAAATATGTGATAACTATCAAATAATGGGGAAACATGTTCCTTCAGATGAAATTCCATTACAACCTCAGGTACTCATCGAACCATTTGAAAAATGGGCCTTGGATTTTGTTGGACCAATAAATCCACCATCTAATCAAAAGAAATATATTCTCGTATGTACTAACTATGTCACTAAATGGGTAGAAGCTAAAGCACTTCCTTTAGCTAATGAACATTCAATATTTAAATTTCTTTTTGAGGATATATTCACTCATTTTGGTGTTCCAAGAGAAATTGTGATAGATCAAGGATCTCATTTTACATCAAATTTCGTGGAAAATCTTGTGGAAACCTACAAGATCTAGCACAGAAAATCCACTCCTTATCATCCACAAGCAAATGGTCAACTAGAGTCTACCAATAAAGTGATTGAAGGAATTCTCACTAAGACTGTACATTTACATAGAAGAGATTGGACAGAAAGGCTTCTTGAAGCCTTGTGGGCCTACAAAACTACATGGAGGAATACATCAGGACATACTCCCTATGAACTTGTTTATGGGAAAAAATCCCTGTTCCCTATAGGATTTCAGATTCAAACCTTCAAGATGGCAGTCCAATTGGGACTTGATTTATCAAAACACAGAAGCATAGATTGGAGCAACTTAATGAGCTTGATGAAATCAGGCAAGATGTAGTTCAAAGAACCAGTATAGTCCAACAACAAAGGTTCAAATGGCATGATAAATATATCAAGGAGAAGAAGTTTCAAGCAGGGGATTGGGCACTTTTGTTCGATTCAAAATTCAAAGATTTTCAAGGAAAGTCTTAGACTCATTAGCTTGGGCCTTATGAGATTGAAAAAAGTCTTTGAAAATGGAGCAGTCAGGATAAGGACAACTGATGAAGAAAGGGTACCTATTCTTGTGAATGGACATCGGTTGAAAGTATATCATAAGCATATTTCAAGAGAAGATTTTATCAAGATTTTCCAAGATAATATCGATAAGAAGTTAGTGAAGAAGAATCCTTCTTCTTCACTAACTTAGCTTTTATTTTCATATAAAAAAAATAAAAATAAAAATAAAGAGAGAAAAATAATAATATATTGTATCAGTATGAAAACCAATCAATTATTCGCATCCTTATACAGAAAATATAGGATGAAAATTATAAATTTCTGACATCCTATATTTTCCCTTTCTTTTCTACAATAAGTAGTAGTACAGAATTACATTCAATATTGCATTTAAATTCCTTTTCTGCAGTTACATTCCATTTCATAGTCATATTCCATTTTGCAGCTCATATTCCATTTTGCAGTTACATTACATTACCACAGTCATATTCCATTTTGCAACTTATATTCCATTCTGCAGAATCTACATTCTGTAGACACATCCCTTTTTATAGTTACATTCCATTTTTCAACTGATTCCATATTCTGCAACCACATTCCTTTTCTACAAATACATTCCATTTTGCAGCTGATTCCACATTTTGCACCTGATTCCATATTCTGCAGCCACATTCCATTTCTAAAAATACATTCCATTTTGCAGCTCTAACACATTTGTACAACCTACTAAAAAATGAGGAATACAGGAAATTGAAGGACTACATTTGAAGATCACCATGCTAAAAGGCACCTAAAGAATCAACACCAAAGAAACGACAACGAAAGGTTAGTTCTAAAGGTAAAGTTGGAAAATTTTATTTTAATAGCAAGGTCAAAACATTAGCATGTATAATGTAGACAATCATATGCTACCTTGACATGTCATCATTTGATTCGATTGGGACTTCCATCATATCATAGAGCGGCCACACCATCCACATTATGTTTCATAATGGTCCATAATAGACTCCCTCATTTATGATTAACGGTTATGACCTATTGACGTGACATATCCATCTACGTTTCTTCAAAATCACAATGCATCTCACTTATTTCTACAAACCCTCGACGTCCTTCATCAGATTTGTAATCCAATTCACTTCATAACAGAGAAGGATAATTATTAAGGTTAGACTCTTCATAATAGAAGGCATGGAACTGATAGTCAAATCAGAACCGGTGGGAATACAATATATGGAAGGATATCTTCAGATCAGAGAGATGTTGCATAAGGCTAAATTGCTCTAATTCACAGTAAATTTTGACGACTTCCACAAAGATATTACTAAGTCCTTTGTAAGGTCTTTTGATGGGACAAAAGTTGAAATAGGAGATATCAAGTTCTCAATAACTGAAGCATTCATAGCTGAAGCCACAAAACTCCCAAAGGTTGGTGGAAGGTGGTTCAAAAACAAAGAATTTCATAATGAATCATGGAAGGTTATCCTAAAATATCTAGGTATGGATACTTTTGTTTTCAGAAAAGGTATTCCTAGCTCTATACTCAAGAAAAAATGGAGGAACATGCTTTTAATTCTACAGAAGTTTATCACCTGTGAAGGTAGGTTTGGCTACATGTATGTATATCATATTTGATTGTTGATGAATTTCTTAGAGGATGGTGAAATAAATCTTCCCTTATTTTTACTGAATATCCTAAAAATAATGTCTACAAACTTGCAGAAGAGAATACAATTTATGGATAACACTATGCACCATCATGGGTTGATAAAAATACTTCTTGAGTTTCATTTAAAAATTATAGGAGATTCCTGGGAGAATTTTCTTATCATAAACCATTTCCAAGAAGTACTAGAGTAGCCTAAAGAAGACAATATTAGAAAAAGCAGAAAGAAGAATATTGACACAAACATTGCGAACAAACATGCATCTCCATTTCAGAAAAATGATGAAAAGCTCATCTCTGCAGAGCTGAAAAAGAACAAAAATCAATGCAAAGTTAAGACAAGAGTAAAATAGAAAAGAGGAGCAAGGTTACAATTAGAGAAAAACCAAAATCCTCCACAGCTAAGAAGGAGCTCCAGACTCTGAGGTTTAGTGAAGAAAATGCTACCAAAAGAGATAGAGTTTGTAAGTTTAGATGAAGAACCTCCAATATCATCTCCCATCAATATTTCTCTTCCACATAGCCCTGAAAATTCTCCTATTCATAATTTTGAAGGTAGTCCCAGCAGAAGATATCCAGGCATAGACCTAGTACAACAAGAAATATATGATTACATAGTGTCAATGGAGAAGAGAAATGTAGCAATGAATTTATAACCTCCTATCAATCCACAAGAACCTCTAGTTGATACTCTCAAACAGGAAATCCATGAAATAGAGATATTTAATAGGCATATTAAACAGGAGAATCAAGCCTTGAAGCAGTAGAACAAATTGGAGAAAGTAATTAGTGACAATACCATTATGCACTTGGGATCGTGGTACAAAAAGAACAAGAAGTTAAAAATAAAGAACAAATCACTAAACAAGGCAGTCATTAATCTCAAATACAAACTCCTTATGAGAAAGCCCAGCATGGCAATCACTTCAAAGAAAAGAAAAAGGAGGAAACTGGATGTATTAGCAGAAGTCTCTGAACAAATGCAGTAGGAGAGGAAAGTTCACATTTTTGGTAAATTGCATGAGGACATGCAATGACTTCTTAGTGGGGGTATGTTGAACCTCAGAATTATCCTCTCTCTGACATCCTTTCTCACCCTTTTTCCTTAATTTCTGATAAGTTCATACACTCCAATCAATGATAAATGTCATGTTTTATCTCAAGGAATTCATTTAAATTATTTCTATGTTATATTCTGATGTTCTTGCTATTCGAATGGATTTTTGTAATTTGGCTACATAACGCAACCTATTCTGCATCTAATCGTTGGTTCCGCGGCTACTTTCATGGTTTGACAGGGTCCAAGGAGAAATTAGAGAAACGAGCCACATGAACATATCCATAATAATCCACACATGGATTTTGTCCTATCTACTTGATTGAAATCGATAGAAAAGGATGCCTGATATCATGGTCAAAGTCCAATCAAAGGACGTAAGCCGAGAGTAGAAGAACTCTTGATTTTCTATGATGTAGAAAATTAAGAGTTAACCAGTTAAAATCCATTTCTATGTTTTGGTTAAATAGCCACCTATAGGCGAAATTAGCTCATCACAGTTATGTTTTATCTTATTTAAATACCGGCTATGCAAAAACCGAGAGGCAGTTGTAATTTCTGAAACATTGTGTATTGTTTTAAACTCTGTTCTTTTCATAATACAAGGATCATGTTTATGGTTCCAGTACCTGATTAATGGATATATAGTCATCTAGGATCTCGACCAAATATGTTGTAGAGAGCCCATGCATAGGAGGAGGTTTTTCGTTAATTATTTTAGTTTAATTATTTACTCTGTTTCGTTAATTTACTCAGTAGATTAATATTGGGTTGCAGATTTTTCAGTCTCATAGAATTAAGTCATGAATGTTTTATTAGCTTCAATGATAGAATAACTGTGTAATCTTTTCTTTCCTAAAACATCTCAAGAAGATAGATTTATCTATTTTCCAATTGGATTAAGTTTGAGGAAATAGAGCTCACAGTTGTTTAGGTTCCATTCATGTTCTATCATTTACTTTCCTAAATCAAATTCTCAGTTTATTGTATAATTGGATGTTCCTGAAGATTAGGCCAAAGAGGTCACTTGTCATACTTCACAATTGGGTGCTCAAATGTCTAACCTTTGCAATCATTAAGCTTTTATTTTTACACGATTTTACATTGTTTTCTAGATTAAGATCCTCGGTCAATTGTATAATTGGGTGTTCCTAAAGATCAGGCCAAGAGGTTGACTTGTCATACTTCACAATTGGGTGCTCGAATGTATAACCTATGTAATTATTGAGTTTTCCCTTTGCACACTTTAATTGTTTTCCTAGATTTAAAAACTAAAGTATAATCGGTTGCTTATACATCATCTCAAGAGGGTGATTCTATCATACTTCCATATTGGATGCTGCAGTGATTGAACATATCTTAGCTGTTTTCTTTTACATGCTTTAAATTCTTTCCTAGACTTAAATTTTCAAAGCTAAAGTATAATCGGTTGCTTGTACATCATCTCAAGAGGGTGATTATATCATACTTCCATATTGGATGCTGGAGTGATTGAGCATATATTAGTTGTTTTCTTTTGAATCTTCTTTCATCTAGAGTTGAATTGAAATTTCAAATTTTAGCTGTCATAATATTTAGATCCATGAAATAGGACTAATGTTAAATTAGAAGTCATTAGAATAGACATTGTTTTCACATCAAATTCTAGCCAGTCAATAGTCTTTGGTTCATTTTTATGCAAATTAGTTTAACTTAAGAACACTTCCTTTTCTTCCTTCTTTTAAAATTAGTTTTATACATTTAAATTTCACTAGATTAATTTGATTCCTTTCATAATTATAGATTAACATTTAGACATAAAAGAACAAAACCCCCAAAACAACATAAAAATATATACAATGAAGTAAGAATAAGGTTAACTAAGAACATATAGTGCACCACACTTCATCAGTTTACAAACCTTGGTTGATAATTTATGTAAGCAATTTAAGACATTAAATTGACCAAACATTAATCAAAGTGGGGATTTTGTTTACTTTAAAGACGATGAACCTGATGTCATAAGTTGTCAATATAGTCACTTGGTGTGTGAAGCACACATAAAGTTTATATAAGTTCAATCAAAGAAAAAAACAAAAATTAAGAAATGGAAAATGTCAAAAACCGATCATGAACGGATCATTGAAGATTGCATTCCATTAAAAAAATTTTGATTGAATTTCCCAACAATTTATTCTCTTTGGATTGATGTTTTAGAACTTGTAGAACTCAACTAAAAATTGAACTGCCTTGTTATGTTATCTGTGAAAGTGTTTTCACATGTACATTGTTTTGGTACATGCACACGAGTAATTTACACACGTGTACACATACACATGTCTAGATTATCTAGTCTAAACGATTTCATACATTCTCTAGTACAATTTGTCATAATGTCATTATTGAAAAATGTACATATCTGTGTATCTAGCATAGTTGTTATAATGCAAATTTGAAGTTGCATGATTTTTTTTTAGATGTGCATGTATATTAGAAGTAAATTATATAATATTCATTCTTGAATGAAAAATTTATGGTACGTGTTTTGTAATTTCTAGTTTACTATCAACTGAAAGTAGCTTTTCTTTGTGCATTGATGAAAAATGTTGCACGTACTGGATATATATGTTCTAGAATGCAATTTTAAAATTTTATGATTGTTTGACACATCTAAGAAGACCTATAATCTTATGATTGTTTTTACATATATATATATATATATACATCGATATGTATATTCAAACATGTACTTAAAATTTTTTGTGTAAATATATTCATGTGAACCTTTTTTTGTTTGTAAAATGACAACTTGAATTTTAAAAACAAAACATTATATCACAATCACATGCCAAATGTAGTTCATCCATCCAAAACTTGAGTTTTAAAAACAAAACATTATATCACATCATTACTAAACACATGCCAAATGTAGTTCAACTATCCAAAAAAAAACTTGAAACATTATATCACAACCACATGCCAAATGTAGTTCAATAGAACCAAAAATTGAGTTTTAAAAACAAAACATTATATCACAACATTACTTCACATGCCAAATGTATTTCAACTATCCAATAAAAACAAAACATTATATCACAATCACATGACAAATGTAGTTCAACCATCCAAAACTTGAGTTTTAAAAACAAAACAAATTATATCACAACATTACTTCACATGCCAGATGTAGTTCAACTATCCAATAAAAACAAAACATTATATCACAATCACATGCCAAATGTATTTCAATCATCCAAAACTTGAGTTTTAACAACAATTTACATTATATCACAACATTACTTCACATGCCAAATGTAGTTCAAATATTCAATAGAAACATAACATTTATCACAATCACATGCCAAATGTAGTTCAACCATCCAAAACTTGAGTTTTAAACAAAACATTATATCACAACATTACTTCACATGCCAAATGTAGTTCAACTATCCAATAAAAACAAAACATTATATCACAACATTACTTCACATGGAAAATGTAGTTCAACTATCCAAAATATGGTTTGTAATTCAATATTTCCATCTAGAGAGATTCATTTTATATTTTTAACAAGTTTATAAAATGACATCTTGAATTTTAAAAACAGAGCATTATATCACAATCACATGCCAAAGTTAGTTCAACTATCCAAAATATACACATTGTGAAAATTTAATTTGAAATTTCCATCTAGAGATTCATTTTGTGATCACATGCCAAATGTAACTATCCAAGACAAGAGTAAATGTAGCTTAAAACTATATATATCCAAACAGTAAAATATGTCCAAAATTTGTATCTCACATGATATATATATATATATATATAGTTAGTGTTACAAGTATGTTATGTAGAAAATTAAATTTAAGACTAGATCTATCAAATATAATGTTGCACACATGTGCATCATCCATCAAATACAGATGGATGTAGTGTCTCTGCCAACAAAGTCGCGATCCTCGAGCTATCCTGTGAAGCATGGGGAACCTATACACAATGTGTACGAACATTAAAATTTAATGTTTTAAAATTGAATGAGAATATAGAACTTCATGTAAAAAAATAAAATGAAAAAAAAAAAAAAAAATCATGCAATACCTCATGGGGTTCCCTCTCCATTGCGTTTTGTTGCTCATCCATTAAAACTTCCTCCACTTGAACATCTTCCACAGTAAACTCTACAATATACATGTACAAGTATAAATATATATTAAAAATTTTCAAATGAAAATGCATATATATAAACTAATTTTCAATAGTATTAAAAAAAAAGTTAGACAACTTGTTCAAATGATTCAAATAGAGTGGATGTTCCTATCTCCATCATACACTCCATCACGAGAGTCCATGGAGAAAATAAATCATCTCGAGGAACCTAAAATTCAAAAATTTTAAAAGTATAAAATAACTCAAGATCTAGATCTCAATGTATAGTAAAACTTTTGAACTTAAATTTATAACTTATAACTTAAAAATATATTTAAGTGAAAAATTGAATACTTTTGATGGTGGAACTGGCACATCTCCTAAGGGTGGCTCCGAAAGAAAATCTCCAAAAACCTAAAATTCAAAAAATTTAAAATAACTCAAGATCTAGAGATCTCATTTTTTAATTGAACTTTTGAGTTGGAATATATAACTTAAAAACATATTTGAAAGTGAAAATTTGTTCATACTTGTGATGGTGGATTTGGCACATCTCCCAAGGAAGAAGAAGGTACTGCCATCCCAAAAACATCGGACGGAATCGAAATCTGTTAAAATTTAGTTATATATACATGTACATGTGTGCACGATATTTATTTTAAAAATATGTCATCATGTTTCGATATATATAATAATAGATAAAAAATAATTGTACATCATCGTGTTCACTTAAAAACCACTAACATTTGCCAACATGTCTTGATGGTGAGAACCATCTTGATTGTGTGATTGATGGTGAGACCCATCTGGATTGTGTGAACTGGAGGCTCTGACCGTGATATTAACATAATCTTCGTTCATCAAGAGTGACAACTGCAAAAGGTGTTAACATATAATGATACATTTTTTTTAGATTAATGTATACAAATAAACGTATGTATATATGTATTTACTACAAATTGTACATGTGTTAAAATAATCACCCTAACCATTAACACATACCGTTCCCATGCCCTCTTTCTCATGAATAATTAGGTCTTGCCTTCTATCAATGCAATATAATATGCCTTGTTGTTTTTTACTCTTCCCGGTATATTCATTTTCCTTTGGAGGACCTTGCTAGTCGCAATATTGCAAAGCACATATGTAATCACTGCTTTCCCAGGATTTGGATAGCAAGAAACATCTATGCATAATGTCCATTTTTCAACCATATTTAGTGGGTTTTTTTAATCCCTGAAAAAAAAAAATTCAATAAAATATATTAAATTAACATTTATTTCAAATGCATGGGAGAAATGACATGTGCATGGTTTACCTTAAAGTTTGCCTTAAATTCTATGGGAGAATTCACATCCAGAAATGAGATGCATTAAAGAGTGTCTTGCCTAGAGTTTAAGGGAGATTTATGACATGTACATGGTTCATGCATGGTTTTCCTTAAAGTTTATGGCATAAATCACATCTAGAAATGACATGACTTAAATGTTTCCTTGCCTAGAGTTTAAGGGAGAAATGACATGTACATGGTTCGTGCATGGTTTGCCTTAAATTTTATGGGAGAAATCACATCTAGAAATTACATGCCTTAAAGATTGGCTTGGCTAGAGTTTAAGGGAGAAACAACATGTACATGGTTCCATGAGTTTACTAGATATGTCACCTTTAAGAAATGATGAGATCCGGAGGCCTACTCGGCTCTTGCGTACTCGCCTTTAGAACTTGTAGAAGTTAACACTCAACCGCACAAACTAAAATCCTATGGAAGTTAAGCCACTTTAGGTTCAGTTTTTAGGCCTTAAAGTTTGCCTTGAATTAATTGGAGAAAACCTTGAGTTTGGGGGATCATATCCTATGCAAGTTCAACTACTCTAGGTTCAGTTTTTAGGCCTTCAAGTTTGCCTTGAATTAATGGGAGAAAGCCTTGAGAAATGACACATCTCTTGAAGTTTGCCTAAACTTTTATGTGAGAAATGACACATGTACATGATTTGCCTTAAAGTGGTAGTGGTTTATGGTATTAAAATGAATAAATTCTATTTAGATCTGTTCTAGAGATTGACTGTAGGGGCATTTACTGGATATGTCACCTTGGAGAAAAGATGAGATCCATAGGCTACCTATCCCTTTACAGACTCTTCCTTTAAAAATTTTAGAATTTAACACTCAACAGATAAACTAAAATCCTATGGAAGTTTAGCCACTTTAGGTTCAGTTTCTAGGCCTTAAAGTTTTCCTGGGAGAAATGGCATGTGCATGGTTTGCCTTAAGTTTATGGGAGAAATCACATCTAGAAATTGTTGAAGTTTACAACAAGAAACAGTGAAATCAACATCCAGAAAAAACATCCTTGATCCTAGTGAAAATTAAGCACCTACACTAGGTGGGGCCCACATAGGCTATTTTTAGGTGTATGTCTATTTTTAGAATGTTGAGCAAAGCCTATTTATAGTGGGAGTCTATTTATAGATGGTTGATAAAATTATATTTATGGATGGACGTCTACTTTTGGAATGCGTGTGCGAAGTATGTTCGTAGATCGCATGTCTAAAAATGCAATGCATGTCAATTATTATTATCTCTTAGTAATAATTAGATAATAAATAATAATTTGTTCTCTTGAAGCACTTGATTTCAGTTAACTGAAGTGGCAAACTAGTTAACTGAAGGAATTTCGAGTTCTAAGGTTGGTTGGTGGGACATGCAAGTGGACTTCGTTGTAACTGAGTGATACAAAGTTGTAACAGAGTTGGATGTATAGTTAAGTGAGTTGTAAAGTAGTTTAACTCAGTTAAGTGAGTTAAACTCAGTTGTGCTAGTTGTAACTAGTTGTAACTAAAGATACACTAGTGAGAGATCAGTGAATCAAATATTAAATTAATTCACATGTAGTGATCTCACATGCAAATGAAGATTTACTATTGTTAACTACATGCATGTCAGATCCAGTGGAGACCTAGTTGAGATGTAGGTGAAAGGGACAGTTTGACTATCAGTTGTGACATTAGTGGTTGCACTCATGCAAACACACACACATTGGAGATGCCTATGAGTATTGTACGGTCAAGGCATGTTATAATTAATCATTCAGAGGTTCTTGACCATCAGGGATTGTGCAGTGGAGGAAGGTTGTCAGGAGGCAGTAAATTGGTGCATGAATATGCCAATTTTTGTATGACAGTGTAAGACAATTAGCTGATGTACTGAGGGCTCTTGTGATTAGAGTTTTGTATGAAATTGTTTCATGATCCATGATATATACATAATATATGATAGTGGGGTTTTTAGCTTTGTGCTTTCCCGGTAAAAACATATGTGTTATGTGTGATTGATCTTTCTTCATGTGTTTTCAATTGGAAATCGTATTTTAAATTTACACAAAGATTTTAGTAGAAGGATTTTGTATTTAACAGTGGTATATAATTTTTAGTTCAGGAGAATCCAGCAATACATAATTGTATTAAAATTTATACATGGTATCAAAGCAAAGAGGATTGCAATATTAAAGCAGTAGTTGAGTTTGTTGGTGGAAACAATTTGAATTTGCTGCAAGAATTTCTTGGTGTGACAGTTGAGTAAACATCGAAATGGATTTCAATGGTTTGCAGCTAGAGTATGCACTCGAGAGCAGCTCGAACTACATTTCATGGAAGGACAGGATGGAGGCGGTGCTTTAAGATAAAGGCTTCAAGGAATTCATTGGCAGATATGTTCCTAAGCCTACTTCGACGGATGTTGCATTACTTGACGCATGGAAAAAGAAAGTAGCTAGGGCGAGGAGGATTCTATTGGAAGGTGTACGAGACCACATTTTCTCAAGCCTTAATTGGAAAGCCACTCCATATGCTATGTGGAAGGCTTTGACAGATCTTTTCCAAATCAACATCAACCATAAGAAATTGGCACTGAATGATAAACTCAAAAAGATCAAGATGGAAAAGAACGACACTATTCTGGTATACTTAACAAAGTTTTTCCAATGCAGGGATGAGCTTAGAAATGTAGGAGTAAGTTTTGCTGATGATGATTTGGTGAGTTTGGCTCTCTTAGGACTTCCTAAGAGTTGGCACAGCTATGAAGACTCTATCAATGGACGGGAAAAATTGTCGGATTGGGAACTACTGTGGTCAGATCTAGTGCAGGAGGAGTTCAGGCAGAACACTAGAGATGGATCTTCATCAAAGATTGATGATAAAGAGGATTGTGCTTTGGATGTCAAGGCGAAGAAGGGGAAGGGGAATAAATTCCATTCTAAATCTAAGGCCGGTGAAGATGGAAAGGAGCACAACATGTCCAAAGTGAAGTGTTTTCACTGTCACGAGTATGGACATATTGCCACAAATTGTCCACATAAGAAGAAGAAAAAGATGGTTGCTGGAGATGCAGCTGGTGAGGCTCTTGCATCACAATTTGATCTTGACTTCTCATTGATCGCATGCATGGTGTCTATTGCATTCGGATCGAGGTGGTACTTGGATAATGGTGATTCCTTTCACACGACGGGAGATGAGAAAATTTTCAGTGACTTGGAGGAGAAAGATCTCCAGATGCATATTGAGTTGGGAAACGATGGGCGATACAGTGTGACCGGAATTGGTACCATTACCTTTCAGAGGGTGTCTGGTAAAATCTTTCATTTAAAAGATGTTATGCATGTTCTAGGTTTGAAGAAAAATTTAGTCTCAATCACAATGTTAGAGGATAGAGGCTATGATGTTGTCTTTAGTGAAGGAAAAGTTTTCCCGTGGCACAAAGCAACAGGGCAAGCCAAGAAGGTTGGGATTCGAGTTAAGAATCTCTATAGACTTGATGTATATGGGATTTCTACAAATCTTCTTACTATTGGGAAGTGTGAGAAAGCCATGCAATTAACGCTTGAGAGGGAGCAAGATTTGCATGTAGGTAAGAGCGAACCTAGGGATGTGGAGCAGCCACAAAATGAGGATCATGGAGAGGGAGTAACCACTCATGTAGAGAAATTTCATGCCAAATGGGCAGAGGGAGTGCATGCAGCTATACCACCAAGTGAGAGGTGGGGCGACATGCATGAGTAATCCCAAGAAGGAATTTCTGAGCAGGATTCATTGAGATGGTGTGGATCTCATGAATTGAACCTGACTACGAGGAGCCCACAGAGTAGCAGTAGCAGGATCAGTTGGATTGATGTAGTCAGATGTCATGAGGACATGAAATCAAAGTGACAGTGTCGAATACTGGAGCGCGGATTAGAGTTGATAACAAGTGCAGAGTGCATGGATGCAGAGGTCAGCAACAAAGTGGTTCCTGAAGACATGTGTAGTTGGTACCAACAAAAGTTAGAAGACTATGATGACATAAGAATTATACTGATTCAGTTGTCTGGAGGCCATTCAGTTTCAGAAGTGTTGCATGTGCGAGAAAAACTAGAGAAGTGTTGCATACAAAGTTGTATGTTGCATGAAAAGGTTGCAAGGCGAATGCATGGAGTTGCATGTCACATACAAAGACATTACTTTATTTTTGAGAGGGAGTGTTGAAGTTTGCAACAAGAAATAGTGAAATTGGCATCCAGAAACAACATCCTTGATCCTAGTGAAAATTAAGCACCTACACTAGGTGGGGCCCACATAGGCTATTTTTACGTGTATGACTATTTTTAGAATGTTGAGCAAAGTCTATTTATAGTGGGAGTCTATTTATGAATGGTTGAGAAAATTATATTTATGGATGGGTATTTATTTTTGGAATGCATGTGCGAAGTCTGTTCGTAGATCACATGTCTAAAAAATAGAATGCATGTCGATTATTATTATCTCTTAATAATAATTAGACAATAAATAATAATTTATTCTCTTGAAGCAATTGATTTCAGTTAACTGAAGTGGAAAACCAGTTAACTGAAGGAATTTCAAGTTCTAAGGTTGGTTTGTGGGACATGAAAGTGGAATTCGTTGTAACTGAGTGATACAAAGTTGTAACAGAGTTGGATGTGTAGTTATGTGAGTTGTAAAGTAGTTTAACACAGTTAAGTGATTTAACCTCAGTTGTGCTAGTTGTAACTAGTAGTAACTAAAGATACACTAGTGAGAGATCAATGAATTAAATATTAAATTAATTCACATGGAGTGATCTCACATGCAACTGAAGATTTACTATTGTTAACTACATGCATGTTAGATCCAGTGGAGACCCAGTTGAGATGTAGGTGAAAGGGACAGTTTGAATATCAGTTGTGACATTAGTGGGTGCACTCATGCAAACATGCCCACATTGGAAATGCCTATGAGTATTGTGCAGTCAAGGCAGGCTAGAATTAATCATTCAGAGGTTCTTGACCATCAGGGATTGTGCAGTGGAGGCAAGTTGTCAGGAGGCAGTAAATTGATGCATGAATATGCCAATTTTTGTATGACAGTGTGAGACAGTTAGTTGATGTATTGAGGGCTCTTGTGATTATAATTTTGTATGTAATTTTTTCGTGATCCATGATATATACATAATATATGAAAGTGAGGTTTTTAGCTTTATGCTTTCCTGGTAAAAACATATGTGTTATGTGTGATTGATATTTCTTCATATGTTTGCAATTGGCGATCGTGTTTTAAATTTTCTCAAAGATTTTAGTAGAAGGATTCTATATTTAACAGTGGCATATAATTGTTAGATCAAAAAAATCCGGCAATACATAATTTATTAAAATTTCTACGACATGCCTTAAAGTATGTCTTGCCTAAATTTTAAGAGAGAAATGACATGTACATGATTTGCCTTAAAGTTTGCCTTATAATATATGGGAGAAATGACATTGCCTTATATTTTATGGGAGAAATGACATAAAAATGACAAAGAAATGACATAGAAATGACACATGCCTTACATTTTTCCTATAATTTTATGGGAGAAGTGACGCATATATGGGAGAAATGACACATGTACATTGTTTGCCTTAAAGTGATAGTGGTTTATGGATATAAAAAGAAGAACTTCTATTTAGATCTGTTCCAGAGATTGACTGTAAGGGAATTTATTGGATATGTCACCTTTGAAAAAAGATGAGATCCAGAGGCTACCTAGCCCTTTACAGACTCTTCCTTTAGAACTTGTAGAAGTTAACAGCCAACAGACAGACTAAAATCCTATGGAAGTTCAAAATTCTATGAGAGTTCAACCACTTTAGGTTTAGTTTTTAGGCCTTAAATTTTGCCTTGAATTAATGGGAGAAAGCCTTTAGTTTGTCGGAGAAATGACATGTACATGGTTTTAAAAAATATTTTATGCACTTACTAAAACAACTAGTGGTAGTGGTTGATGAAGTTATGTCAAAAGTCACACCTTTATGAGTTTGTGGGAGAAATAACATTGCCTTATATTTTATGGGAGAAATGAAATAGAAATGGCACATTCCTTAAAGTTTGCCTAAAATTTTATGGGAGAAGGGAAAAATGACACATGTACACGGTTTGCCTTAAAGTGGTAGTATTTTATGGATATTAAAATGAAGAATTCTATTTAGATCCATCCCAGAGATTTACTGTAGGGGAATTTACTGGATATGTCACCTTTGAGAAAATATGAGATCCAAAGGCTACCTGGCCCTTTACAAACTCCACCTTTAGAACTTTTAGAATTTAACACTCAACATTGACTGTAGGGGCATTTACTGGATATGTCACCTTTGAGAAAAGATGAGATCCAGAGGCTACTTGGCCCTTTACAGACTCTGCATTTAGAACTTGTAGAAGTTAACACTCAACATTGACTGTAGGGGCATTTACTGGATATGTCACCTTTGAGAAAAGATGAGATCCATAGGCTACCTGGCCCTTTACAGACGCTACCTTTAACTTGTAGAAGTTAACACTCAATAGACAGACTAAAATCCTATGGAAGTTCAAAATACTATGAGAGTTCAGCCACTTTAGGTTCATTTTTTAGGCCTTAAAGTTTGCCTTAAAGTTTATGGGAGAAATCACATCTAGAAATGACATGCCTTAAATTTTTCCCAAGTGCCTAGATTTTAAGATAGAAGTGACATAGAAATGAAAAAGAAATGACATAGAAATGACACATGCCTTAAAGTTTGCCTAAAATTTTATGGGATAAATGACACATGTATAGGAGAAATGACACATGTACATGGTTTGCCTTAAAGTGGTAGTGGTTTGCACTTACTTAAACAACTAGTGGTAGTGGTTGATTAAGTTATGTCAAAATTCACACCTTGATGAGTTTGTGGGAGAAATGACATGTACATGGTTTGCGTTAGAGTTTAGTTTTCCTTGAATTTTATGGGAAAAATCACATCTAGAAACCTTTACTTTGACATATATAAATAGGCTAAGAAAATTAAAAAAGAATTTTCAACTTGCATTAGTTATGTCCTTAATAAGTATGATTTAGCACCTAACAGATTGTTTAATAATTTATAATAATGTCATTTTGTTTATGCACTTACTAAAACAACTAGTGGTAGTGGTTGATGAAGTTATGTCAAAAGTCACACTTTGATGAGTTTAACTAGTGGTAGTAGTTGTTAAAGTTATGTCAAAAGTATGATGAAGTTATGTCAAAAGTCACACCTTGATGACTTTAACTAGTGGTAGTGGTTGATGAAGTTATGTCATAAGTCACAACTTGATGAGTTTGTCAGAGAAAAGTAAAGTAAAGTTTAACATTTTACAAGATTAAAAAAGTAAATAAAAACACTAGGAGAGGAAGCATCATGGAAGGTGTAAAATTTAATAATAATTTAAATTTTATAATTTAATATAATTTTTGGCTTGTACTATCATTCATCCTTGATATACATACAAGAATTTTACAGCTTGAACATCAACCTATACACTATCATCATATCACTACATACATAATCTAGATTAGTAATATCCATTACATCATAAAACACTCCACTTTTAACATTTTACAAGATTAGAAAAGTAAATGACAACACTAGGAGAGGAAGCATCATGGAAGGTGTAAATTTAGGTACATTAATAAAAAATAGTTAGCATCAACATAAATATGAATACAGTGGAAAAATATCACTAAATCAATGTTTGGTTAATTTTATTAAAATAGCCAACCTCAATCCTAGTAATTTAATCATCTTAATTACAATAAAACCACCACATTATCTAGTGAGGTGGGCTTAAAATATACACATAAAAACTTATGATTGAATTAATAAGTGGAAAGGGATGAAAAATTATTTAATACACTTACTTAAACAACTAGTGGTAATGGTTAATGAAGTTATGTCAAAAGTCACACATATAGCTCTACTCTTTTAGGCATTAGAAAGCTAGATAGATTAGGCATTAGAAAGCTAGATAGATTAGGCATTAGAAAGCTAGCTAGATTAGGAAGCTTCAGTTCAGGAATAAGAAAGAAAAGCTTAGGCTTTAGCTTAACAAAGAGTATTAAGGAAGATAGGCACTATAACCACAAACAAACAATCTGCTGAAAGACAAAGACAATCTAACAAAGGTCTGAGGAAGCAACATAACACAAATAAAACCTAAAAGCTTAATAAATAACAGAGTTGTGAGTTGGTGCTCATAAGAAGAACACAAAGATATTAGAAATAGAACACAAATACAACCTACAAACTTAATAAAGAATAGAGCTATGAGTTGGTGCTCATAAGAAGAACGAAGATATTAGAAACATAACAAAAATACAAACTACAAGCTTACGAAAGAACAGAGATGTGATTTGGTGCTCATAAGAATAACACAAAGATATTATAGTTGCAGAGGTTGAAGGAAAGAACAGAGCTATCAGCCATCAGGAAAACAAACACATACATCTCTACTCTACTCTTTGAGGCATTAGACAGTTAGCTAGATTAGGAAGCTTTAGTTCAGGAATAAGAAAGAAAAAGGAAAGACCAGAGCTATCAGCCATCAGGAAAACAAACACATACAACTCTACTCTACTCTTTGAGGCATTAGACAATTAGATAGATTAGGAAGCTTTAGTTCAGGAATAAGAAATAAAAGCTTAGGTTTTATTTTAGCAAGGAGTATTTAGGAAGATAAGCATTGTAACCACAAACAAACACTCTGCTGAAAAACAAAGACAATCTAACAAAGGTCTAAGGAAGCAACATAACACAAATACAACCTACAAGCTTAAGAAAGAACAGAGCTGTGAGTTGATACTCATAAGAAGAACACAGAGATATTATATCTGTAGAGGTTGAAGGAAATAATAGAGCTATCAGCCATCAGGAAAACACATACAGCTCTACTCTTCGAGTCATTAGAAAGCTAGCTAGATTAGGAAGCTTCAGTTCAGGAATAAGAAAGAAAGTAAACAAACCTGCCTACTTGAACTGATTCTACTCAACCAATCAAACAACCATCTAACCTAGCAGAAATCATGTTCCACTAAATATGATTTTGAGGCTTGTCTGTGTGAGAAAGATAATGAGTAAAGAGGTGGTCGATGAGGTGTCTGGAATCTCTCTTCCGCAGATATAATATTCAAGTAGCTAAATAATATATGGTTTGGTTAGCATGCACGATATGAATGCTACTTGAAGTCCTGAAGCAGTTATGAAGGCTCCATACAAACTAGACTGAGCAGAAATCGAAGTTGGAAGTTCTGTTGAATTCTAGTAGCTTCACTATTCTTGACTGGCGGCTTAATTGTAGCATTGAATTTCTTAAAACTTTTCCTATGAAACATCTGAGATTCTGAGTTGTCACACATTACACAGAGAACCTTGTTATGATCACACTATTGTAGCTAATGTGTGCTTATGATTAAATGAATAAGAATTTATGTGAGTGTGTCAGTAACTACTGCAACGATCTATGATTGAGTATGGTTTCAGGGACTTTTATGCATTGTTTGAACACAACAAAGATTTTATATGTGTGGCCTGTCATGGATTGAGAAAACACATGTAACTACTACCAGTGATTCCTCTGCTGGAATTTGAATATCAGTGATTCCTCTACATGATTTTGAATATCATGGATATGAATGTGAAATGATATATATATATATATATATATATATATATATATATATATATATATAGGAAGTCGAGAATTTGTTTCGAAATAAATTTTTGTGTTTTTGGTTTTGGGTAACTATCAGGATGATGATGTAATGGTTGATATAACTATGTTAGTCAATGGAATTACTGATTTTTTTAAATGAAATTGTAAATTTCCATTATTCAATTTATAATTATATACAGCTAAAATCAATACATCAACAAAAACCTCCCATGCATTAAAATTGTACAGTTTTTACATTAAAATTTTACTAGTTTTTCAATTTACAGTTACGTATAAATAAAACTAATTTTGCATTCCCTGTAGCTGAATCACAGTTTTTTTCATTATATGGAAGGCAAGACAATATAACCACAAACAAACACTCTACAAGTAGAACCCAAGAGTGTAACCCACCTTCGTGTTTTTCCGCCCCCATTTCTCACAAAAGTGTAACCCACCTTTGCGTTTTTAGCCATGTATATTTATATGTGTACAATTATTTGGTCAAGTAGAATGCTCAACATAGTTTTTTGGTGTGTAGAAACAAAGCCTACTCACCCATTTGTTTATAGTTTCAAGGGAGATGGTTTAAATAAAGTATCATGAGTAGGCTTGAATGAGTGAATGTAGGTGTAAGTGTTTGTGCTACCTTATATTAACTACACTCTAATTCAGGTAGGAATATTGCCACAATATATTAACTCCATTCTCATCCATGATGAAGTGGAGCAATGACAAGACCACTTGAGATGGAGAATAGAGGTTGAGTTAGTGCCAATGTTTCACAATATAGGGGGACCATAATAATTCCCTGATGGAGGAGAATAACAAGATTGGCTCAAAACTTATCCATCATAGAAAGCTAAATAATATGTACCTAGTAAAAAATAAATTAATACTATATGAAGTGAGATATATACCATTAAATCTAAAATATCTTAAAATTAAAATTAAATATATATCCTAACCTACATATGATTGAGCTAGGAAATATTTTGGGGCCTCTGTGCCCAATGTATATACGTGTTTTAGGAATTATTGCTTGTGCATACATCTTTTTAGGCTAAAATGCCTATACGATTCTAGGGGAGTGAGCCTATGTGCTAAAGGATAGAGAGCCTAGATTTATAAATATGTAATCACATGCATATTAATAAAATACACAATTGTTTCATACCAAGTCAGGCAAAAGATTATGGGGTGCTAGGACTCCACAATTGGAAAAGGAGCTAAGGGCTCAGTGATGAAGAGATTAAGCCTAGGAGGCTAAGCCACTATTAAAATATGTCTAAAGCCAAAAAATGACATGTTTTTTTATCCTAAGTCCATAAGTTGGATTCGTGATGTGCCACTTGTCGAAAAGGGAACATGAACATAAAATGGGGAATTTTAGTCTTATTTCATTCATTCTAATCATTCCGTTTTCCATGAGGGAACTTGGCTAGTTACTGAACTTCCCAGTGGACGAAGACGGGTACAACCTTGTGATTTTTTGACATTGTTAATCCTAGATGGATTTGGCTATTGGATATGTTTTCCCCTCGGTGAGGCTAGTAAGGTACTTGAGAACTCTTGAGGGTAGTTGGAAGTCATGGAAGCAATATGACTCTGAGACATCGTTGGTCACTCTAAGCTAGGAGCCTTGGAAGCATTATGTAATAGCTTGATGGACTGTGAGTGTAGAGAAGAGAGTGCATTGGCTTGGGTTGTGTAGGATGATGAGGGCTGAGAGACTATTGGTTGGAGGTCACTGGAGTTAAGTACCTTTCCCTATTAATGTGTTGGAGTAGTTGTGGACCATAGTTGGCTTAAATAGCATTTAGCCTCAATGGAGTCTTAGCCCTAGTTCGAGGGTGACCCATTGCTCAAAGATTATGGGTAGTCTAATCTATGACCAAGTGAAATGTCTAACATCTATAGTGAATTTATAAATTACATACTATCTAGAAACAATATATGTTATACTAGAATGATTAAATATAATATGCATTGCAGAATGGTATCACAAATATATGTAACATAATCGGATTTTTTTTGATAAATTACCCCAATAAATGAATTACTTGTGAAATCAAACTTCTGTGATTTATGATGATTGAAAATTTCTTAAAAATAATCACATATCAATTATTTGGTGTGAATATTTCAAACCCACTACTTAAATTTATCATCACAACAAATATGGAGGTACTAATTTAACAAGGAAAATAAATAGAATTGAAATCCTCAATAAAATTCCAAAATAATAAATTAGAAAATCAAATCAATAAAAAAAAAAAAAGTCAAAAAGCTAACTACCATAATAGTCGTAATTTGATCTAAACATTTAAAAAAAAACAAAAATAAAAAGGATAAAACTAGATCAAATCGTAGAATTTTCCGTATGACAACCATAAACCTAAACTGGTTTCCATTCATCTGTCGTGGACCCGCTACTCCACCGAAAGTAAACATATAATTGTTGTTTGGTGTTGGACAGCCCTCACAGTTGATGTAGCCCTCAAACGTTAATGTTTCCTACCAAATCAAAATTTTAGATTTGCCATTATCTTCCCATCCCATTCCATTTTCACCAAACTCACGGCACATGAGACGGACGTCATCCTCACGTATCCATTGAGTTTTATTACAGAAGTCAGAAAGCCACATTTGATGTTAATTAAAAAAATCATAAATAAAGACATAATTAAATGAATAAATATTGTATGTGCATTTCATCGTGTATTTATCTTTTATTAAAGGGTTCATATCTGCATTTTATTATTATTTATTTATTTTTAATTAAAAATAATAAAATGTTTTAAATTTTTATTTTTATTTTATTTTTTATTTTTATAAAAAATATTTAAAAAATACTATTAATTTAATTATTTCATGTTTTGAGATTTTATAAATATATTTTCTAGTCAAATTTATTCAAAATAAATTGTTGGAATTACAATTTTGAGCTATTAACTCACATTCAAAGTACTCCAAAATGTTTTTGCCAAAATCAAGTTAAAATCACCATAACTTAGAATGATTCGACAACACCTTAATAATATCATATTCCAAAATAATAACATCTATCTAATTTTTGAACACATCAATAGAAACCAACAATTAAGTCAATGCAATACTAACAAGTGTAGGTTTGAGCAAGTCTCAATGTTGAATGGAAGAACGATCTACCGTGCGAAGCTCGGTTGAGCTTGAACACCCTTGGGATAGTTTAATTTATGAAAGGTGACTCCTATCCTCAACCCCTTCCCATGAGATTGAACATAATATTATATATAATAGTAAAATTTTGTGGTTTGTATTGAGGCTAGAAGAGATAATGGTTCCTATTGAGTTGATGATTGTTGTGACAATATTTTACAAGAATGTTATTGTCAAACTAAGCACCAAGGGTTGGTCAAAATAAATTAAATGCAATATCAAAGTCAAGCAAGGGTGCCCCTTATCTCTACCTCTTTTGGCATATACATTGATAAGCTAAAGGAATGTTTGGAAGATGCAAGTTGTGTTTGACCCATGGTCATTGGTATAGTCATAACTCATCTCCCTTATGTTGATGACATTGTTCCTTTGGAAAGATGCCCATAGGATGTTGACAAAAAACTAAGAATCCTCTAATATTTCTATTCTAAGATGGGTATCACTATTAATACCAACAAAACTAAAGTTATGATAATTAAATCCAAGAATATCACCAATGATACATTTATATATCATAACAACTACTTGGAGGAAGCGCCTTCATACAACTATCTAGGAATCAACATCCATCATAAACTAAGTGACATTATAACATTGATAAAAGGATAAACGAGAGTTTGAAAGCTTACTATGGGCTTAAAAACAATTATAATTCAACATATTTTTGGATGTCGGATCAAAAAAGTCTTCTCTTTGAGACTCTCGCCACTATTATTATTTTATATGGGGTTAGGTATGGGTTCCAATATATCCAAAGAGTCATGGAAAAATATTGAGCAACTACAAAAATAGTTTATAACTAGCAACCTCAAGATTAAAGGAAATAATCCCTACCCCATCCTCCTTATTGAAGCAATCCATTTCCCCATTGAAATCATGACATCTTATCAACATGGAAGCCAAGAGGTTTCCTAAAATTTCTTCAAATTTTATCCAAAACCCCCCACCTTATGCTGAAGCAAGAATGACATAGGGATGCCCAAGCTTGGTTAGATCATCGGGGGAAAATGAGATCAATTTGTAGAATAAGAATTATATTGAAAATATTATTACTTCCAAATTTAAAGAGAAATTGCAGGGTGATAAAGAGGTAGAGGGAAAAAGAAAACTAAGATATCATAAGCAGGTGATCAACCCCATCTTGAAAACTAAATAAACTAATTCCCAATCAGTTCCCAAAACACCTTAGGATGAAATACTTTGTCACCTATGTGATTCAAAGAGAGTTGAACATGAAAATCACTTTCTTTTAGATTGTCCATCTTATACTCATATTCACTCTAATTTTCAAAATATTGATTACACTACCAACCTTCTTGTTCTTTAAAATCAACAAAACTATGGTGATGTGGGGAATGCTTCTGTAACTTCCTTTTAGCATAAAATTAAAATGCTAAAGAATTTCAACTAATTTCTCACCTTCTTAAGGTCTTGTAAACCATGTAGGTCTTAGTTGACATTCATCATCATCAGCCTGTAGTTTCCTGAGCTATCCCAAATCTCAAGTACTCTTTTCTCGCTTAGTTTTAGAGAAAAAATAAAATGCTAGAGAATTCCAACTAATTTCTTACCTTCTCAAGGTCTTGTAAACCATATAGGCCTTAATTGACATTCATCATTAATATCAATTAAAAATTAAAATAAAAAAATACATAATTAAATATTTTTTTTAGGCTTCTATAATACATATCTTTAATTATTGAGGAGTTTCCGGAGTGCATTATATTAAATATCATTTTTGGGGCCTTAACTAAATTAAGTAAGTCATTCATCTATGACCATTTCCATGAGATGTAATTGTAACTGACTAATTTCTCATGATTTTTGAATATTCCACTTAGCACTCATTGCATCAGACTAATTTCTCATGATTTTTTAATAGTCCACTTAGCACTCATTGCATCGTGTGATGCTCATAGGGGTGAAGAAGTGGGATTGAAACTAGTGAAATGAATCACATAATGTCAATCATCACTTACGGGACTTGCACCTGGTAACCAAGACTTCCTGGGAGATCACCCATCTTAGATCCCCTCAAGCTTAATGATATCTAATACATATCTAGGTAAATCCCAAAAAATAATATCTAATACATATCTTATATGTTCTATTTACATTTATATTTATCTTTTATTATATTCACTTATTATTTATTTTTTAATTAAAAATAATATAATGTTTTTAAACTATTTAAATTTTTTATCTTCTCAAATTAAAAACACTTTAAAATATTAATGAAATATCACTTATTCCAAAAAAATAATAAGATCTAACTAATTGTTTAACAATGCTGACATCAATAGAAACCAAAAACTATTTCAATACAAGATTGATAACAAAATCAATGCATACTAAAAATTAAATTATACATAAATTAAATGTCCCAGTATGAAGGCTTTCATAGGGATCCAATCCCTATGAAAGTCTTCATACTGGGACATTTTATAGCATTTAAAGTTCATGAGAATCATCTCATGCTTATTTGCAAGTTCAATTTCTCCTCCACACCAATTTGTTCTAAAATAAATGAAGTCAATGCTCCAATCATATTACTTTGTGGGCTTCCATCTGGATTATGAATAATATCTCCCCCTTCTTCCTTCAAAATTTCATTTTCCATTTTTTTCACTAATGCTGGTGATGTCTTTGTTTCCCACCATCTTAATAATGTTCCAGTAAAACACTGAATGATAGATTTACAGGCTTCAACTTCATTTTTCCCTTTGAGGCACATAAGTTTATATTCTATGAACATTAAATCTATCATTTTCCTTATTTCGCCAACACTCAAGTTGTCTATATTCCATTCTCTATGAGATTCAGAATGGAAGTTATGTGTTTCCGGGAGTTTACCTTTCCCACTAAGATCAGGTGCAGGATACCTGGTATATTGGCTTTGAAGAGGCTCATAGATGGGGAACGGATGTGGTTCTGAGCTTTCTGGTATTTCTGGTTCTTTGAACAGAGAAGAAAGGGTTATAGGCTTAGATTTTTCTCTTGTTGTTTCTTTTGGAAAAAGGAAGGGAAATTTATCAACAGGCTTGACAACATGTTGGATATTTATAGATCTTTTGAAGAGATAAGAAACAGGAATGTGCTTATCTTTTGGAGCTATGTGAATTTTATCAAATCTTTCAAACAATTCTTCAATAAGCCCTTGAGTAGAATGCATCCCTATACTTCTATCCTCTTTTCAACATCTCAATTTTTGACATATATTCTCTAACAAAACCTTTCAACACTATGCTGGAATAATTTACATAATTCAAAGTCCTGTTAATGCCACTCACAGTGACTTGTAAACTATCAAAATGTTCTTTCATTTTAGTAGTTTAATACAATTCATTTCCAATCCTTTAACGGTTGTGTTGGTCCAATTTATCTGCTCACTGGCTTTCTGTATCTTTCCATCAATGCCAAGGGCATTTTTGTCTTTTAATACCAAAGGAATAGCCTTAGCACTATATTGTGCTTCTCCTAGGAGAATTCCTTTATAGGGAGGAAAAGTGGTAGGTGTTTCAACTTTACTGCCATCAATAGCAATCCAAGAGTGTTTCATGGAAGATGATTATGCATCTGCCATGTGTATATCTGAGAGTTCAGACTTATTTTTTGATCCGGATTTATGCAGGAACGCAACAGAATAAACACATAAACATAAATACAGAGATGCAGCGGAAATAACACTTCATTTCATTAATATCAACGAACTGAATTTTGCTTACAGACAGAATGGAAATACAACTAGCTAGGGCGCTGGTAGCTATCTCTGAGAAGAGATGTGGTGGCTACAGGCCTCTGAACTGTGTTACAATGAGGCTCGAGGGCCTATTTATCATTTCGAAACAATGGGAAATCCTAAACAGCCAAAACCCTAACCCTAGGAGATGAAGCGCCAAAACTATGGGCCCCGTTTGGGTAAATTGGTGTTTCAACTTCCCAGGGGCGTAACTTTGGCATACGATCTCCGTTTGACGCGTACCATACCTCGTTAGAAAGATCTATCCGAGGACTACAATTTTGGAACGGGAAACATCGGTCCATGGACCCATGTTGCCCTCCGTTTTCCCAAAAAACGTCGTTTAGGGCCTCAAAACGGCTCCGGAAGTTTAGGACCCGAAAAACTGCTAAAAATAGTAAAATGTGCCGAAACTGAAAAACTGAAATAGACAATGGTGGGGCCCCAAGTGGAATAGGCGGGTGACCACCAATATCCACCTGGATCATTCCTCCCCCCTTAGGAAGCAATGGTCCCCATTGCGTTAAGTTCCTCCATGAGATGAGGAAATTTCCGCTGAACTTGGTCCCTGGTGAACCACTTTCCTTGGTGCAGGAGTTGGCCAGCTTTGACAACCCGATATAGTTGGATCTTCTGCTGGCGAGTGTTCTTGATTTGCATGTCCATGATGCAATCTGTGGTGGCCTGTTCCATGCAGTCTGGATTTAACTCAGTTGGTGTGAGTTGTTCCGCAATGTCCGAGGTGTCCAGTAGAGGTGGGAAGTAAGGACGAAGGCGATCCACATTGAAGACTGGGTGCAGACCAAGGAATGGTGGAATACTGAGCTCGAATGCATTGTTCCCTACAGCCTTGGTGATGGTGTACGCCCGTATCGGAGCGGGGTTGCGTGGGGTCTCAACAAGAGGCACTCCTTCTCGCAAATGGAGTTACATTGGCCACCCACCTCGGGAAGTCAGGACACCCGTGTCGATCATGGCGTTGCTTGTACTCTGGCATTGGCCTGGCCGAACATATCATGAACCCGCTGCGTACAAGTTGAATGTGCTCGATGAAGCTACCGGCTTTGTCAACTTCGTACCGGATAGAAACGTGAATTACCGGGAAAGGCACCGAGATGGCATGGCTATGTCAATGGGACATAGTGGTCGGAATCCCAAGCCCACCTGAAAGGGGCTATGGCCAATTGAACTGTGGAGAGCCCGGTTATAACTGTGTTGTACATAGGGGAGGCTCTCGTCCCATGTGCGTGGATGCTTTGAGTTGTACATGCGCAGAATGTGTACAATCATTCCGTTGACGACCTCTGTCTGGCCATCTGTTTGGGGATGGAAAGCTGTGGACTTGGTGAGCTTTGTGTCCAACATTGACCAGAGGCTGGACCAAAATGTGCTGAGGAACCTGCTATCTCGATCTGATATGATAGACTGTGGGATCCCAAAGTGCACCCACACTGGTTCAAAGAAGAGTTTAGCAGTGGCTTCTGCTGTGATATTCTTCTTACAGGCCGCCATGATGGCCATCTTCGAGAATCTGTCAACGACCACGAAAACACAGTCATTTCCATTCTTAGTAGAAGGCAGGCCCGACATGGAATCCATGGAGATGGATTCCCACGGTCGACTAGGGGTAGGTAGTGGAGTATATAGGCCTTGCTTCTTGATGGTCGGTTTGGCAATGGCACAAGCAGTGCAGGATCTGATGTGCTTCTCGACATCCTTTCGAAGGTTCGGCCAATAGAAATACTTCTGTAGTATTGCTACCGTTTTCTCGACCCCGAAATGCCCAGCGACTCGACTGTAGTGTGCTTCCCATATCATCTTGGCACGCTCGCTTGAAGGAACACAAAGGTGTCCCATGTGACATAAAAGTGCATCTTGGAGGTGAAAATTTGGAACTTGCGTACCCCCCAGGAGTGCCTTGTAAGTTTGGCCGAATTCTGGGTCACTTTCATAGAGAAGCGGCCAATCAGAAGTCTCGTGCCCACAAGCGTTGAGTACAGTGGTGAGCGCCACGATCGGTGGTCGGCTGAGGCAGTGTGCAACATGATTGGTGCTACCTTCTTATACTTGATGTTCAAATGAAACTGTTGCAGATATGTAGACCACTTCTGATGGCGATCATTCTGCAACTTCCCTTGTGTCTGTATGATCTGCAGGGGCCTGTGGTCTGTATGGATGATTGTTTCCTTCCCCAAAATGTAATGCTTCCATTGTCGACAAGCTTGCACAATGGAGTACATTTCTTTGTCATATGTGGGGTACTTGCGAACTGTGTCAGACAATGTCTCACCGTGAAATGCCACTGGATGTCCCTGTTGAGTAAGAACTGCCCCAATAGCATAGTCAGAGGCATCTGTCTCGATCTCAAATGGCTGTTGCAAGTCTGGTAAAGTGAGCACTGGAGCAGAACAGAGGCGGTTTTTCAGTTCTGTGAACGCCTTCTATTGAGGTTCCGACCAAAAAAAATTTTCTCTCGCTCCTCCCTTGGTGACTTGACTCAAGGGCCAAGTGATATGAGAGAATCCCAACACGAACCTCCGATAGAAATTAGCAAGACCCAGAAAGCTGCGAAGCTCTGTTATAGTGGTCGGGGCTGGCCAATCCCGAATGACTTGGATCTTGGCCGGATCCACATGCACCCCCCTTTCATCAATAATGTATCCCAGATATTGAACCTGGGTCATGCCAAACGTGCACTTCTCCAAATTGGCACACAACTTGTGTTGCCGCAGTGTTTGGAGGACTTGTCGGATGTGATGAAGGTGCTCTTCCCAAGTCTTGCTGAAGATCAGAATGTCATCCAAGCACACCACTACGAATGAGTTGGTGAATGGCCGCAAGATGTCGTCCATCATCCTCATGAAGGTTGCGGGAGCATTCGTCAACCCGAAAGGCATGACCAACCATTCAAAAAGGCCTTCCTTGGCTTTGAAGGCAGTCTTCCACACATCCGAGGGTTCAATTGGTACCCGGTGATACCCAGACTTCAGGTCGATCTTGCTGAAATATTTTGCACCTTTGAGTTGGTCCAGAAGGTCATCAATCCGTGGGATTGGGTACCTATTCCGGACAGTGATCTTGTTCAGCGCCCGATAGTCAATACAAAGTCTCCACGTCCCATCCTTCTTCTATACCAACACGATCGGGCTCCCACAGGGCGATGAACTTGGTCTGATGTGACCTTTCTGCAACAGCTCCTGAATCTGCCTCTTGATTTCATCATTCTCCCGAACAGAGCGCCGATAGATCGGTCCATTAGGTAGCGGCGCACCGGGGGTCAGATCAATCGGGTGCTTGACCTGACAGTGCAGAGGAACCCCTGTGGGTGAGGTGAATATGTCCCCGTACTCCTCCACAACCTTATCCATTTGTTGTTGTTGTGCGGAGGAGCCCTGTCTGGAGGTCGTGGCCACAGTCTTCTTCTTGCCCTGGGGGCGGATCATCAGGAAAACGAATTTCCTGGTTTGGGAAATGAGCTTACTGCATTGTTTTGCAGTAACCAAAGAGATAGCAACAGGAGGTGGTACCTCTGGTATCCTGTACAACTTATTTCCCAAAGTAACAATAACAGCACGAGGCCGAGACTCATACACAGCATGACGCTTCCACAAGTATGGTTGTCCTAATAATACATCAGAAACATCAATAGGAGCAACGTCACATAGTACCTCATCCGTGAAAGGCTTGATGCTATAGGGAAGGCGACACTGCCGGCTGACGCGGAGATCTCGTCCTTGGTGAAGCCACCCGATGGTGTATGGATGTGGGTGAGCTGTGGTCGGCAAGCCCAACCGCTTCACGGCGTCTGCTGAAATGAGGTTCTTTTGGCTCCCATTGTCGACAATGAACCGTACCGGGGAGCCCTTTACCCACATCTGGGAGTGGAAGAGACGTTCCTCCTCCTCTGGATCTTCTGGTTCCTCCTTTTGGATCTTTGCAGTGGCAACAGTGGCATTGGGCTCCGCATCAACAATCTGTTTCCCTTTTTCATTCGCCTTTGCAGGTTCTGATTCGGAGTCAGAGCATGCATCTGACTCAGAAGCCCTCATCTCGGCCACTAGCGACTGCTTGGCCCGACACTCACTTGTGTTGTGAGTGGAGCTCTTATGGAACTCACACCACTTTCCCGTGTCCTTCTTTGGCTTTGCGGTGCCGTTCTTTTCTTGTGGCTTCGATGAGTTGTCTTTAGCCGCCATGCCTTGGCTCGGTCCTTTGTTCTGCGGTTTGGAAGCACCTTTCCCTTGCTTTTGATTCGCACATCCAAAGTCTCGCTTCTTCTGCTTGAATTTCTGCTCAATCTTGGCAGCATACCGGTATGCCGTACCAAGCGAGGAGATGTCAAGGAACTCCATTTCCTCCGAATGTATCTGTGCAACAACAAGCAAGTACTTTCTCACCCGTATGTTTCTCTCGAGATTTTGATACCCAACTTTGTGCGTGATAGGAAGGGAATGTGATTCGTCAACTCATGCACATCTTGATCCCTTTGTTGTCAGCAGGGTCCATTGTATGTACTTGTCCTCATCATAGCTCCCCACAGATAGTATTGTTCCACTCTTGCCTCGAAAGAATTCCACCCCAGTGGCCGCCGGCATCGTAGAGGGTTCCTCGTTCGGTCCTCGTTCTCACAAGAGGTTTCCACTCGGGGCCTCAACATGGGGGGAGAAGCCAGGAGTGTAAAAATAATCTTTCTCCTTGCCTAAAAGTCATGAACCGACAAATATCCTTCTAACAGATTCAACCATTTATCTACAGCATCCGCGTCTATTTGACCCTCAAATATGGGAATGTCAAAATTTACTTGTACCTTAAAAGGAGTCGCGCCTCCAGAGTGGCTGCTGGATGCAGATGTGCCGCCGGTGGGTAGCCGTTGAAGGATTTGAGCAAAGTTATCCATCATCGCGTTCCTTTGTTTTTCGAGGGCCTCCTCGAGCAATATTTTGATAGGATCTCCTGCTCCCTCATCTTTCTTTTCGTCCCCCATGGGCGTCCGTCGAGGTTTGCGAGGCCGATCTTGCAAAGGTTCCACCAGATCGAGCCCTAGCTCCTTATACCCCGACCTCGTTGGGGACATGCAAAGAAGGATCGAGAAAAAGCAGACCGCTCTGATACCACTGATCTGGATTTATGCAAGAACGCAACAGAATAAACATATAAACATAAATACAGAGATGCAGCGGAAATAACACTTCATTTCATTAATATCAACGAACTGAATTTTGCTTACAGACAGAATGGAAATAAAACTAGCTAGGGCGCTGGTAGCTATCTCTGAGAAGAGATGTGGCGGCTACAGGCCTCTGAACCGTGTTACAATGAGGCTCGAGGGCCTATTTATCATTTAGAAACAATGGGAAATCCTAAACAGCCAAAACCCTAACCCTAGGAGATGAAGCGCCAAAACTATGGGCCCCGTTTTGGTAAATTGGTGTTTCAACTTCCCAGGGGCGTAACTTTGGCATACGATCTCCGTTTGACGCGTACCATACCTCGTTAGAAAGATCTATCCGAGGACTACAATTTTGGAATGGGCAACATCGGTCCATGGACCCATGTTGCCCTCCGTTTTCCCAAAAAACGTCGTTTAGGGCCTCAAAACGGCTCCGGAAGTTTAGGACCCGAAAAACTGCTAAAAATAGTAAACTGTGCCGAAACTGAAAAACTGAAATAGACAATGGTGGAGCCCCAAGTGGAATAGGCGGGTGACCACCAATATCCACCTGGATCATTTTTCCATTCATAAAAGGACAACCAAGTTTTCGTCCTTGTCATATATGCCTTCCATTCTTGTGACATCCTGACTTTTTCTTGATTTGGAGTACTAAGGTCAAAAGCATTAGACTCAGGATGAGTATATAAATCCCAATTTAGCATATTATTAATCCGTTGAGTGTCAACAATATGCATTTTGCATCCTTCCATGATGGAAAATAATTTGTGCATTTCAGGCTTGGAGGGTCCTTTATAGTCTTTAGGAATAAAATTGTTGAATTTAGACTGTGGCATTAGCTCATCTAGTTGCTCAAGGTATCCAAGACCATATTTTGGCATACTCATTGGGCACATTTTTCTCATCATTTCTTTGAGGCGAGGATCTTCATTTTCAAGAGATGGAAGTTCATGGATCATCATTATATGATCAGAAACGTGTGGAAATGGAATATCTGAGCATTTTGGATTTGGATAGGGAGTGACAGAAGTTGTAGGAGGAGATTCTCTTGTCCTGGGATGATGATTCTGATGTATAACTAGTTCTGCAAGACTACTGAGATTTAATTTTTGTTTACAACTTGGACATATGACTTGCAGAGAGGAAAAATTTACAAGTTGGGAAAATTCGAATAAATCGATATGGTTGCAATTTACAAATGATAGATGGGAGCTAGCAATTTTGTTCTCTTGTGGATCTATATACATAGATGAAGTTTTACAAGCTTGGTCAATTCTTCTGTGATCTATGGTAGATCTTCTGGGGAAGGACACAACAATAGATGAGGGGGCTTCTTCAATATTGGCAGAAGTAATGTTTTGAAATGTTGGCGGCTTTGGATTATCTACAACCCAATGTTCTGGGAAACTCAGATTTTCCCATTTAATGATTTGGTGTTCTATATTTTGATTTTGGGCATCGGTTAGAACAACCACACTGGATTTAGATTCTTTGTTGGGGGCATGGAGAACTGTAGGATAAAGGGTGTTGGTATGTCTAAAACAACCTCGTGTCTGGATGGTGATGTTGTTTCTCTTCTTTTTCATATCAAATTCAATTGTCTAGATATGAAGTTGCAAAATATATTTGATGTTCTCGTCAAATGTATAGACAAAAAAATTTAGATAGAAATAAAAGTATATAGGTCCATCAGATAATGGTGCGACCATCCTGCCTATTAATGAATCTGAATACTTATTATGTGTCATATCCCTTACTGTGGCAAGAAAAAATGTATTCAGGCCTCTATGTGTTAAGGAATTTATTCCTATCCTTATACACCCTAGATGTAGAAATTTAGTGCCCATCCTTTTAGCTTCCTTTTGGAGTTGCTTAGTATCTAACAAAGGAATTGTTTGTACATCGTCATAATTTTCTTGTATCTGACTGATACTTTCCTTAATAGAGATCCTAGTTACAACCTTTAGATGAAACATAGATAAATGAGCATAAACTTCTAAATAATTTATGCTAGGCAGACACCATTTGGGGGTTGGTTGAATTTCAAAGTATTCAAGTTCTGTTGAGTTTACAACTTGTTTAGATGAAGAGGAAAACATGTCTCTTAAAGGATTTTCTTCAGCATGTTCTCTATCTTCAAGCTCTCTGAATGAAACTGATCTTCTAGGATTATCCACTTCTATTAGATTATGGATTGTGAGTACTAACCGTAATGAACCAGACGTTACTAGCTCTGATACCAATTTTATTTGTAGCAGGGGCTTCAAAGGAATCTTGCACGATTTTGAGTCTCTTCTCTGTGATCCAATACACGAACCCATACACAAACCTCTGGACTTTCACACTCTAGTGTCCTTCATGCGGCCTCCTGCCTTTAACGGTCTGGTGTTCCTCAGACCTCGGTGAATATCCGACGAACCTTAAGTGAACTTCTTGTCTCATAGATATTACCCTCAACAGACCATTTAACACAAGCATAAAAAATGTACTCATAGGCGGAAATATCTTTCATAAATAGATACTCATTTTATTCATGAAGATTTTTCTTACAAATATTTTTAAGAGAAAATAGCTCTTTTTACAAAGATAGACTGTTCGGGCATTTATCAGATGTTGTCAATTGATAAACAAGAGGCTATCTAAAGGCTTCCTGGCCTTTCACAGACTCTGTCTTAGAACTTGAACAAAACAAACTTGAGAAACTCAAATCCTAAGAATCTGACCACTTTAGGTTCTCACCAGAGCTCTCACTCTGATGCGCAGGCTCCTCAGATTCAGACTCTAGAAGATAGAAGAAAGAAATTTTTCGTGATGCAATCAGTTCGAACAAATGTTCGAAGATGCAGAGTAGGAAGACAATCTTAGACTTCAACCCAGGACAAAAAAATCTCAAACACTAAGACTCTAAAAACTCTCACTCTGAATGTCTCGAATGAGCCTAGCTCCTTTCCTTATATAAGAAAATGAGGGGACAAACATTCGACCATCGGACAAACAAATTTTGTACTCTTTTCCATCAGTCATAGAGATATGGGTCAAATCCCACCAAAAGTTGGAGAAGTGCTCCAAGTCTTGTGACTGAAAGGAATCTTCGTACAAAACTATATTGTGGATATTTTTTACCAGAAAATCTCACGAGAAAAACTGGTCACATTCAGTCTGTGACTAGACATTATTACACAGTGGATGCTTTATGTATAAGCCCACTAGAACCATAATGATTAATCTCCCAAGGGTGAGGTCCCTGGAAATCTGAATCTAACATATCTAGAATCGTCCCATGCCTTTGTATATATTCTTCATACAATCATAGCCCTCCTTAGGACTATTTGATGTTTGATCTTGGTCATTACCAGCCATTCATGGTGTCTTTTCATAAAATGACCAAGAATATCATTGTCTGGATAATTATTTAAATCCCCAAACATTTTACATGGAGTATGAAAACATTCTGTTGAGAACCCACAAGTATCACATTCAATTTGAAAATCAGTTTTGAAATATAGGGGGTCCATAGCTGTTTTATTGAGGCTGAAATCATTCCACCAGTTTTGAAGCCATTCACTCTGCATGTTTCTTTGTGTAGTCCATGTAGATCCGAAATTGAATTTAGTATAACGAGTTTCATTTTTTCCATCAAAATTTATAAAATACCACCATAATTTTTTATAATTAGTAAAATTATATATGGTGTCTGAAAAGATAATAGATGGGTTTCCTTGTGGCCACATTTCAGGCATATCATACCAAGTTGTGAGCCTGGTACGGTTTATGGCGAAATACTTATGGAAGACTCTCCTTTGATTGCTTCCTTATGTCCAAATAACACTTATATCATGGAAATTTTTGCTTAAAGATTCTTTAGCCAAATGTGCAGAAAGCATACTTCTTTCATATACCATGTCATGTATCCATTTGCTACCTTTAGGGTAGACTTTTCTTCCTGGTACTAGATGTTGTATATCTATGTGAGATTGGAGGTTTGCATCTAGTACCTTTGTGTTTCTCAACTGCCATGTGGGTTTCCATTTTGAGTAGTATTCTCTCCAATTTTGTGCTTTTGGAATACTCCTTAGAGTTTCTGTATGCTGGGAGGGATCCCACTCTGTTACTATTACCATGACAATGTCGGCCTGACTTAAGTATTCTTTGCTCAAAAATTCAGGTAAACAATTTTTTTCACCCTTAATGTGTTTGACATCAAAGTCTAAATTAGCAAATAGAGCCTACAATCTTGCAAACTTTGCGTCTCCTGGCTTCTTTATATCTTTGCTAAGGACCTTTTTTAGAGTAGAGGCATCGGTTCTTAAGAGAAACCTTTTATGGATAAGGTGGATATCAAATTTGTCAATGTAGTTCCATGCTGCTTTGACTTCTTTTTCTATTGTGGAGTAATTCTCTTCAGAAGGGTTCCAAGTTTCTCAGACGAACTGTACAATTTTTTCTTCTCCTTCTTTTATTTGCTTTAGAATTCCTCCCCACCCAATATTTCTGGCATTTGTTTCAACAATTTTAAACGAATAGTCATCAACAATATAAAGAACTGGGAGAGTTTTTACCTTGCTCTTAATTCTTTTTATGGCTTCTGTATGTGCGGTTGACCATGGCTGTGGATGCTTTTGCAGTCTTTGGTTGAGTAATGTTCTATCTTTGGCACAATTTTTATAAAAACGACTTACATAATTTAAGCAGCCCAAGAACCTCTGTAGTTGGGTTTTGTTAGTGATAACATCTGGGAATTTATTAGCAAATTCTAGAGCATGCTTTTGCAGAGAAATCTGTCTATCTTTGATTGTATGTCCTAAAAATTTGATATTGGTCTGAAAAAGTTCAACCTTTTTCTTACTGAGCACCAACCCATTATTCTTGACAAGTTGGATAATTTTTTGAACATGTTTGAAGTGTTCATGGACATTTTTAGAGAATATGAGCACATCATCAATATATACTAGTAGCCAATCAAAATATGGTTTGAAAATTGTGTCCATTACGTTCCATTCATAGTGTCCTGCTAGGACACTAAAATTCGTTTTAAATTTATCAAATTCTCTGATTGCAACTTGCCAAAAGCTTGATTTCATATAAAACTTAGAAAATAGCTTAGCCCCTGCTATCCTGGCTAAGAGGTTCCCTTTGTGGGGAATAGGGTAAGTATCATCTGATAAGACATTGTTTAGAGGTCTATAGTTTATGACCAATCTTGGAATCCCTCTCAATTGTTCTGAATGTTTATTAACATAGAAGCCAAGTAGTTCCATAGAATACTAGATTCTCTAATCAATCCTCTATTTAATAAGCTTTCTATTTCATTTTTGCATAGATCCCTGTATTCTTTGTTCATGGGAATTTCTCTGCTTTTGTAAGGTTTTCCTTCATAGTCATGTTTGTATGGAAATTCTACGCAATGTTGTTTCCTATGCGAGAAGGCATTTGGTTCTTCAGCACAAAATTCTTTCTCCGTTTGTGATCTCAAACTGGAGATCCTTTGTTTGATGATAGGAGTCTGCAGATAATTTCCTATTTTTATGGTAGTTTTTAGGTCCTTGAGTTCAACCAATTTATTGCTAGCTTTTTCAATTTGTTGCATGGCTTGCACCTTGGTCGATACCCTGGGAGTAGAGATGAAGGGTAGCTTGATTGTTTGTAGCTTACCATCGGAGCTTGGCACAGATATAAAATATCCAGCCTTGTTACCCTTTAATCTGGTTGACCCATGTGGCTCTACAGCTGCCAAAAATACATTCCTAAAATGCAGTCAATAGGGATGTCAACAACAACAAATTTTAGCTTGATACAATGTTCTTTAAAACATATGGAAGCCTGGGGGACTTCATACAACAAATTTTTACTTCCTAACCCAACCACTTTTCTGAAAGACTTTACCCAATATTTTGCTGGTATTAGTTTTTAATTTAGAACATTGACATCAGCACATGTATCAATAAGTGTCTTTAGGGAAAATGTTTCTCCTTCTACGCAAATATCCAAAATGACATGATGTTGTTGGTATTTTATGGTCATGACTCTCATATCTCTAAAACCCATAGATTCATCACGTTTTCCTTCAAAAATCTCTATATTTGGGTTTGAAAAACATTCTTCTTCATCAAGTGTCTTTCCTTTTTCTAATTCAGAAACCTTTATTTTTAGGGAAGAGATTTCCTTTTTAAGATTGTGAATTTCTTGGCTAACCTCTCCCAATGTTAAGGACCTGGCTTTTGATTGTTGTTGGCTTCGCTAGAAGGTTCTTGTATTCTTCTCAAATGAGGCATCAATAAACAATGCTTTGGCTTTTGTTTTTGGAATAATTATGCTACTACTTCCCTGGTCTTTGTGCATAGTATTTAGAAAATTTCCTAGCAATTTTTCTTTCATTTATCCTTCTCCTAATGCTTTGATTTGGGCGTGTAATTTTTTCTCTGAATCATCTATGGTTTGTGCCATAAGAACCTTCTCTTTTGGTTTATAAATTAAATCTTCTTCTTCATAAGAACTTTCGTATTCAGTACTTGATCCATAGTAGCAGTCTTTTGAATCAATACATTTACATTCATTCATATGCATGTTTAATTCTTCTTCAGAAGATTATGAGGAAGAGCTTTCAGAGGATGATAAGGTAGAACAAAGTTATTGTTGTTGGACTTGTTCCCTGATTGTGAAGTCGGGGCAATTTTCAGACTTACGATTTTTGGAACTACATTTATAACACATGATTGACCCTTCTATTTTTACTTTTTTTTTATTCCTTGCTATTTCTTGAGACTTCTTTCCTCTGTTTTTCTTAGATTCATCTGCAAGAGGGCAACAATTTGATGTATGTCCTAGTTGGCCACAGAGCCAACATGTTAGTTTATTCCACTGATCTCTTTTTTGTGTTTCTTGATGAATGTCCTTAGGCCACTACTACATTTGGCAGAAATTCCGACACCTGTTTTCGACGCTTTTGACCAAATGTCGGAAATTTTCCCAAATTTTTTCCATCCCGCCCGAAACCGTCGCTATACCGACGTCTATAGAAAAGTGTCGCAATACCGACACTTAAAATAGTGTCGCAATTACGACGTTTAAAGGAAGACGTCGCAATTGCGACACCATGGCCCAAAGCGTCGCTATTGAGACGACTCTAAACGTCGCAACGGCGACACAATGTCTAGGTGTCGCCATTGCGACGTTTGGAGGCACCGTCCTAAGAGCGACGCCTTTTCCGCCGTCGGTATAGCGACAGTTATTTGCGCGCTACATAAAAATACCAAACTTATACGGGCCCCATAAAAATTCGAAACTTATATGCGCGCTACATGAAATGTTTCGTATTTGTCGCAATAGCCACGTTTGATATCACGCGCGGATTCGCTTCCTCGCTCTTGCATCAAAGATTTGCCCTCGCATTCGCGCTCGGGCCTCTTGCAACAAAGATTAACACCAGACCTGCCCTCGTCGTCGCCACTTTGGCTCACAACATTCACCCTTTTCGCTCGCAAATGGTAAGTTCTTACTGCAGGCCCTTCCTCCTATAGTAGGGCTGACTCTATTTGGGTTTTTTTGGTCAATTCCATTGGATTGTGTTAGGCTGTAGGGTTCTCTCTAGATGTCAAGAATCAAGATTCAATACCCTATATTATCTTCATCACCCAATACAAGATTTAAATTTTTCCCAAAGAAACACTTATTAATTTGGCAGCCATTATTTCTCCCTTCTTTAAAAACCCTACATTTAAATGAAAACAAGCATTGCATTTCAACTACAAAAATCTATTAGTGTTCAAATGTACATGTGTGCTACATTAACGTCTGATGTCACGCGCGCATTCGCCCTCCCCTCCGCTCTTGGAGGGTAATCGACCATTCGCCCTCGGCGTGATTCGCCCTCTCGCCCGCAACAAAGATTCGCCTTCAAGACTCGCCCCCGATCTTCGTGCACGCATTCGCCAGCATTCGCCCCGAGCTCCTGCACGCATTCGCCCGGATTCGCCCGGGCCGCGAGAACAGCATTCGCCCCCGCACGCCGCCCCGCAATGTGCCCTTGCCCTCGCACGCCCTCGCCGCGTTCGCCCCTCGCATCTGCAGAACAACATTCGCTCTCGGCCTTCGCAGAACAACATTCGCTCTCAGCTCTTGCAAAATGGTAAGTTCTTACTGCAGGCCCTTCCTCCTATAGTAGGGTTGACTCTATTTGGGTTTTTTTGGTCAATTCCATTGGATTGTGTTAGGCTGTAGGGTTCTCTCTAGATGTCAAGAATCAAGATTCAATACCCTCTATTATCTTCATCACTCAATACAAGATTTAAATTTTTCCCAAAGAAACGCTTATTAATTTGGCAGCCATTATTTCTCCCTGCTTTAAAAACCCTACATTTAAATGAAAACAAGCATTGCATTTCAACTACAAAAATCTATTAGTGTTCAAATGCACATGTGTGCATCACTTGTGTAGGGTATTCCTTTTCCACTTTCACATTATCCAAGAATGTGTGCAGTATAGTTCATATTTTTTGTGATTTAGATTACCTTGAAAAAGGAAAGGTAAATTATTTCCCATGGAAAAAGAAGGTTTTCCCTTTTTATAGGTTGTTTGGACTTACGTGGAAAAATTTATGGTATGCCTTTCATATTATGTAGTTTAAATTTGAATTAACAGATTATTCTACATGAAAATATAATTACCTATGTGATGTCCTTCATCACTAATTAAAATTATAGGTTTCAATTTCCTAGACTCTAACTCATCTGATGCTAAATTCTAGGTTCTCATTGGTGGATCACTCTTCCATTGATTTCCTTTCCCTCTGGATCTTGTCATACTTTAAAATTCATCAATGATACATATATTATTTCAGGTATCCCAAAAGGCTTTATAGTAGAACATATTGTGAAGTTTTTTTTACACTTGAGGATTCTTTTTAGAACTGCAACGTGGTCTATGCTATCGAGTTATATATCAAGCAACTTGTCCTTAATAACCACACTATGAGGTAGGTTCAACCAGTTTGAACTTGTCGGGACATAGCATATGAAGTTGTGTGATGAGTCCATATCACAGGTCTATTATGGTGAAAAAAGTGAAGACACGTAATGATAGTTATTATGTTAACATTACTAGAAAAATTTTCGAAATTATCCATGCTATCAAGATGTCAAAATTCCAAGCATTAGGTGTCAATACTCGTAGCTAATAGATAATAATAATAATATAAAAAAATCACAACTTTATTCTTGAAATATGGTTGTTACACATTGGTAACCTAGTTCATGAGTTACTATCACCCAAAGACTGCAAAACAAACTTAAAATATAAATTAAACCAACATGAGAATCCAACTAAGGGTTTCTTGAAAAAATCATGCCATAACTGGCATTTTGAAACCCAAATTTGAATCCATCATAAGTAATACAATGCAAACTCAGATGGATTTTCAATGCATGTTTGCATGCTACACTTATTCTCTGTCTAGATATCATTTTTTAAATGGAACCATTAGTCAAGCCCACAGTCCTTTTTATGTGAAAAATTTCAGCTCTGTTTGAGCTCTTTTTTGCTCCACCACCTCCATAAACCAGTGTTACACGGGGTCTCGCCCCCCCACCTAGGGGTCTAGATTCCTCGCCCCCTCGCGCTCCGGGGTCTTGGGGACTTCTAGGGGATGTTCCCCTCACGCCCCCTCACGTCCCCTCACCGCCCCTTTTATTTTATGGTTTCGTGTTAAAATTTGATGTGCCACTTAGCATATTTGAGAATCCAAGTGATTCTGATTCAGATGGTGACATGGTTGATCTTGATATATTCGTGCAGAAGTTGGATGCGGAGACTAGTGGGGCATTAACTTGAGCATTTATGCTCATTTATCAGTATGATGATATCATTTGATATTCATATGTTATGTTTTATGTTTTATGTTTCAGACATAACTTATTTGCGTTTAAGTTTTATGTTTCAGACTTGAGTTGTAAACTTGAGTTTAAACTCTATTTTGAATCTTGATATAATATGTCATATGATATCTTAAACTTTATTTTCATTGTACATTGTTAGTAGTTACATTAATGATTATATAGTTACAAACTTACAAACTTACATGCATGATTGTATGATGTATGTTTTAACTTTTAAATTTGTTTCAATTATATGATTCATCATTCATCGATTTGTGGACTTGGTGGAACATTGCCATAAACATATGCAAACATATATCATGATCTTGGAATTCCATTACATATGTATGTGCCAATGTTCCATAATCTTGCCCCATCATCAATTTAAGAAATTTCCATTAAATATCAAATTATGGAGGGGGGGAACTTTTTGCTGCAACATTTGGCTCAAAATTAGGGACCATCTTCCTATGAGGTGAATGAGAACTATAGATATTTGAAGAAGTAGATTAGTGCCTTTTCCTCTGGCCATGGAGTCATATACAGTCATCCATCACAAAAATTTGTCTTTGTTCATTCTCACCTTGAAAGTTGCAAAAAATCATGCCCTAATTGAAACGACACTAAATTTGAAAGATATAATAAAATTGCAAGCTAGAAGTGCCCTATTAATACAAAGGGAAAACCTTCCTACCTACCCTAACTGAGATAAATTTTGATTGAATAGGAAACATGATATTGCCAATGGAGTTGATCCAACAACTTGTTAAATGTATGGGACTAAATCATGCATTTGATTTCCGGGGAAACATGCGCATGAAGAGAAAAAGTGTAGAATTAATGGAAAATCCATACATGCCACTTATGAAAACTACACCGAAAGGTCAAAAAATACTTAAGGCCTTAACTTAATTTGAATCCAAAAATGAGAAAATAGGATTAGTGAAAACACGAGAGTGGTGTGGGTGAACAACATAAATAAAAAGTGAAGATACCTTTCCCCAAGATGCCTTTGTCACCGTTGTATGAAAACATGTTTTCCTTTCCCTTTATACATGCAAGTGAATGCATTATAGGTATGGTGTTTTCCCGAGATAGGAGAATCCTACTTAAATATATCATTCGTGGATTGAATGTTTGGGTGCCTTAATGTGCAATGACATGTTTCCAGGACTGAATTCAATGCAAGGCATATTTGAAACTCTAACTCTGTCTTCCGGTGTCTTATTAGAAATTATTTCAATTTTCATTTTGTGTTTTCAAGTTAGATATTTTTTTCAAGTTTTTACATTTATAATTTTATTGCAATGTGGCAGACTGATCAGAGCAGTGCAGGAACAACCCCGAGACAGGATGATCGCGGAAAGAGGCCAGCGGAAGAACATGTAAAGTGCCAGCATTGCTCTATCTTTGGGTATTTTAGTTATTTACATAATTGAAATAATATTAATTTTGTTCAAATATGCAGACACCTAGCCATGGTACGCCTGATGATTCCCTCTTTGAGGAAGAGCTTTTTTCATCCCTATCTCCAGTGTTGTTGTTGCAAAAAAAGGCACGAGATGCAACGTCGGAATTTAATGCTTTGATAGATGCGCCTCAAACACCTGAAACAGAAGAGAGGATACAACATCTTATGAGGCAGCTAAATAGATATCAGGTAATAATAAAAAGTCAAAAGGATATTTTTTTGTTCTGCATGAGATGAATTGTGATAGTTTGATTTTTAATTTTTACATTGACTAAACTAACAAAAAGTTCTTTTGTATGTATCATTTTCTGGCACTTGCTGAACCCGGTGTTGGTGGTAGTGGGACACAAGGGCAAGAGATTGCCCAACAACCCTCTCGTACACCTTCTACTCCTTTAGGTGCTAGCCAAGAAACACACCCTGCCCAAGCAGACACCCAGCCAACTACTGAACGTGTTGGCAATGATGAGGCTGATATGGCCAACTACATTATTGCGTTTTCTGGAGCTACACGTGTCAGCTCCACAGGGACCATTAATGGCACGTTGTTGGTGAACGATGAAGGTGTCCCTATAAAGCATGTACAACTCCCAGGTAAATTTTAATATTTTAACTATTTCATGTACTTTATCTAAAACATATTTATCACGATTTATATTTTTAAATTAATGATAATATCTTCTTCTTCTTTTTTCTGTGTAGGAAACAATGAGTTCTACAGGTATCTGGAGAGCCATGCGTTGGTAATTTTGGCCCAACCATACGCACAGGGTGGAATTCCCAGAGTTCCAACCTGAAAAAAGAACTTCTAGATTATCTAGAAACCCTTTTTGGGGTCGGCATATTTGACAGAACAGCGGTGGCTCGGGTTGCCGGCAAATATTTGAAATATACCAGGGACACCTATAGGACGCAATTGCAATTTAAACCTAGATATGAGCGTCCTCTCACAGTTCCAGAGAGTGAGTGGAGAGCACTCATCCATGATGGAAAAGAGAAAAGGGCAAAGAAAGAAGGAAAAATGCCAACTGGACCCGCAAGGTAAATTACAACTTTAATTCAATAGCTTTAATTTTCTTTATGTCTAAAATAAAAGTGTGCTACGTCATATCTGACTTCAATCTTTTGATGCTAGGTTGCATGACACCTCAAAGGCAACCAAAGCTAGGATTGAGAAAAAGGGCCATCACAAGCTTGGCCAGGGTGGCTACTTGAAATTAGCTGCAAGAATTGTAATTAAGTAGCTAAACATGTTATAATTAATTGTATCGCCTTCCAACGTTTTTGTAATCCTATCAGATATGATTAAAAATACACAATCATATATAATGTAGGGTGATGACTTTGGAACAATAACTACAGAGGAAGATAAAAATATTGCTTTCCGTTTTGGCTATCAAGCTGTAGTTGAACGTCGCAGAAGCTTGGGGCGGGTCCCAAGATCTACAATGCCTGATAAGGTAAAACATTAACCTTTCAATATTTTTGTTTTCGTCCATAAATTTAATGTCTAACAACTTTGTTTAAATCGGGGGAGCAACACTACCGACGAGGTAAATAACCCAGTTTTAGAGCCAGATGTAGATGATCCTCTCGTGCAACCTGATCATTGTAGTGGGGACCAGGCCGACAATGCTGCTATCAGTGAGGGCCGTGACGATAATTAATTTCCACTTATAATTTTTTCTAATTATACCTTGATGGTTGTCCTTATAACGTTTTTTGTTTAAATGATAGAGAATGTTTCCCTTGAGGATCTTACCACCAGAGAGGAAGATAGGGCTACAGTCCCAACGGCGACAATTGGTGCACCAGGTAAATAATCTCATTGCAATTTTTTTAATTAATATTACCGAACTAGTTCAATGATATTTAAAAAATGACAATTAAAATTTAATATTATCTGTTTTTGTAGGCGATGCCCCGTCACTGGATGAGACCAGACATCGTGACTATGCAACTAGGTCAGCGGCGACAACTGGTGCACCAGGTAAATAATCTCATTGCAATTTTTTTTATTAATATTACCGAACTAGTTCAATGATATTTAAAAGCTGACAATTAAAATTTAATATTATCTGTTTTTGTAGGCGATGCCCCGTCACTGGATGAGCCCAGACATCGTGAATACGCAACTAGGTCAGCAGTGCGGGTTGAAAGGCACGAAACAGGAGCAGAGCACGATGATATTGATGATGTAATTAGGGGCTTTAAAAATAGGAAGAAGAAAAAGAAAATTTGACAATGTAAAATATTGTATTATTATAAGACAAACGTTACCATACTTGGAACGTTTTTGCGTTATATAAAAAACTCATTTATCATACTATTTTTATGTCAAGCATTAATTGCAATGTTTCCTTGCGTACTTTTTGTTGAATTGTTTTTTTATTAGTTATTGAATATTTTTTTTTATGCTCATGAAAGTAAAAAATGAAATATAGATTGGGTATTGGGGAATTGAGAGTGATGTGAGGGGGGGGGGGATGGGCCATAAGAGCTTCCACCTTCACGTGGTTGGCCCTGTTTAGTAGAGAATAATTTATTGGAGCGATTTAATCTTGGAGCAAACCTCCCTTGATCCATCGTAGCAACAAAAAAGTCACTGTTGACTTAGTTGCTACTCTTTCAGATCGTGGGAGGCTTGTTCCAAGTTCATGCGACTCCAATAAATTGTTCTTGAAACGAAAAGGAGCTTATTCAGGTATGTTTTGACATTTTCAACATATGTTCTAACATTATCATAAGAATGCATCTTAGAATAAAAAATACTACATCAATTACTTGTATTTATTGTATAGATAATGATGGATTTTGATTGACTTGGCAGTGCAGGTACAAATCCTCTTGCATCATGAGCAATACAACTTTTCAACCAAGGTCATGTCCAGGATATTTTTGCTTGTGCGCTTGACCAGGTTCGTAATGTCACATTTTGTAAGTTCCTTTACAGTTCATAATTCAATATTAAGCTTGTTCACAATTATTATCTAGGTTTTTTGTATGTGTTTTTTCATCTAGTTGATTGTAAGCAACTATGCATGTTTCTTGTTGTTCACTATGATTTCTCCCATTACCACTCCCAGGATGAATCCGACTTTATTGTTACATAGGTTACTTTATTGTTACTATGATTTCTCCATTTACGATTTCATAGGTTACATCATGTAAAGTTTTCAATCTCAGGTTGGTGATGAGCTTTAGTTCTCCAGATTTGGGGCTTTTCTGATATTTTTTCCCTCATGTCATTCCTGCATCACCTCGTTGTTTGAGCATGCCAATTGTCTACCACTTGTACCAATTGGCACATGTCAATCTCTGAGTGGTGCCACATTTCACCTATTTTCAGTGAGAGTTTAGGGTTTCTCTAACATAGCTTGAGAAATCCGATTGAGTGCCTGCTTGAATATTGTCACATAATACTTATGGTTTGGATTGATGAGCATGTTCTGAATGGTTGGTTGATTCATAAGAACCACCCATAAATCTCCTTTCCTCTAACACACAGAAAATAAAAATTTCTTTGACAGGAGACAGAGTTTCAATACTTTGAAAACAAACTTCTATTCCCTTCAATAACTCAAAAAAAAACTATTACACTACTTCCTCAGTGAGAGGGATTACAAAATTATGACTGCTACAAAATGCAGTGCATAAAACCAACTCACTGTCTGTTCAAAACAAACATACTCTGTCTCTAAGACACTCTGCTGTGTTTTTCCCTTTCGCACTGCTGTGCATACACACTTAAAAAGTTACACTCAGTTTTTCACTTTTTACACACTGCTATGTAATAGAAAATTTACGTACTGTCTATAAAAAAAACTACCAAGCTTTTTCGACCTTTTTATTTTTATATGCCGGAACATATAAAACATATTATAATAAACCCTCTTTTTAAAAAATAAAATTAAAACTAAATTCTATGGCCCACCTTTCATTTCGCATATGATATATATATAACATATGTTTAAAACATATGTATATATTAAACTATCAAAACATTAAAGAACCCTTTCCGTCAGACTTCAAAAGTCTGAATAGATTGAATTTCAAACCAAATTCGCGTTCCAAAATGGGATGCTGACGTCTGCCTAATTTTAACTCGAATTCTCAATCCAATGTGCCCTATAAAAAATTCGGGTCCGGTTTTGGGTTCAGTTCCCTTTTACACCAATGATCAATATTAATGCTCCGTGTCCTCCTTTTGAATTTACAAAACTGTTGGGTAAATTTCTGTTTGTTTAATTTCTGGTTGGTGAATTGCGTTAATGCCGGTTGTTGTGTTTAAATACAATCCTGTACAGAAATATGGCTGCGGCCGTCTACAAAAAAAACTTGCAGGAATTTTAAATGCTGAATTAAATTTCTGGATGGCATGCAAGCAACCTCAAAAAAAAAAATGTTGTTGCTGCATCCGTCCTTCTGCTGCAGCAGTTGAAGTTAAAATTCAACAGCACAGGGTTTAATAAGTGAGGGTGTAAAGGTAACTTTTTGTCGATAGTACTGGATTAAGATCATCTATTCATTTTTGTAGGGTCTTGTGGTGTTTGGTTTTTTAGTTTTGGGTTGGGCTTATTGAGTCTAAGATAGTTTTTGAGTGAAAAAATTGCTATCAGGTATTAAAAAAGTTTGGTTCTTTTGTCAAAATTTATGAGCTTGTTAGGAAATACAAAACTGACAATGGTTGTGTCTTAAATTTGTGGAAAATAATTTGAAATGAAACCTTTTTGTTTAGGTTGTTGCAGCAGGTGCAAACCCCATTCAAATTACTAGGGGCATTGACAAGACAATAAAGGAACTCAAAATTTTGTCAAAGGAGGTAAACGCTTGCCTTTTGAGTAGGCTGGTTTTCCTTTTTGCTGATGGTTTGGTGTATCTAATTGAATTAGGTGCCTAAGGTATTTTTGGTTGCAAACTCCTTTTCATTTTTCATACAGTATTGGCCTTGTGGAATACATTTGATTGTGTGGTCTTGTTAGATCTACAACATTTGTAGTTGTTTAGTCTTATGGCCGAAGTGCACTTTTATTATGGAAATAGTTGATGCAATATTGTCATTTAATCCTTACTGCGGGGTAGCATGTTGAGAAGTTTCTTGTGAAACATTTGGTATTCAAAATGACACTTGATCCTATACAGCATCATGCACTTGACTTCAAAATTCATATTCAAAGTGTGCCAGACAATTCTTGCAAAATTTCAAATATTTATGTTGTTTTAAACCATTATCTTTTTCAGGTATTGGATGCTGAAAATGTGAAAAAGACTTTGGTATGAAACCAACTGGTGAATAATTTCCAGCAAAACAACCACTTCCAAGACATGATTTAGAAGTAGAACAAATTTGCTTATGAAGCATAGAAAGATATACTTGATGCATTGTCGATGTTTGGCTAGGGTTATTTTTGGAGAAAATAACTCCTTATTCCTAGAATAGTGATCTTCAATACAAGTAAATGCTAGAGAAGAGAGATCATCGTGTGACGCAACAAAACTGAAATTGGACCCCCAAGGAGAGCTGGTGTGTCTACAATCGCTCTGTCAGCATTTTCCCTTGGTGTACCCCGTTCTTTTCCTCCAGCCTAAGTCTTAATTGACTTCTTCTTTCTTCGGGTTTATTTATCAAATTCGTAGAATTTGATAAATAAATACTATCCACAATGGTTGGACTTTAATTTATATTCCCGACTTTATATTATCTCCGATCCTTATAACCAATGTTTAACTTTCAACACTTTGTATTTATACTCCACGTTTCTTTTTAAATAAATAACTTGTAATGAACTTTCGGCTCTATATTTCACCACCCGGCCTTACAACAATCACGCTCTAGACTTATGCTAATTATCCGCCAATCGTTTAATTAAACAATTTCATTATACTCCGGCCCCACCTATATATATCAATAACCAATCAAACACTCGTATCGTACCTGGCTATCCTCCGCACACCTTGGTTAACCTCCGGGCAAGTTCAACGTGCGACCACCGTCCGATGGCCCTTCTCCAAATCAACGACTCTTGGCAATTTCGCTCGGCTTCCAACGTCGGGCTTTAACGTGCGATGGCGTGGGTTAAACGGTTGTTTTCCGGGGTCACTTCGCCACGTGTCGCATTCCCTATGGAATCGCTCGCAAATAGGAAATACCGCCTACTCCGCAAAAGCGGTGCGATATGGGCAACCCGCTTTTGTGATTCCGCTCGTGGTTTTGGTAGAGGGCTTGACCACGGGTGCAAGTCTGGTTCCGCTATCCTTTTGTTTGTTAACTCATGTCCAATCCTCGGGTCGAGTTCCGAAAGCACAACAATTTTGTCTCTTTATTAAGCAGGATTTTTATATGTGTATTATCAAAGAAAACCAACACAATTTTATAAGAAAAATTGTTCAAAAGTCGAGCCGTGGGACTTCGAACGACGATAAACCATAATTCAAACCAAATTCGCGTTCCAAAAATAGCCTGCGGCGTCGGCCAATTTTGTCGCGTGTTCTTATCAAATTCGCCCTAATATTTTACGGGTCGGTTCCACGCTGCGCGAGCGGCCCAAACTAAGATCCGCTCCAATCAATTTTTGCCACGTGTCCTCAATAAAAACTTGCCCTGCTCCCGGCTGCGGGTGCATTCGATGGCATTTAAGGTGATGGGACATGGATATGGCGATTTCATATCATTCGCATTAACATTTAACGCTGTTGAATTAAGTTTTCACATCAAATCTAGATTAATTAATTTTTAACACTGTTCAAGATCGGACCTCCACTCCTCTGAGCGATTCCGCACGCTCCAATTTGATCCGGCCTTCGGCTCTCATTATTAATGATCGGAGATTCATTATGACAGCCGTCCTTTGATTGCATTGCAGACGGGTCGACATAAAAAATGGCGTTTAGCCATGGTTTTTCAGACAAGCCGGTTGCTGGATTACACTGTCTGGTAACTGCGATGATAAGGAGAAGTGGCCAGCGGAACTTCTGCCTAGACTTTGCTGCATATTTCCATTTCTCTCGGTTTTGTACTCTCTGTCTGTCTTCCTCTGTTAATTGGAATTCTGCTTCTTCGTCTCTTGTGCCCACTGCGATTGCACCCATGCCTCGCGTGCGTCATAGGATGCGTTGCCGCGGGGGGAGCACTAGAGGTCAATCCCGGCGCGCTCCCTCCAGCACCTCAACAGAGATGACTTCGAAGCGAGTCCGGTGATTATTACTTAGGTCGATATCCAAATACTAGGAGTGGGCGGGGTCGGCTTGTAGCATCTGGCCACCGTATGGATTCCCCAGCTCCTGGCTTCCCCACCGCTAGTTCACCTTCTCCCACGACGCGCACTGCGCAATTTTCCTTTGATTGCACTCTCAACCGCCCGCGAATCACAGCTGTAGTCACTGTGGTCTTTCGCGAGGAGGCCCAAACGGAGGAAGAATGCACCCGTCCGGCGGGTCTGAGCTCGGAAAAAGCCGGCCAGCATTCGGGCCTTCAGGAGGGGAGCCGTGGCATGCATGTGGAGGTAGCACCTAGCGATCCTGGACCTTCCGAAGGATGGTGCCGAATCGTGGAGGAACCGGCGGAGGATTAGTTTGGTTAATTTGTTTTTCTTGCTTAGCAGGCCCAGTTAATTGGGCTGCTTTTAGTTTATTTTACTGTGCTGGACCTTTAAGTAATATTTTTGAATTCTGTAAATTAAACGTTCAAGACTGGTTTCCCCGTATGAGGGCGGTCTTCTTAATTTTTTGATTTTTTGATGACAAATTTGCCATGAGTATGGCCAGGCAATGTTTTTGACTTCGGTGTAATTTTATTCGCAATGTTAATAGATTAACTTTACTTTGAATTCTCACATGATTAGCGTTTTTCTTGATCTGTTCGAGGATTTTGGGTACTTTAATTTGTATTTGGAACAATGGACGTCGGTACTCTATCTGTTGCTTTACTGTTCTACATACTACTATTTCACTTTCTTATAGATGCCTCGGGAATATTTGAATGCTTTCTCAGATTGTCGATAATCTCCATGTGGGCCGTTACTGGATTTTATATCATGTCCCTGTATGTGACATGGGGTATTTTTCTATCATTGTCTGGGGTGGGACTTCCACTTTTCTGGATGGATATTTGGGTTCCGATCTTCAGATGTGAAAATGTAATGACTTCATGGACTGTTTTACTTCATATAATATATTCAAAACAACGTTTTTTCTCTTGTGAAAAAAAAAATGATTAATGTTTATCACTCTGCCTTCAAAACTGGCGATGCTGGTCTATGTTGCTGGTTTATTGATATGGTCTGATGGTCTTTTTATATTTTGGACATATCACACTCCTCACATGATTAGCGTTTTCTCTGTTCAAGGATTTTGGGTACTTTAATTTGTATTTGGAACAATGGACGTCGGTACGTACTCTATCTGTTGCTTTACTATTCTACATACTGCTATTTCACTTTCTTATAGATGCCTTGGGCATATTTGGATGCTTTCTCAGATTGTCGATAATCTCCATGTGGACCGTTATTGGGTTTTATATCAAGTCGCTGTATGTGACATGGGGTATTTTTCTATCATTGTCTGGGGTGGGACTTCCACTTTTCTGGATGGATATTTGGGTTCCAATCTTAAGATGTGAAAATGTAATGACTTCATGGACTGTTTTACTTCATACAATATATTGAAAACATCGTTTTTCTCTTGTGAAAAAAAAAATGATTAATGTTTATCACTCTGCCTTCAAAACTAGCGATGCTGGTCTATGTTGCTAGTTTATTGATATGGTCTGATGGTCTTTTTATATTTTGGACATATAACACTCCTCACATGATTAGCGTTTTTCTCTGTTGCGGGATTTTGGGTACTTTAATTTGTATTTGGAACAATGGACGTCGGTACTCTATCTGTTGCTTTACTATTCTACATACTGCTATTTCACTTTCTTATAGATGCCTCGGGCATATTTGGATGCTTTCTCGGATTGTCGATAATCTCCATGTGGACCGTTACTGGGTTTAAGATCAAGTCCCTGTATGTGACATGGGGTATTTTTCTATCACTGTCTGGGGTGGGACTTCCACATTTCTGGATGGATACACTTTTCTGGATGGATATTTGGGTTCCAATCTTCAGATGTGAAAATGTAATGACTTCATGGACTGTTTTACTTCATATAATATATTCAAAACAACATTTTTTCTCTCGTGAAAAAAAAATGATTAATGTTTATCACTCTGCCTTCAAAACTAGCGATGTTGGTTTATTGATATGGTCCGATGGTCTTTTTATATTTTGGACATATCACACTCCTCACATGATTAGCGTTTTTCTCTGTTCAAGGATTTTGGGTACTTTAATTTGTATTTGGAACAATGGACGTCGGTACTCTATCTGTTGCTGTACTATTCTACATACTGCTATTTCACTTTCATGGACTGTTTTACTTCATATAATATCTTCACTTTCATGGACTGTTTTACTTCACCGTTGTAGGGTTTTGGGTACTTTAATTTGTATTTGGAACAATGGACGCTGTATTCTTATCCGTTGCTTTACTATTCTACATACCTATTTCACTTTCATGGACCTGCTTTACTTCACCGTTGTAGGGTTTTGGTACTTTAATTTGTATTTGGAACAATGGACGCTGTGACTCTTATCCTTGCTTTACTATTCTACATACCGGCTATTTCACTTTCATGGACTGTTTTACTTCATATATTATCTTCACTTTCATGGACTGTTTTACTTCATATAATATCTTCACTTTCATGGACTGTTTTACTTCACTGTTGTAGGGTTTTGGGTACTTTAATTTGTATTTGGAAAAATGGACGTCGGTACTCTATCTGTTTCTTTACTATTCTACATACTGCTATTTCACTTTCATGGACTGTTTTACTTCATATAATATCTTCAAAACAACGTTTCTCGTCTTTTAAAATTTTAATTTTTTTTTTTTAAATTGAACCCTCCGTCGGTCTACCGACGCCTTGTAGACGTCGGAACTGCAACAACCCAACAACGTCGGAAGAGAGACAGTATGAAAACGTCAGAAGAGCGACGTTCCAAATGTCGAACCACATATCGTTGGAATTACGACATCTTCCAGACGTCGGAAGAGTGACGTCCAAAACGTCGGACCACGTTTAGTCGAAATTGCGACAGTTTACAAGCGTCGGAAGAGCGACGCCAAAACGTTGGACCACGTTTAGTCGGAACTGCGATGGTTTATAAGCGTCGGAAGAACGACGTCCAAAACGTCGAACCACATTTCACTGGAAGTGCGACAGTTTACAAACGTCGGAGGCGCGACGGTTTGTGAGAGGTCGGAAGAGTGACGCCTATTCGGAACGACGGAAGAAGTGTCGATAGTGCGACACTTTTTACTTGCATCGGAACGGCGACGGCACGAAAAACCACGGTTTTTCCGCCCCCGAACTGTCGCTCTTGCGACGACTATGTGTCGGAATAGCGACGAATTGGCCGTCGGAATTTCCGCCAAATTCTCTAGTGGGCTAATAATAATGTGCCTTTGGAACATACTTGTAGTACCCTTTTCTCGTCCCTTTCTTTTTTCTTTGTGGATATTGTCTGTATCCTTGTCTTTTTGCTTTCTTGGCCTTCTTTTTAGCTTTTCTTCCTTTTACTATGGGGTCATCTATGGATAGGCCATATTTGCTACAAATAGATTTTCCATCTGACAGTTTGGATAATTTTCGCAGTGATTTGTTTACTTTCATGCTTGTACATAGTCCTACAAGGACTTTGGTTAAAATGCTATAAATTTCTCCCCAAGTACAAGATTCAAAAGGCATTTGGAAGGCATTTTGTTGTCTGAGGTAATCAACAAATTTTGAAGGCAAGGCTGCCAAATAGACTTGTTTTCATAAGACGTTTTTGTTATCCTTGACTTCATATATTCTTTGGATCGAATCCCTAAACTTCATACTAGGACATTTTATAGGATTTAAAGTTCATGAGAATCATCCCATGCTTATTTGCAAGTTCAATTTCTCCTTCGCACCAATATTCTAAAATAAATGAAGTTAATGCTCCAATCATAATCATATTACTTTGTAGATTTCCATCCAGATTATGAATAATATCTCCCCCCTTCATAATAATAAGCGGTATTCGATTAAAGAACTCTACCTATATCCCTGGTAGCCTCCAAGATAGAATCTTATAACTTTAAAGTTTTAACCGGAAAAAGAATGTGAACCGTGAAGACTACATGGTCCCAAATGTCCCGAAAGGCAGTTTAGACTACAAAATCCAAGTAAAATTCATTTTGTAATTAAATGTTGCAAGGAATTCTTTACAAATAGATACGGCATAAGACATTTCCAAACGTTTAAATGAAAAGCAACCCGCAGCTATGGACCGTTTATGAGTATCTATAGGTGGGACATATATACACACAAATTAGATGTTGTATATTGGAAACTTCCTTTAGATCAATATTAAGAATAATTTATTTATTTATTTATAAATGATGATTCTTTAAAATCTATTTTTAAAATAATAATATCGTGTATATACACACAGATTAGATGCTGTATATTGGAAACTTTTTAGAAACAATATTTAGGATTTTTTTGGGTATATAAATGATGATTCTTTAAAATTTATTTTTAAAATAATAATTTGATATATGTATTTTGGGTTGAATATATTTAAAAGAATTTTAATGGCTAAAACAGTTTTGATTAAATTGTGATGTTTTTTTTTTTTAATAAATTTTTGATTAGATATATAAATTCAGCATTTTTAAAATGATTAATTAGTTTATTTTTACTAGTTTAAGGAATTGTTTTGATATGTTAAAAGTGTCTGTAATCTGGCCAAACAAAATTAATTTTTTTTGGGGTAGCAGTATTTGAATTATGTTTTTGATGGTGGAAATGGATTCAACACCATCAAAAACATCCAAGGCACCCAAAATCATGAAGTTTGACAACTGGATTTTCAAACATTCCTGTCCCATTTTATTAAACAACGATAAATTAGATTTACAAAAATTAGTGCTAGATTTTATCAAAATCTTGCTAAATTTCTATGATTTTCATAACAAATTTACAATCTAATTAAACTATAACATTTTTACCTATACAAAAATTAGTGCTAGATTTTATCAAAATCTTGCCAAATTTCTACGATTTTCATAACAAATTTACAATTTAATTAAACTATAACATTTTTACCAGAAAATTATGGAGTTGTCTAGTAGAAATTGGCCGGAGGAATTGTTGTGATGGCCGAAATTGGCCGAAATCCTGGCCAAGAAATTTAAGAAATCTAACAGTGTTTGAATCATGATTTTGATGGTGGAAATGAATTCAGCACCATCAAAAACCTCTATAACACCCAAAATATTAAAATTTGACAATTATAATATAGATTTACAAAAATTCCTAAAAAAATTTGTTAAGATCTTATGAAGATTTCCATAATTTTTAAAACCAAAAAACAATCTTAAAATAAATACATTTATTAACTTTAATAAAAACTTCGTACCCATCCGTTTATATTTTTTAAAGCGAAAAAATAGTCTTAAAATAAATACACGTATTAACGCTAATAAAAACTCGGTATCCATCCGTTTAATGCTAAAAGTATTTAAACGAAGGAATACAGCTGCGAGTGGAGCACGATAAAAAAATATTGCAAAGTATGTTTTCGGGTCAGAAAGACAGATTCTCTTTGTAGTTGTCTTATTTGGAGTTTTTGGTGAATTATTTTGGCAGAAATTTGACTGAAAAAATTGAAGTGAAATTTTGATTTATTTTATTTGAATTGGTTTTTGGATTGCGTATATTTAGATTCATTATTTTTAAAAAAATTTAGGTTATTTCGATTTTGTAGAGTTTATCTATCAAACTTGTGTTTACTCATCAAATTTGTGATTTCAATAAATTTGAGAAATTAGATCCCAAAATAGATTTTTTTTAAAAATCCCATTAAAAACAACTCCATTGCCATCTGCTTTTGAATTTTGGAACAAATCATGTAAGGGCTAAAAAAAAAATATGCTGACTGGAGGGAATTTCACGCATATTCAAAGCTATTTAGATAGATATATCTCTTTTTTCTTTTTTTTTTCTTTTCTGGGTCAATACAGTTTGAGTGGGCCTAATGATTAAGAGTATGTGTTTCTTCTTGATAAGTCACAAATTGACAACTAGAGAGACAACTCAACCAATGTCCACAAAAATTGCGGCACGTCAAAACCTCGCAGGCGGGGCACTGTTCTTGCGGCGGGACATACCCCTATCCACGATAAGTGAAAGTTCCCACAAGCGGTTTTGGGCTCCCCCAACAGCGGTCTCAGCGTTCCCATCTGGCGGTTTTGGCAGCCCTATACGATAGGTCGAGGACTCAACCTGCCACGTCGACAAGGATGTAGCGTGATTTTACATGTAAGAGGATGACTTTGAATCCGATGAGATGGGGGACCAGCGCGGCTATTTATGCTCGGTCGGCAACGAGGATTTAATGCGGATAAGAGGGCCTCATGTACAACATTATCTAATTCCCGGTCAACAGCATTCGTACAAGTGGGACCCATAGCCAAACTCAGCGCTTCCTTTCGTGAAGTGGTAAGGGATTTTTATCAACCTGAATAATGAAATTGTCATCCAAAAAGTTGTCCACCGTATCCGCATTTAAACACCTTTTATCATGTATTCCTATCTGTCCCCTCTTTGTTACACCACAACCCCAACGCGTGTCCTTTGCCCTTATCTTCATGTTGCTGGTTATATAAGAGAAAAGTGTAACATGTAAAGTATATGTATCTTGTCGATCAATTAATTACGCCGAAAGGCGTTCCCTTTGCTAGCTTTGGCTGAATGTACTGTTGGCTGGAGCCAATGAGAGGGCTTTCTCATCGTCCTTCCAGCCACTGAAAATGTGCCATTTGCCGGCTGCTCCTCTTACCAGCGCACAGGATTTGTTTTCATTTTTTGGTTTAGGGTTTCTTGGCACAGGTGAAACGCACGAGGAAGTCCCATTTTGTTCTGGAACGCACTGCGTTGCCCCTTAGTCTCCTGCAACAACATGCTCTGCAGCAGCAGCAGTTTCGGATCATATTATTTCTTCCCCTAAGAGTGTTTCAACATCAACTGGTGCGAGGAATCATTCGCCGAGGTGTGATTACGATACAGCTCTGCGAGATCCGAACAGGACGAATGTTACCACTATTGCAAGTTTCATGGAGGAAAGACACCAATTGCCCCCAAGTTTCAGGCAGGCACTCTCTTCCAAGCTCAAGCGGTTAGTCTCGCAAGAAAAGATTTTGAGGGTTCGTAACAGTTACATGCTCAAAGATTTGGGAGAGGTTAATCCTGCAGTGGCAGGGCCTCTGGTTCCATTTGATGGGTTGATGGAGGTATGCTCCAATGGCATGGATGCTTCTTCGGTGGATGTGATAAATGAAGCTTCGATGGTTGCTGCCATAAAATTGGCAGAAGCAGACACCATGTCTGCCTTGGCCGAAGAAGCAGCGAAGCAAGTAGAGATGGATTTAAGATTGGCAGAGGAAACAGATGCGCTTCTTGAAGCGGCATCTTCAATATTTGATGACTTCTTCAATACTGGACAAGGTGGATGGGTTTTTATTACTCGGCCATACCTGTACCTGCTGCATTGAAGTGTTCTCCGCCCATACCTGTTTCTACAGCATCATTCTCTGGCTCATTAATCTAGATTTCTCATCTCCATTTCACAGTTCTTGCAATCGTTTCGTCTGCTCTTTCTTTAGGTTTCTCAGTTCTCTGTATTAGGTTTGTTTCTATTGAATTCTGAGCGTTTAAATGGCTTCATACGCTTCTTATTATGGCGGAGGATTCCCTAACCAGGGGTTTCGGTCAGTCTTCGTGGGATTACAATGCTTTGAAGAACATGAAAAAGATCAGCCCTGCCGTGCAGAGTCATCTGAATAAGGTTTATTTGTCGCTTAGATGTGCCTTGCTAACAGCAACTGTCGGGGTTTATTTACATCTTATGCTGAATATTGGCGGCCTCCTCACGGGGCTTGCTTGCATTGCTGAATATTGCCAGTGGTTCTGCTAGAATCTCCACTTCACCAGCTAATGGCTTGGTAGCCAAGCCTCCCCAGAGTTCCGTGTCAAAGGGATCCAATGTCTTTAACCAGATTTCTCCTAGCGACTCTGGAGGCAGGCACTCACACGGGTCTGGATCAAAAGGACTCACCCCTTCCTTTACACATCAAGGGTGGGAAGATTATGTTTCTCCACTCTCTGCTGAACTCCCAGCTCCTCACTCTGGAGGCAATGGAAGTGATGCCAAAGAAGAGGATATTTTTCAAATGGAAGAACTCCAATCTACGTTGTCAGAGGATGAGAGGGAACCTGGACAGCTGCCTGATAGTCCGAAGCTTGAAGATGAGGAAGAGCCTTTGTAGCCTCGCTACATTTCAGCTTCTCGCTGGGCAGATGAATACAACTCTCCCAGAGATGCAAGGTCTGAGGATGAGGGCACAAAGAAACGGAAGAAACGTTCAGCCAGCATGGACAGTGAAGAGGGGAGGTACTCTTCAGAGCGCAATGGCATTAAGCATGGCAGTGGTCAGAGTATTTCTCCTGAACCAGGAGAATACGTGGGAGAGAGATCAGAAGGTGCAAGAGGAAAATCAAAAAGTTCTGAGGATGATGCTGGTCAAGGTATTGGTGGCGTCTCAGGGAAAGATGATGTAAGAAGAGATGAACAGTATGACCTGTAATTGAATCAACGAGAGCTTATGGAACTAGATGATGGCAACAATAGTGAAGATGATAGTATTGGACAACCACCTGAATCAGAGACTCATGACGAGCCCAAGTCCTCGATTCAACCTGATATTCCACTCGCACAACGAATGATTGATATGATACAAGGTTGCAGAAGTGTCGATGAATTTGAGAGGCTTAACAAGATAGACGAAAGCACGTATGGAGTTGTCTACAGAGCTAAGAATAAGAAAAATGGGGAGATAGTCGCTCTGAAAAAGGTAAAAATGGAAAAAGAGAGAGATGGCTTTCCGATGACATCTCTGAGGGAGATAAATGTCTTGCTATCATTCCATCACCAATCGGTTGTTGATGTAAAGGAAGTAGTGGTAGGAAGCAACTTGGACATCATTTTTATGGTGATGGAATACATGGAGCATGATCTGAAAGGACTTATGGAATCCATGAAACAGCCTTTCAGCCAGAGCGAAGTTAAATGCTTGATGTTGCAGCTCTTTGAGGGTGTTAAATACCTTCATGATAATTGGGTGCTGCACAGGTACAAGTTCCTTATGTTTTCTCTTACATTCTCTACTGTTTTTAAATGATGTGTATTGTGCACGCCATGTGTACCCTTGATATCTAAGATCTTTTGTTAGGTGTTTTATTTGTCTATTTATCGAAGATATATACAAGGAGCGTATTGTGCATGCCATGTGTGCACTTGATATCTTTTGTTAGGTGTTTTCTTTGTCTATTTATCGAAGATAAAATATTAAAATACAAGAGTCTTATAGATTTTTTATCGAAATCAATGCCGAATGAAGCTATCTACTGTGTTTATTTTTTCTAGGGACTTGAAGAGTTCAAACCTTCTTCTAAACAATTGTGGTGAATTGAAGATATGTGACTTTGGTTTGGCCCGTCAGTATGGCAGTCCTTTGAAACCTTATACACCAATGGTTGTCACCTTATGGTACAGGTATTGACTGGATCCCTAATTGCCTATATTTCTTCTAATAAGTCAAACATTACTCCTCAGGATGATGCCCCATACAATTTTACCAACATTTGGACATTTGAACAGTATCTGGTCACACCTATGACTCCTTCAAAGCAAGGGTTGTCTAATTGTGGGCATTACACTTTTTACATGTGACAAATATCCTTAAAGCATTTTGATTTTCTCTGGAGCAATATCTGTCTTTTTTATTGTGTGTACTGCTATGAATTAAGTAATGATTGCTTAACTTTACTGTGACTTATGATGCTTTATACATTGCATTATAATTTATAATAATTTTAATTGAGTTCAGTCTGATTTCTGTAGGATGCTTGCGAGTTGTGGCTGAGAAATAGTAAATGAAAATGATTTGGAGAAGCTTAAGTGTTTCAGTTTTCCTAAATGATATTCTATTATTAATTGATTCAGAGCTCCGGAGCTTCTATTGGGAGCAAACCAATACTCAACAGCAATTGATATGTGGTCCTTGGGATGTATCATGGCAGAAATTTTGGCAAAGGAGCCTTTGTTTAATGGGAAGAGTGAAATAGACCAACTGGACAAGGTATATATCTTGGTTTTGTTGTGTTTCTGCCAAGGATCAGTTCCATATTAACTATGTGACCTGCTACACTTTTTATTTTTGAAGTACATGTCCTGAGTGCGTTCTTTTATGGTTTTTTTTTTTTGTATTTTGTTTTTAGATGAGGTTATTGAAATTTCATCCCTGATGCAGATATTTAGGGCTTTAGGGACCCCCAATGAGAAAATATGGCCAGATTTTGTAAATTTGCCAGGAGTGAAATGCAACTTTGTAAAACAACCGTAAGTACTGGAAGCTTTTATCTTCTTATAAAGCATAGTAATTTTTCCATCCTTCCAATTACAAAGATTCACATGTATGATTGAGTTCTTTATGTTATTTTTGGTAAACAAACAAATATTGTTATTTATATATATTCTTATGATACTCTTTATTGAGCAATATTTTCTTCTATGCATGATCATGTAGGCCGTTCTGTTGATTTTTTATTTGAATCATTCTTAAATGGTGAATGATTGGGATTTATTGTAGGGTAAAAGGGCCGCACTGCTCCTGGCAGCTGCTGCGTTTAAGGGAGCTACTCTGGGACTGCTCATCCACGCTTATTCGAAATGGGGGTTTACGTTTGAGAAGCCGATTGCACTGCAGGCTGGAGAGAATCATATTGCCCTACTAAGCATGACAGTTGGATTCCAGGTTCAATTCCATACCTGAACGCTTAGAGGATATAAATATTGAAAGTAAAGTTTATTTCTTTTAAATGAGCAGGGACTTAAAATTTATCTATTATTGAGGCTATGAACTAATGTGAATTGATTTTTTTTGGTGAATAGAACATCGGAGCTTTCTTTGATACATGGCCGACGGGAATAGATGGTCCTGTGAAATTACCGGGACTTAGAAACGCTCCAATGGATTTGAGCTTCCAGACGTGGTCTTACCAGGTACTTACTGCCAAACTATGTTATGCTATCCATTTGTTTTCTGCCCATTTCTAACCTGCTTTTCATGAGTAATAATCCCAGCGAGTTAGTATGGCTGTGGTATATGAGAGGTACATCCCTTGTGTTGTGCTCTTTGGCTTTTTCCATTGGGATAATGCATCGAGCTGTGAACTCTTCCAGGGAACTTCAAAAATTGCACAAGAAAATTCAATTGTAGATAATTAAGATTTCTTGTTTACAGAGTAGTTCCCAAACACTGGGGGCTATCTATCCATAAATTATGGCAGGTGAAGAACATGTTTCAAATCCATTGCTCATTGTTTGGCCTTGCGTCTTTTCATACATTAATGGGCACATGCACTTACCTCGATTTTTCTGTATGTTTACAAATTAAAGTGTAGATTTTTTTACAAGGCATTTACTCTTTCAATGAACAAAGGCATGATTAGCTTGTTTTTACTCCATAATATAGTCTCTACATTTTCTCTCTCTATACATGCTCCTTGACAACAATTTTGCTTCTTGTTTATGCTTTTACAGCATTATATACCAAATTTTTTTAAAACAAAAACATGATTTTAATAATTGCTTAATCCAAATCTAAATATGCAAAATAGAGAGATCCAGAGCCATATATACTAACAGTTTAAACATGCTCTTTAATGATGTGCAAAAAGCATCCCCTACATTCTTCTTCTTCTTTTAAAAACATACCGACTTATTCCTACTTGTATGGCAAGAAAAAAAAGCACAATTGGCAAGACTACTCTTACAATGCAGATGCGACCATGCATGCTTGAAACTGAAGGTAATGAAGAGAAGGAAGATGAGTCCGAATTTGATGTTTGAGGATACATGGAAATAATCTGATTGTTTACTGATTCTGGTGTAAGGCATACCTTTACAAATGAGATTGCAGGAACCGAGATGTAATGATATCCACAGATGAAACTAGTCCTCTTGATCCTGCAGATGTCGAACCCATCATTCAAGGCTGTTGCAGCAACACAGGACCTGTCCTCGAGCCAATTTTCCATGCAAGCCTTGGTTTTGAAATAGTCATACACATCGTGAGGAGGCAAGATTCTGAAGTACAAAAACTTATGAACATTTTTAGGTTATGATTTCAACAAAGAAGAGACTATATTTGATTATTGGATTCTCTTCTCTGATGCGCCATAACTTATTCCAATCTTTGCATGCAGCAAGTTTCTAGGAACTCCCAATGAAGAAGTGTGGCCAGGAGTGACTAAATTGAAGGACTGTCATATCTACCTCGAATGGAAACCTCAAGATATAAGTTGTTCTGTTCCAGACTTGGAACCAAGAGGTTTAGATCTGTTGTCTGCAAGAGTCTTACTCTCTCCCTCAAACCTTGTTTTTCTTTGTTTCTTTGCTTTTTTGTTGGAATAGTAAACCAAAGAAATTTAAATTCGGTTATTTGCAGGAAATGTTGGTTTATGAGCCATCCAAGAAAATCTCAGCAAAGAAGGCACTAGATCATCCTTATTTTGAGGACCTGGATAAATCACAATTCTGAGTCCCTTTAAGGATTTAAGCAATTCGGGATAGTGTGTAGGTATCACAATTATTACATTGATTGGTTAATTGATTTGTGCTTTCCTGGAGGTTTTTATAAATGGCCTATTGTCTGAGAAATAATCTCTGCAAACTTGTTGGCTAGTAAATAAGTTTTTTGTTGTGTTTGCACAAGCGAATGGGCAATGTTGGTCAGCCCTCAAATATTGTACTCCCCACACTAGGGAGGATTTACAGTGAATATAAGCTTTCGATATGGCATGAAAAAAGTAATGATAGTTCTTTTTGGTGGCTGTACAATTCGAGTCCCATTTTATCTTCCCATCTCTATCTTTTCCTGAGAAACTTGTTTGAATGTATGCAAAATATGATAAATATCCAATCTACCCAATCTATGTGTGAGAATTTTATGGGTTGGAAACAAGTAATATCAAGAGGCAGTTTGCTTTGAAAGACGCTTGGGAAGATAGTTCATGTGAAATTTGCAGTGTGTTAAGTAGATGATGATTGGGACTGATTTCATTGAGTATGTAAAATACAATGCTCCTTTTGAATTCCACCAGGAAACGCCCCAATTTGTCTATAGAATCCAGGTAATAGGAACATAGTTTGGCAGAGACGCTTAAATTTCCTGCAGAGCATAATGCAATGAAAAAGGCCAGAAAGGCGGCCGAAGAAGGCCGGAAAAAGGGTCACTATCATCTCCTTAACTGGTCATCGCCTTTATTTTTCTTGATTTTCCAGATGGCAATGATTGGTCTGGTCTGTCAAGGCTATGGAACACAGGCGTTTGTATTTGCTACTTCTTTGCTTTTGAATGGGGATAATGCTCTGGCATTGCAGGGCTGGGTTTTGTTTTTCCTGAGTCTATCTATGGCTTATGAATGGATGTGTTTATGCATTTAAATTTTACGAAAAAGATGGGTTTACTATAGCATATGAATGGGATGTATCCACGCATTGAAATTTCAGAAGTTGGGTTTGTTGTGCATATGAAATGGCATGTATTCATGCTTTTGAAATTTTACTCAGAGAGAAGAAAAGATGGATTTGATATTGCATATGAATGAGATGTATTCATGCATTGAAATTTCATTGAGAAGACGTAAAAGTTGGTTATTATAGCATCGGAAATGACTTATTCATGCATTGAATGCTCATTAAGAAACAATAGATGGCGGTTTTGTGACAGGGTGATGCATTTAGAATGTGGTATTGACGCTGATTACAATTTGCTTATGCATTGGAATTTAAACAGAAGATGGGTTAACTGTAGCATATGAATGTGATGCATATATGCTTTGAAACATGTAATCATGCATTGAAGTTTCATTCAGAGATATGGAAATACGGGTTTACTATTGCAAATGAAAAGGATGTATTCATGTATTGAAAATTCATTGAGAAGTTATAAAAATTGGGTTTATTATAGCAGCTGAATGGATGTTTTCACGCATTAAAGCTCATTAAGAAACAATAGACGATGGGTTTATGACAGAGCGATGAATTTAGAATATGGTGAATGTTGATTGTACGTGTCTCATTAGGTCACTAGTTCAATTCTTGCTCAGACTTGCCCCTTTTTTGATTCAACACTCACTTGCCCCATTCGTGATTCGACACTCACTTCCTATGTTGCTGTACTTGCCCTTGGTCCTTGCTTCTGTTCAGATTTTCAAAATAGAACTTTTATGTGAATGAGAGGTGTGTGGCAAAGCAAATCTTATATTCACCTTTGCTGTAACTTATTTTATTCGATTGTCTGATTCGTTATCGATTCATGGTTTTGTATTATTTTGCAAACACTAATGATGCATTGACGATTCATGGATTTGTATTCTTTTGCAAACATTAATTATTCAGTGAAAATACTGTTGGAAATGGATCCAGAAGCTGATGACAGTTACATGCCACTTTCAGAGCCAGTTGAAGCTGCTGATAGTGATCATGGTATGGACAAATGGGTGTTTGGGTTTGTGCTTATATTGGCTGGTTATGGTCTCCAATAGTTCTATAATCCTATGTTACTTTATATATAAATTCAGTGGCGTCTGCTTGTTAATAGAAATATCCAGTATCTATTCAAAAAATATTTCTTTGTTATTCTTCTTTCAGTGATGAAAGAATTTAATCCTATTGCACAAATTTATAAGGGAAGAATGCCTGATCCCAATCTTGTAAGCATGTAATTTAAAATTTGTGATTGTTTCAAGCATGCAATGTTGATTGAAGGATGTATGCTTACATTGCTTTGTATAACTGCAAGGAAAGGAGGGCTATGCATATTATATTTGATTTGGTGATATGAAAGTGTTTGACTCTGTTGTTTTACTCCCCAGACGAGCACTGTTCAACTAAAGCTAAGAGGCCAATTAGAAGCAGGCCAAAAAAGTCAAGGGTTCGGGATGGACCATCGAATGCAAGCATTGGAATAGTTCCTGTAGTGTTAGTATCAGAAACAGAGGATTCAGATTTCCTTCCTGATGAGCAACCTATTGGGGATGAGTACATCGATATCTCAGATGATTATGAGGCCAGCAAGACAATGAAAAAACCCTCAAGAAATACAAACAGCATCGATAAATCTTCAAAACGGAAAGCAGACAAGGCAAAAAAGAAACAGTTGAAGGAAGATGATAAGATTGAGTTGAATTGGGAAAAATGGGAGAAGGAGCTTGATGAGTGGAAGCCCTGGGGAATGATGGAGAGATTGACTTAGACGCACTTGTTCAAAACAAAGGTCCTTTGGATGTTAAAGAACCACCTCCAGAGTTATTAATGCCATTACTTCCTTTCCAAAAAGAGTGGTTGGCTTGGAGTTTAAAACAAGAAGAATCTGAATTCAATGGTGGTTTTGGTGAATTACAGTTATTTGAGCATCAAATAGCAGGCCCTGGCAAGTCGGTCCACATGGTCTATGTTTTATTATTATTATTATTATCTAGATCTGTGTCTGAAAGAGCTTTCATTCCTTGCCATTTGCGTTGCTCGGATGGAGGGTCACCGCCTCTGCAACCCTGGTTTCTGCCTTCAAATAGCAACAACCTTCAAATTGCAACAGGTAAACACCTTTCTATAATATGCCGAACACATTTATCTGCATGTTAAACCCTTTTTCACCCACCCAGGTTTCTACTTGTTCCAGGCAAGATGCTGACCTTTAGACTGTCTTCTCAGGGTTTCAATTCATGGGTTTCAGTCCATGGTATCGCAGAGAAGGTAAGGTATTGGTTGGATAATTTCAGTAGTGAGTAAGGTCGCTTTAGTTTGCTTGTTATTGAGAAAATTTTATCTCTGCAAGAGGGTAATGGATGTCTTTGTCCATATGCAGGTATTGGGTAAATCCTACATGCTCCAACACAGGTAAATACTATAGTTATTCCCCTTTAAATCTAAGTTCTTTACTATCTGGAAACTGTCTAATGGATGATTTTTTTTTAACAGGTGATGATATTTGGACCCACGCGTGCCTCAATTCTTAGTTCAACCAAATTTTCTTTTCTCCACAAAATGTCTCTCTATTTCACACATATTTTAGATCCTCTTCTGCCTGGCTATAAATGTTGACTGGGGTTTCATCGCTTTAGTTGACCGCAATGCTTGTATAACTAGGACCTTCGCTGATTATGATTGTAATAAATTAAGAATTCTTTCAGACTTTTATTTGTTCCTATTTTGTTTGAAATACTGGCGATTTCATCCATCCAGGGTCATCCTGAGAATATTTGTATTATTTCTTTTAAATCCGCAAGGAACAAGATTGTTAGCTCTTACTTCTCTGAACTGAGCATAAACATTTAGAGGCCATACCCTATAAGGGTTTGTTTTGTGGATGGTTATAAACCCCAGTTTTTCAATTTTTCACATTTTAAAGCCTGATTATGGCTTTTTGATATGGCAGTGCTCTATTTAGCATTTCCACTTAGTTGAATCATGTGTTTAAAATATTTTATTGGTTTTAACTTCATTCTGTTTGATTTTATTAGACATTTGTAGTATAGCAATATGTATAGGGTTTCTGCAGCATTTAAGAGTTTGATTACTGTTAATGGACATGGAAATATGTGTAGAGTTTTATGGAGCATTTAAGAATATTGTTACTGTTTAATTCTTGAAAAGCACTTGCAGAATTCTGAATATATTCTAGCTCTAATTACACTACTTTAACACCCTTAGAAGCTTTCATTTCAGTTTCATGCAATGTATCATTTTTCTTTAAATGATCCTTTGACCTATAAAATTACTTGCCCGGAAGAAGGCCTGTTGTTTCGTCTTTCTCCCTCAGTAAAGTGCCTATGTTTGATGTATCATATCAATTTGTCTGGACTTTGATCTATATGAATATATATATCTATGGCTATGAATTTTTTAGAATACTGGGCCAAGGAATCATGGATGCAAATGAAATTTTCTAGGTGTGGAAGTTATTTTGTACAGTAATAGGTTTTTGATTTTTTCCATTCGCATTCCTTGAGTCTTTATTGATGTAAGTTCTGCTCACTGGTAAATTTGAGATGCAATTAATTCTCTTTACATGAAATAAAATCCCTGTTTTTCCTACCTTGAAGATATATTGTAAATCTTATCTTCCTACTGTTTTAAAAGTTCTGAAAATGGTGATGAATGTGATTTAGTGAAGAAAGCTATTATGTTGAAAGAAGCCCTAAGATGAACTCTTGACACAGAAAAAACTGCTGCTCACTGGTGGCAAGCTTTTAAGTTGTATGCTTTTGAGTGAGGCCATGGTCAAATCATTGCCAGTGCTTCCTCCCTTTGAACTTATGGTCAAATTAAATATGCGTGCATAGTCTCTGAGTATATTGCAATCTCTTGTAATCCAACTCCAGGTTGAGAATAGAGTTTTCCATTTGAAGTGAAACATAATTCTTATGACAAAGCTACATAAAGTAAAAAATTGTTCTCATTTATGATATCTTGTCTGATGATGATTCTTAATAAAGAAGTATCATTCACATTTGTGGAAATTGAATTCTTTTCTAATTGGCTCATTGAACCAGTCATCTTCTAGGATTTTTTTTAGTATAAAAACGTTTGGATGTCACCGATGTTTTTGTCTGCTGACTTCAATTTTCCATATTTGGATTATCATTGGTCTGCTCTTGTGAACACATTTTATTTGCAGCTTTTACCATTTTCGAATTGAGTTCCTTTGTATATTGGTGATGACTATATTCCAAGCATTTTAGATCTGTCCAGTACATTTGACGAATGTGTCTCAATCAGGCCATCATTTTGGCAGGGAATAACTTTCAAAGAAAATAATCACAATCATGGTCCTGTTAAGATGATTTTCTTTATTTATTTCTTTGGGATATCATAAAATGTTCGATTTCTTTAGAATTAAGGTTTAAAACTTTGTGATATTCTGAAATGTTCATTTAAAGTTTTTTCCTTTACTTTTATTTTTCTTCAAATTAAAGTTCAATTTATTCGGCCAGAGTGGAATCTTGGTTGTATTGGGAAAAGTAAGAATTATATGTACCCAACAATTTCAAATAAATTATATGCTTAACACTTCCTAACACAATATTTTGAATTTAGAAATTTGGATTTTAATGTATATTTTTATATCAAATAGGTATATTCAAGAGATTGTAATTTTAAAATTGCATTATTATTATTATTTTGAATTTTATTTTAAAAAACATAATAACAACATTAAAATATCAATTCTTTTTATAACTATTAAATCTAAATATCTCAACTTTTTCATAAATATTAGTCCAACTTTTCTATATTTCATTCAACCTTTAAAAATAATATATGATATTAACATTACAAGCAAGTTTGAGAGCAGAAACATTTGAATGGATGACTTTAAATGCCAATATTTCATATGATGAGTATGACACCAATCCCAGAAGTGATTCTTAAAAAGGCCCCCGGAGGCTACACCACATAATGTGCACAATGTTGACATCTTCTGGCTTACATGCCAGGGTCTGAGGGGTACCTGTTCCACCCAATTAGTGCAGGACTTGCACACAGCCTCAACCTGCGTATAACAATGTGCCCTACACATGGGCTGAAAGCCTGAAACACACTGAGAATTAAACCATGGTCAGCAAAATAAAAAAATATCCTTAGTTTTGGTTGCATTCCCTCTTGATTGTATACTAAATTATGGTATTCATGCTTTTCTTTTTGACGCTGTAGTAAGAAAAGATACATGTCTCAGCAATGCAGGGGAGCCTAAAAACAGTACAGACAATGCATTTCAAGGGGTCTTTTTATATATTGGGACCTAAATTTGCAGTAGCAAAGCTACCAGAAAGTTCCAAAAAAGAAAAGAATTTACAAGAGGGCCTGGGTGCTCCAATCATAAATGATATGTCGGTATCATAGAAAGACCCTTTCTGACATGCCGTAGTGTCAAGATTCATAGTAGTAAGAGGGGGTCACTATTATATCGTGCCTAAAAATAACAGTTATTATGAAAGGTCCCGATTAATGAGGTCTTGTTACATTGTCTTTATATTGCGTGTGTATGAAAGACCAAGCATTGGAAGCAGATTGTAATTAGAACTAATTATAACAATTAAACTTCTAATATTGAAAATCGCTATTATTCTTACCGAAGACCACATACTGTAACATGTTTACATATGAAAACCACGATGAAGGATGACAAATTTAAGCAAAGAAACAAACTTAAAGACTAATTTTTACTACCATTTAGAGCATCATCCAAATTAAAGTTTTAATTGCAATTTATATTTTTCCTGAATAGTTAGGAGGAGTTATCCTCTCTACTAAGGTTTAATTTATACAAGTGACATGTTGATATCTTAACTGAAAACCCATGTTATTTGCAGTTTAAAAACAATTAAATTTATATATACTAGAAATCACCAATTCTGTTAATGCTAAACTTTACATATCCTCCTGTACAAGTGTAGGTTGCTAAGTCCGCAATCTCTTCTCAGTAGCTGCCATATAAACAAATCAATTTTTTGTTTCACTAAGTTTGTTTTCTTCTTAACTCATATCCATCAAAATAATCATGGTTTTATCTGTGTGAGAACAATCTCACAATTATAAGCAGACAGTCAGCCTGGCAGTTTGGGCCCTGGATATAGAAACAACTTTCTTCTCCTCTTACAGTTTTACCATTATATTAGGCTTGGACTGATTGGTTAGAGTTTAGGTTCCACTATTTTGTAATTGTATGTGATAATTGCTTACAATTGGTAGAGGAACACAAAGAACAAAGGAAATGGCTTGAAAACATTGTTCCAGTTAGGTAGTTTTACCTGATATGTGATGAAATTTTCTCTGCTTCCTCTCTTGCAAATCAAGAAATACTCCAAAAATAATTTATTTTATTTTAAAAAAAGTAAACCAAATGATCAAAGTTTATAATTTGAATTTTAAATATTTATATTTATTTTAATAAAAATATTAATTTTTAATTTAATATTATTAAATTGTACTTTATGTAATTTTATTTTTATCTCATTTTATTTATTTATTTGTTTATTTATTTATTTATCAATCTTTATTTTCTTTTATTTCTATTTATTTATTTATTTTATTCTTATTTTTGTAATTAAATTTTTTTTTTATCTATTTTATTTTAAATTTAAATTTTATCTTTATTTTATTTTATTTCTATTTATTTATTCATATTTTATTTATTTATTTCATTATTTTTTTTCCCTTTTTTTTAAATCTTTTCTTGCCATAGCATGTAATTATTAAAAATAAAATAAATATATAAATTCAGACTTTAAATATTATTTAATTACTTTTAACATTTAATTTATTCGATAATAATAAAAACAAACGAATATCCTTTGAATAATGCACTGAGCCTATCTCCCTCTTTTATAAAGCGCTCGAATATTAATAGAAATCCTCCCCTTGTAAACTGTATTAAAAGGCAATACCCTCTCATTATATTTTGATGTTCGAACTTCTTAGACCATAACCCCAAGCAATAACAAGTATACGCCCTCCCGAAAGGCTCACGACGGACTTTAGTTTAATAAGCATTGACCAAACCTTAGAGTTAAAACCCCAAGTCTTATCATGTCATTAGATCATTAATATGGGATCACTACATACCTTAATTTTACTACCGCGAACATCAATCGACGATACCATAGACACTTTCACATATTCATTAAAATGCCATTATGCATGCATGTCCGCCATATATATATCCCAGACCTAACTATAAGGCGAGTGCCAATATAGCGTTCAGCCCCACCTATTAACAATCCTCTCGCATCCGACGGCTGGATGAGTTTCGCGTTGATTGGGGCGATCCAACGAGCAGGGTGGAGTTCCACATTTTTTTAGATCCTGAACTTTACCACGTCAAATTCACGCGATGAGGGTGATATTTCCCCAACGACGTGGCACTATCTAATAGGATCGGGTGGTTTATGATGGAGAGTTTCATAAACTCTTGGATCAGACTGTCCATTTTAGTTTTGGATTAGACTATCTATTTTTCTTTTGATGATGAATTATGTAGGGTGATTTTAGATGGATAAACCTAATAATTTAGTTTTCATAATAAATTATATTGGATGGTTTTAAACTCAATCATTTTGAATGTCGTTTTTATTGAAACTTTCTTGAAATAATATGAATCACATAGGCTTCAATTCAAAAATCTATTTTCCACACTCAAGGGTTTGCATTGTACTTTTACATGGGAGGTTTGAAATTGAAATTGCAGGGTATACCGTCATTTGTAGAATCGATCACCAAACAACGCTCTATAGACTTACTGCGCTTCTACAATATGGGTTTTCGAACGTTCGCAGTAACAGATATGGGCCGTCGGGGTGCTTTCCAGTTATAATAGCAAAGAATTCTTATTCTGACCTTGCCAAACCATTTGCAGAATTGAGTCTAGCTACTTTGCTTCAAGCCCTGATACATCTGTGCTATTTTTTCTTATTAATGCTTCAAATGGTAATTGGAAATATGCCTTCTGAAATTTGTGGAGTCATTCGGTTTCACTTGTTAAGGGTTTCGTTTGTCAAAATTCTATTGCTTGCATCTTACATTCATGTAATGCATGAGTAATGATCCTTGATAAGGTTTCTTTTCTGAACCAACTTGGGGTGTCAAATTTGTATTTGTGTATTCTAACCAACCAGTTGCCATTTCTTACTTTCTTGTTGATTCTTACTATGCATGCAATGGTCCCTACCCATCATTACCATTGAAATTTGAATTTTTTTACTGTACATTCCATTGCTATGTTACCAGAGACGGCATGATAGTGAATCTGGTTGATTTCAGTCCCTGGAGGCCATTTATTCTTCCTCCTCTGTTCTCTTGGGAAAAGTTGGAGACGAATTAACTCAAAATCTACATGTTTTGCCCCCCTTACATCATTGGGAGGTCTCCTTTTGGCGTTCCTTTGCACCTCCCGGTCCAATTGCTAGTTATATTATTGGCATATTTTTTAGGTAGGAAAATGTATGTTTAAATGTGTGGGATTTAAACACCTTTTATCATGTATTTCTATTGGCCCCCTTTGTTACACCAAAAGCCCAACGCGTGTCCTTCGCCTTTATCTCTATTTTGCTGCTTATGTGGAGAAAAATAAATTGTAACCAGTAAATTGCAAGCCATCAATTAATAATGCTATAGAGGTTAAGTAAGGAAATACTAAGGTTAAGTTTTGATTATATGTAAATGTATTGAATGTAAAATTAATAATTTATGGTAATTTATTATGTGTTATTTAAATTAGAAATTATGCTTTAAAAAAAATACATAAAATATTATAATTTGTCAATATTAAATCAATAGTAGTTAATAGGCAAATCAAATCCTAGAGTCTTGCTTGGACACAAATTAATAAATTGAAATGTGAAGTGGATAAACACTTGCATCAGTTTTAGTGGATAATAACCACTAGTAAGTTTATACATTTACAATTTTAAATTTATTTTATTATTTTTATTTATAAATTATTTGGTTTTAGTTTTTGACTTTGACTTGAATTCTTTGGTTTTTATTTTACCTTTTATTGGGTCTTTTAATTTTTAGTTTTATTTTTATTGTTATGATTTAGTCTTTTTATTTTTATTTTTATTATTATTTTGTTTATTTTATTTTTGTATTTTATTTATATTTTGGTCTATGTATGTTAATTTATTTATTAAAATAAAATACAAATAGTTTATTTTTATTTTTGTTGTATTTTAAAATTTTTGTTTCCAATTTTATTTTTTCATATATTTATTTATTTATTGATTTTATTCTATTATTTTATTTATTTATAATTTATGACTTTGACTTGAATATAGTTTTACTGTTGATGGTTTTATTTTTAGTTTTATTTTTTACCGTTTTTAATTTTAAGGATGGTTAGTTATATTTTTTATTATTTTATAATTTTCGACTGTTTTTAACTCTTTGGGTTTTGACCGTTGCTTCTCACTTCATGGTTTAAATATGTAAGTTAGATCAGCGAATCTTCATTATCCTGATGATGAACCACAGTTGATAGTTCGAAGCGCATCGGTTCCAAAATATCTTATGTGATTTCTCGGAAGATTTATAATTAAAATTTTACTCCTACATAAGTGTTGAACAGAATATAAATAATGGTAAGAAACAATTCCTGTTAATTATAGTTATTTACATCTTATTCCTATGGTTTTTTAATGCAAAAAAAATCTTAAATTATGGTGGGAAGTGATTGATAGCAAATATAAACTAATTTTAAGAATTTCAGATTGTAAACTTCTATGATCCATAATTGTTTAATCGACTCTTCCGAAAACAAAACAAAAAATTAATAAAATAATTTTTAAATTTTTAAATTTAATTATTAATAAGTAATAAATGAATGATAGATAATTCACAAAATTAACTTAATTAATAAAATCTCAATTAATAAAACATCTTTCCTATTAAAAAGTTACAAATTCAATTATCTCGGTACTCTTAAAGGTCAGACTCCCCTATAACATGCTCACCTTGAGTGAGTTTTCAATTAAAGTAGCTAGCATTCAATACAAGGTCAGGGTATAAGGAGTTAGGGCTTGATCTGGTGGAACCTTTGCAAGATCAGCCTCGCAAAACCTGACAGACGCCCATGGGGGACGAAAAGAAAGATGAGGGAGAAGGATATCCTATCAAAATATTGCTTGAGGAGGCCCTTGAAAAAAAAAGGAACACGACGATGGATAACTTTGCCCAGATCCTTCAATGACTGCCCACCGGTGGCGCATCTACATCCAGCAGCCACTCTGGAGGCACGACTCCCTTTAAGGTACAAGTAAACTTTGACATTCCCATATTTGAGGGTCAAATAAATGTAGATGCCATAGATAGATGGTTGAATTTATTACAAGGTTATTTCTCGGTTCATGAATTTTCCGACCGGGAGAAGATTATTTTTGCTCTCCTCAAAGCTACCCCCCATGTCAAGGACTGGTGGGAAACCTACTATAAGAAAAAGGATGAGAAAATACCCTCTATGTCCTCAGCCATACCCACTTGGAATTCTTTCTGAGATGCCATCAAGGAACAATACTATTTTGTGGGGAGCTATGAGGACAAGTACATACAATGGACCACGCTGCAGCAACAAAGGGATCAAGATGTGCATGAGTTGACGAATCTGTTCCATACTCTGCATAAAAATTTGGGTATCAAAGATTCAGAGAAAAATTTGGTGCTAAAGTATCGCGGTTGTTTGCACAGATACATTCAGGAGGAAATGGAGCTCCTCGACATATCCTTACTTGGTACGACATATCGGTATGCTGCCAAGATTGAGTAGAAATTCAAACAGAAGAAGAGAAAATTTGGATCTGCGAATCAAAAGTAAGGGAAAGGTGCCCCCAAACTGCAAAGCAAAGGAAAAAGCCAAGGCATGGTGGCCCAAGACAACCTGCCAAAACCACAAGCAAAGAACAACACCGTGAAGCCAAAGAAGGACATGGGAAAGTGATGTGAGTTCCATAAGAGCTCCACTCACAACACAAATGAGTGTCGGCCAAGCAGTCGCTGGTGGCCGAGATGAGGGCTTCTGAATCATATGCATGCTCTGACTCTGAATCAAAACCTGACAAGGAGAATTAAAAAGGGATGCAGATTATTAATGCAGAGCCCAACGCCACTGTTGCCACTACGAAGATCCAGAAGGAGGAACCAGAAGATCCAGAGGAGGTAGAGTGTCTCTTCCACTCCCAGATGTGGGTAAAGGGTTCCCCGCTACAGTTCATTGTTGACAATGGGAGCCAAAATACCCTCATTTTAGTAGATTTCGTGAAGCAGTTGGGCTTGCCGACCATAGTGCACCCACAACCATACACCATCGGGTGGCTTCACCAAGGACGGGATCTCCACATCAGCTAGCAGTGCCTCCTTCCCTATAGCATCAAGCCCTTTACGGATGAGGTATTGTGTGAAATTGCTCCTATTGATGTTTATGATGTATTGTTAGGCCAAACATACTTATGGAAGCGACATGCTGTGTATGAGTCTCGGCCTCACGCTGTTATTGTTACTTTGGGAAATAATTTGTACAGGATACCAGAGGTACCACCGCCTCCCACTATCTCTTTGGTTACTGCAAAACAATGCAGTAAGCTCATTTCCCAAACCAGGAAATTTGTTTTCCTGATGATCCACCCCTAGGCCAAGAAGAATATTATGGCCACGACCTCCAGAAATGGCTCCTCTGCACGACAAAAACAAATGGACAAGGTTGTGGAGGAGTACGGGGACATCTTCACCTCACCCACAGGGGTGCCTCTACACTGTCAGGTCAAGCACCCCATTGACCTGACCCCAGGTGTGCCGCTACCCAATGGAATGATATATAGGCACTCTGTTATGGAGAATGATGAAATCAAGAGGAAGATTCAGGAGCTGTTGCAAAAAGGTCACATTCGGCCAAGTTCATCGCCCTATGGGAGCCCGATCGTGTTGGTACAGAAGAAGGATGGGACTTGGAGACTATGTATTGACTATCGGGTGCTGAACAAGACCACTGTCCGAAATAGGTACCCGATCCCACAGATTGATGACCTTCTGGACCAACTCAAAGGGGCACAATATTTCAGCAAGATCGACTTGAAGTCTAGGTATCACCAAGTACCAATCGAACCCTCTGATGTGTGGAAGACTGCCTTCAAAGCTAAGGAGGTCCTTTTCGAATGGCTCGTCATGCCTTTCGGGTTGAAAAATGCTCCCTCAACATTCATGAGGCTGATGGATGACATCTTGCGTCCATTCACCAACTCATTTGTAGTGGTGTACTTGGATGAAATTCTCATATTCAGCCAAACTTGGGAAGAGCACCTCCACCACATCCGAGAAGTCCTCCAAACACTACGACAACACAAGTTGTGTGCCAATTTGGAGAAGTTCACTTTTGGCATGACCCAGGTTCAATATCTGGGATACATTATTGATGAAATGGGGGTGCATGTGGATCCAGTCAAGATCCAAGTCATTTAGGATTGGCCAACCCCAACCACTCTAACAGAGCTTCGCAGCTTTCTGGGTCTTGCTAATTTCTACCCCAAGTTCGTGTTGGGATTCTCTCATATCACTTGGCCCTTGAGTCAAGTCACCAAGGCAGGAGCGGAAGAAAAATTCTTTTGGTCGGAATCTCAACAGAAGGCATTCGTAGAATTGAAACATCACCTCTGTTCTGCCCCAGTGCTCACATTACCAGACTTGCAACAACCATTCGAGATCGAGACAGATGCCTATGACTATGCTATTGGGGAATTTCTTACTCAACAGGGGCATCCAGTGGCATATCATAGTGAGACATTGTTTGACACAATTCACAAGTATCCCACTTATGACAAAGAAATGTATTCCATTGTGCAGGCTTGTAGACAATGAAAGCATTACATTTTGGGGAAGGAAACAATCATCCATACAGACCACCGACCCCTGCAGTTCATACAGACACAAGGGAAGTTGCAGAACGATCGCCATCAGAAGTGGTCCACATATCTGCAACAATTTCATTTGAACATCAAGTACAAGAAGGGTAGCACCAATAATGTTGCCAAATGCCTCAGCCGACCACCAATCGTGGCCATAATCACAGTTCTCAACTCTTGTGGGCACAAGAATTCTTATTGGCTGCTTCTATACAAGAACGATCCATAATTCAGCCACACATACAAGGCACTCTTAGGGGGTATGCAAGTTCCAAATTTTCACCTCCAAGATGCACTGTTATGTCACCTGGGACACATTTGTGTTCCTTCAAGCGAGTGTGCCAAGATGATATGGGAAGCACACTATAGTCGAGTCGCTAGGAATTTTGGGGTCGAGAAAATAGTGGCAGTACTGCAGAATTATTTCTATTGGTCGAACCTTCGACAAGATGTCAGGAAGTACATCAGATATTGCACTACAGCTTGCGCCATTACCAAACTGACCATCAAGAATTAAGGGATTTATACTCCGCTACCTACCCCTAGTCGACCTTGGGAATCCATATCCATGGATTACATGTCAAGCCTTCCTTCTACTAAGCATGGAAACGACTATGTTTTCGTGGTCGTCGACAGATTCTTGAAGATGGTCATTATGGCAGTTTGCAAGAATAATATCATAGTATAAGCCACTGCTAAGCACTTCTTTGAACGAGTGTGGGTTAACTTTGGGATCCCACAGTCTGTCATATCAGATCGTGACAGTAGGTTCCTCAGAACATTTTGGTCTAGCCTCTAGTCAATGTTAGACACCAAGCTCACCAAGTCCACAGCTTTCCATCCCCAAACTGATGGCCAGACCGAGGTTGTCAACAGGATGATTGTACACATTCTGTGCATGTACAATTCAAATCATCCATGCACATGGGATGAGAGTCTCCCCTATGTACAACACAGTTATAACCGGGCTCTCCACAGCTCAACCGACCACAAACCCTTTCAGGTGGGCTTGGGATTCCAGCCACTATGTCCCATTGACGTAGCCATGCCATTTGCGGCTACTATGGTCGATTAAGCTCATGTCTAGTCTGAAGCTGAAAAAGCGAACAAATTCATCGAGCACGTTCAACACATCCGCTAACAAGTTCATGTCATATTGGATAGAGCCAATGCTAAGTACAAGAAACAACATGATCAACATTAGGTGCCACACAACTTCCAGGTGGGTGACAAAGTGTGGCTACATTTGTAGAAGGAGCACCTCACTGGACCCCACCGCAAGCTTCGCTCGCTCCAATATGGGTTGTACGCCATCACTAAGGTTGTAGGGAACAATTCCTTCGAGCTTAGTATTCCACCATTCCTTGGTCCACACCCAGTATTCAATGTTGACCACCTTCGTCCCTACTTCCCACCTCTACTTCCCACCTCTGACATTGCAGAAGAACTCACACCAAAAGAGTTAAATCCAGATTGCATGGAACAGGCCACCACAGATTGTATCATGGACATGCAAAACAAGAACACTCGCCAATGGAAGATCCAACTATATCGAGTTGTCAAAGCTAGCCAACTCCTGCACCAAGGCAAGTGGTTCACCAGGGACTAAGTTCATCCGAAGTTTCCTCATCTCTTGGAGGAACTCAACGCAATGGGGACCATTTCTTCCTAAGGGGGGAGGAATGATCCAGGTGGATATTTGTGGCCACTCGCATATTCCACTTGGGGCCCCACCATTTCCTCTTTCAGTTTTTCAGTTTTGGCACAACTTACTATTTTTAGTAGTTTTTCAGGTCCTGAACTTCTAGAGCCATTTTGAGGCCCTAGAAGACGTTTTTAGGCATCGTTTGTATGACAAATATGATTATGTTTCGAAATTGATATTTGCAGCATCAGTTGTAGTCCTTGGATAGATATTTATAATGATGTATCATACGCGTCAAATGGAGATCGTATGCCGAAGTTACGTCCCCGAGAAGTTGAAACACCAATTTACCCAAACGGGGCCCATAGTTTTGGTGCTTCATCTCCTAGGGTTAGGTTTTTGGAAGTTTAGAGTTCTTCATTGTTTCTCAATAATAAATAGGCCCTTAAGCCTCACTATAACATAGTTCAGAGGTATGTAGCTGCCACATCTCTTCTCAGATATTCGCTACCAGCACCCTAGCTAGTTTATTTCCATTCTGTCAGTAAGAAAATTTCAGTTCTTTGATATTAATGAAATGAAGTGTTATTTCCACTGCATCTTTGTATTTATGGTTATGTGTGTATTTGTTGCGTTCCTACATAAATCTGGATTATTCACTCCCACTACTACTGTCAATCCATGTCCAAATCCAAAATGTTCTGACATTCCATTCCTTCGTGATACTATCCTGATGATTCATGAACTTCCAACTTTTGAAAATGAAGATCCTCATCTCACTGAGATGTTTAGTAAAATGCACCCTCTAGGTATGCCAAGATATGGCTTAGGATATCTTGAAGAGTTAGACAATCTAATATCATCCTCAAGATTTGAAAATTTTGTTCCACCAGACTATAAGAAGCCATCAAAACCAGAGATGTAGAGATTATTCTCTCTTATGGATGGGTGTCCCAAATACAAAATCAATACTGAATGGATGAAGAACATGCTAAAATGGGATCTCTATACACATCCCTAGTTCAAATAATTTGATCTCCGTACCCCCGATGATAAAAAATATGCTCTTTCTCTCAAATTGAAAGAGTACATGGAAGAAACAAACTCACGAATCTCCTTCTATGTCTGGAAAAAAATAGGAGAACAGTGAGAAGTACATATGGCAGATGTCGAGACTTCATCTGCACAAAAACATTTGTGGACAACTTGTGATGGAAGCAAGCTAGGGACTAGTACCACATTTCCTCCACACAACAGATTTTTTCTGGGAGAAGGGAGTAATATAGCTAAAGTCGTTCATTTAGTCTTAAAATATGATTCAGCCCTAGGGATAGAAAGAAGGATTTAGAAGTGAGTGAACAAATAAATTGGACCAATACATCAATCAAAAGGCTAGAAATGAATATGGTTAAAATCCATGAACACAAAGAATGTTTTGATTCATTAACTATGGATGTACATAGTGTGAATAAATCCCTGAATGATGTAAATTTATCAGTGTCGATATCGAAAGGTTTTGTCAGAAAATCATCAGCACAGATTGAAAACATAGAGAAAAAGGTAGATTCAAAATTTGAATCCACTCAGACCCTTATAGGAGAACTTTCTGAAAATTTTGAAGAACTAGATATATCTCCTAAAGATAAGGATGTTCCAACCTCTATGTTATTTAGTCACCATGTGCCTATACAACATGCCACAAAACATGTAGAAATTTTTCCATTTTTGTTTCTGAAAGAAGAAAAGCCATAATCCTCAGGAAAACATATTCTACCCATAAATGATTCACTGTCAAGTCAATTCACTCAGTATCTAGCCCTTGACCTTAGTGGCAAAAGGAAAATTCTTGAAACCTATACCTTTCAGTCTGGTTCCTATAAAGAGTGGAATATTGATGGATTAAGTGTTGGTCAAATTAGACAAATGATTGAAGAAATGTATACAAAATATAAGCTAATATGCATGAGAGGAAAATCTGAAGTAGAATCCTGCAAGATTCTCATCCAATGCTTTACAGGAACCCTACAAATATGGTGGGAAGTGGAATCTTCCCCTTGCACTAATTGCAAAAATGGAAGAAGAGGTTGTTAAAGATGAAGGTGGAGATGTTATCCATCATGAAAATGGTAATCCTCAAAATAATATGATTGGAGAATTAACCTCCTTCATCCTAGAACATTTGTGTGGAGAAACAATAGAAATTAAAAATAAACATGAAATGGTCCTGATGAACCTTAAGTGTAAAAGGATGTCTCAATGCGAAGATTTCCATAGAGACTGGACACAAACAATCTATGAAGTAAAATAAATCTAGAATGTCTTATGGAAACAAGTATATTTAGTAGCCTTTCCTTCTAAGTTCGTTGAGTACATACAAAGACAAGAAGAATTCCAAACTTCTTTTGAAAATTACACATGGGGAGAGATATATTGTAATATAACGAAAGCTCTGGTTGGTATTTGTACTAATATGAAAGGAAACAAGTCTTCATAGAAGTTGTCTAGACCGCTTGACAGCATGTAAATTTGCAGTAAATATGGATTATCTATTGATGACCCAATTGTACAAAGAAGAAAACATAGAAAAGTACAGAAAAAGAATGATAAACAATCTGCTAAAAGTCGTACCTATAGGACAAGCAAGAACAAAATAATATCATACAGGACAATGCCCAAAACACATTACTATGAGCCCAAAGATATCCATCTAAAGTCACAAAGAAGAGACATGATTACCTGATGGTTATGTGGTCAGATTGGGCATTCAACAAATAAATTTACCCAAGGAAAATAATTAAAGACAAATAGAGGCAAGAAGTCGCGAGAATATGTCTCTAGGAGAACACAACAAAAAGAAGAGAGACCTAGATTCCATTTAAAAGAAGAAATACATCCGATGAAGAAAAATTGTTGCAGTTCATCAGAACCCTTTGATTCTAGTTTGTCTGAGTCTGAGAGTAGTGAAGAAAAGGTGAATATCCAACAATGAAACTGCAAAGATATTGATGAATGCCATTGTAGTCCTTCTAAAACAGAATCAGATTACAGCTCAGAAGAAGAAATATAAAAGGAAACAACCAAGGAGAAAGTGTGTATGGCACACATTATAGATGATGATGATTCCAAAGTACTAGTAAGTATCGAGATTCTTGCAGAAGGAGAAATGAAATAAAAACTCTTAGAAACCTTCTTATAGACCATGCACAAAGATCCAGGTAACACTTCAAAGGGTAATGCTTCTAAAGCCCTGTTTGTTGATGCTTCTTATGAAAAGAATACAAATTATTTTCAAAGAAACCAGAAACATACAAAAACATGGTCTTTGACTCTAGTAGAAGTGAGTCAAGAGATTCATCATTTTAAAAAGGAAATAATTGAACTTAAAGCAAAAATCACTAGGATGGAAAAATAAAAAGCTCAAGAACCAACAGTAAATCCTAATGTACATATTTTTGAAGGTATACATGATAGTAGCATGGGATTTGGCAACACGGGATTTGGAGACATGAATATTATGACCATTCAGTGTCAACAACTTCATGTGATGTTGGATATCAACATACAAGGAGAAATCTTCACTCTAAAAACATTAATAGATTATGGTTCAGACATTAACGTTTAAAAAAAAAAATTGATCCCAACCAAATTTTGGACACCTGCACATCGACAAGTCATTGGGGTAGACACACAAAAAATTCAATATGAAGTCTCCAGTGCAACACTCTGTTTTTCAAAATATTGTATGAAAATGAAGTTTGCAGTAGGAAATATTCCTATTGACTGTATTCTGGGAAATTTTTTCCTTGTTGTTGTTGAACCACATGGATCATTCAGGTTGCCAAATGGTAAAGAGGGTTATTTTATATATGTCCTAGATAAAAAATACTTTTCGCAATCTATCACTTTTCCATATATTTCAGTACGAAGAGTGTCCACCATGGTTCAGACTATGCAGTAAGTTAGTATGACAGAAAGAAATTTGGGAGAATTGAAAGACTTCAAGTCTTCTCTCAAAATAAGGGATCAACTACAATCTTCAAATATACAACAAATAATTTCAGACCTCAGAAAGCAACAAGAGAAATAATTTTGTTCTTAACACCCAAATTCCTTTTGGCATAGAAAACAACACAGAGTTGAAATACCTTTCAAAATAGAATATGAGGGAAGGTCGTGTAAAAGCAGAGCCATACCCATGAACAGTGAATATAGGATTCTATGTCAAAAAGAAATTTTAGATCTTCTAATACAAGACTAATTAGAGAATCCAGTAGCCCCTGTAGCTACTATGGATTTTATGTAAATAAACACTCAAAACAGATTAGAGGAGTCCCCAGATTGGTCGTAAACTATAAACCTCTGAATTATGTACTAGAAGATGATACATACCCTATTCCCCATATGAGTAGTTTAATAAGCAGAATAGAAAGAGCCAATATTTTTTCCAAGTTTGATATGAAATCTGGATTTTGGCAAGTTGTAATAAAGGAAGAAGATAAATTTAAAACTTCTTTCACTATTCGTGCTGGCCATTATGAGTGGAATGTCATGCCTTTTGGTTTAAAACATGCACCTTCTAAATTCCAAAAGGTTATGGACCAAGTTTTCAAGCCATACTTTGATTGGCTTATTATATACATTGATGATGCATTGATTTTCTCTAAATTTGTAGAAGAGCATTTCAAACATGTACAGATCTTCACTCAGATATTTAAAATAAATGGGCTCATATTAAATAAGAAGAAAATGGAATTGTTTCAAATAAGGATTAAATTCCTAGGACATACTATTGAAGATGGTCAAATCACATTGCAAAAGCATGCACTTGAATTTGCTGATGCGATCACAGACAAAAAACAACTATAGAGATTCCAAGGGTTTTTGAACTATGTCAACAAATTCTACAAAGGATGTTCCGATGATAGAAAATTTTTGAGTCAAAGATTGAAGAAATATCCAACACCTTGGACCCCAGAGCATACTGCTGCAATCCGAAAGATAAAATCCAAGGTAAAAACTTTGCATATTCTCTATCTTGAAGATGAAGAATTGCCAAAAATTGTAGAAACTGATGCTATCAATATTGGGTGGGGAGGTATTCTTAAGCAAAAGAATAAAGAAGAAGAACAAGTTGTACAATTTTCTTTAGGTACTTGGAACCCAACAAAACAAAACTATTCTACAATTGAGAAAGAAGTTGAAGTTGCCTAGAACTATATAGACAATTTTGACATAAATATTGTACATAAAAAGTTTCTTCTTAAGACTGATGCCTCTTCTTTAAAGAAAGTATTAAAAAAATACATCAAAAATCCCGGAGAATCCAAGTTTTCTAGATGGCAAGCCTTGTTTCCCAATTTCGATTTTAATGTGGAGCACATAAAAGGAGAGAAAAATTATCTACCAGATTTCTTGAGCAGAGAATATCTAAAAAAAAAACAATCTAATGGTGATTGTCACTAAATGAGATCCTAATACACAATAAGAAAAACTTAGAAACATCCCTGACAACACCCCATGGCAGGTCTACGTTGAAAAATGGAAACCCACTTGGCAATTAATAAATACCAAATTAATGGATGCAAATTTATAGCCTCATAAGGACCTACAACATCTCATGCCAGAAAGAAATATTTATCCCAAATCTAGCTCGTGGATACATGACATGGTATAAGAATTCAATGATGTACTCCAATCTTGTAGATGAAGCATTAAGAGAAATTTTCCAAGATATCAGCCTAATATGGAATGAAGGAAGCAACCGGACCAAAACATTTCATAAATATTATGTCATCAATAGAACAAGATATCATGAACATCTTGCAAGAATCATGTGGCTACAAAAAGATCCAAAGATTGTATTTCAAGACACTGTTTATAACTTCCAAGATTATAAATATATCTAGTGGGATCTCTTATGTAGAGAAGAAAGATCAGAAACTCACTATACGTTGTTAAAATTTGGACCTGTATTCATTACACAACTATTATTGCAATTGGATTGGTTACAAGAATGGTGGGGATGGTATGGGATAAACAAAGCTACCATGGATCCAAAATAGTTTGAAAGTGACTTTCACAGTGACTTCCAAGAGTGCTTTCATTGTTTTCACCAGCCCTGCAAAACTATTGCAGATCTACAAAAATATTTTGATGAGCACATATTGGGTTAATTTATGAAAGGGAATCATCATTGGTTAGTCCTAACAAAGGAAAAACATCAGGTTATCCTTGGAAAACCAATGATTGTCAGAAGAATTTATACAAAAGCTTGGGAGACTAGAGGATTATATCATCATGCAAATGGTAGATTCCATGGTACAAATCCATTAAGTACATAAATAAAATATTACACGGGTTCTTGCGGGCTCTTGTCTAAAAATAATCTTCATCTGAATATGGGCAAGCTAGTTTTTTTGTGCTAGCTCCCTCATCAGTATTAAATAAATGTGTTTAAGATCGTCTCAAGTTAACAAGTTGTGAAAGGGTTTATGTGTCAAGTTTTGTGTATTTTTGAGAAATTTATTATGTAAATTAGTTGTTAAAAACACATGTAAAGCAAATAAATTGTAGAGAAATAATACACAACAAACACATTACACAGTCGCTGATAACATATTTCACCCCTCCTAGGCTACATCTCCATGGACTTGCTTCAATGGCTTGGCCCTCTTTGGATTAATGGTTTATTCTTTGATTACCTGCACCTGTAGTGCTCCAATGGATTTGCAACCTACTCCATTGGATTCAGAAGACCAAAAAAACCCCTTAGTAGCCTCTTCTGGCTCTGAAAATGGTCTTCAAGTGGACTAGGCATAACCTCCTCTCCTGGTGGCTCTCCAATTATTTAATATTAAAAGTGGAAAAATAACTCACTGAAGTGCTCCAACGCATATGAAACCTACACCATCAAGCTCATAGCATCCAAATAATCTAGGATTGACTCTTTCTGAGCCTAATTTGATCTAATTATGCCAAAGTTATGGCTTCCTCAATTGTGGCGTAGGAAACTCCACTAAATATGGAGAGAACTCTAGTTAACTCCACCAATTTTGGTAGTGGTGCCGAAATTGAGGACTCTTCCATTTTCTCCGCCAAGTTAAGTGCAGATTAAACAATGGATAACCAAGGTTTAAGTGGTGGTTTAATGCTCTAAGCGCATTTATGCAAATCCGCATTAAAAATCAGATTATGTGCACTAAACATTGTTTATTGGTTAATTAATCTGCATTTCAAACTTAAACTCCCGCCAAGTTATGTTGGCCCTCCACTGTGGTCATGTTGCATGGTCCCATGGATTGAGTACAGGCCCTCTCAACCTCCACCCAAACCTTTATTAAGGTTCAAATATGTGTGGCATGCATAGTCTTATAAGAACTTCGGTGATGGTCTATTGGTAGGTTGGTGCACTCGATTGGGGGAGGTCGTGGGGTCGAGCCCCGACCTCTGCTATTTCGCCTATAATATTTTTTCACCATTTAACATAAGTTCTAAAACTTATGAAAATATTCTGCCATATAAAATTTGACCATGACATAAATTTGAATTCGGCCTTTGAGGGGGGGGCACGTGGCAACCTCTAGGCTTGTCATGTGTCCTCTTCCCATTAGCTCCTCCAAAATCCAATACAAATGCAACGAATCACACACACATCATCCAACTACAGATTGACACTTGGCACAGTGTCATTGGGAAAAAATGAAAGAATATTCCTATAATATTCATTTTTTCTAACTAGGCTACCATGTCACCTTTCTGTCCTTTTCTGCAATTTTTTTAGCTGTTTAGGAAAACGAACAACATGCCCTATCTTCCTCATATTGACTCTGTTTTGAGTGAAACGAAGTGCCCCAGATTCCTGGTGACAAGACCTATCCGGTTGTTCTGGTTTGGAGTGATGCTGAGCACTTTTAGTTTTTTAAGAAATTTTTTTCCCCCAACCTAGATTCCGATCACATCCACAATATACAGTAGTGTCTTGTCACTTAAATTTGACAGTGACTGTTTTCCGTGGGATTTTAGACAAAATCTCCACAATGTAAATTATCATTAATGATTTCAGTAGGATTTCAAATAAAATATCTTATGTGTAAACTTACTTTTGGAATTTCCAAGACTCGGAGCACTTCTCCAACTTCTGGTGTGATTTGATCCACATCTCAGAATATTAGTACGAAAAAGTATTGTCGGTCTGATTAGCTAGTGTTTGTCCCATCCTCATCTATAAATAAGAGGAGTAAGGCTCATTTTGGGGATCAGGAGTTTGAGGGTTGAGAGTTTGAGTCTTAGAGTCTTTAACTTTGTTTTGAGTCTGAGATAAATCTTTATGCTCTGCATCTGCAAAAGACTATTCGATATGCTTTCATCACAAAGCTATTCTCTCTTATATTTGAGTTTGAAAAGCCTCTGTATCAGGGCCCAAAAACCCTGGTAAGAACCTAAAGTGGCTGAACTCTTAGGTACTGAAATTTGGATGTGTGTTTCTTAAATTCATAGACCAAGTCTGGAAAATGCCAGGCAGCCTCCAGATCTCATTTTTCTTAAAGTGACATATCTGGTAAATGCCATAGCACTCTATCTCTTAATGAATTCAGGTTGAATATTCTTAAAGGTCTTCCAAAATTTTAATCCATTTTTTGAGACTAATAAAAAGATAAGTTTTCCAAAGATACCCATCGAGTCATATTAAGCAGAAAAAATTTATTTTTTTTCATCGGAGTTAGGTTTTGTTGAGAAGAAATTTCTATATTCTGTGAGAGGAGAGGTTCATTTGAGGTTCACTGGAGATTCAAAAAGAGTCAAGGGGTGTCTACTCGCTGAAGCCAAGGGGTTGTGGAAGAGCATCGATACGTGAAGACTCAAAGGTTTGTGTACGGGTTCGTGTAGGAGTCGTGTATTCATCATAGAAGATAGAAAAATATTTTTGCGAGCTTCATTTCTCCACGGGAGGAAGCCCCTAATTCAAATTGTGATACCAATTTGATAACATCCATTTGGACTCGGGATGTGTATAGAAATCCCAGTTTAGCATGTTCTTCATCCATTCAATATTGATTTTGTATTTGGGACACCCATCCATAAGAGAGAATAATTTGTACATCTCTGCTTTTGATGGCTTCTTATAGTCTGATGGAACAAAATTTTCAAATCTTGAGGATGGTATTAGACTGTCTAACTTTTCAAGATATCCTAAGCCATATCTTGGCATACCCGGAGGGTGAATTTTACTAAACATATCAGTGAGAGGAGGATCTTCATTTTTAAGAGTTAGCATTTCATCAATCATTAGGGTAATATCACGAGGGAATGAAATGTCATAACATTTTGGATTTGGACATGGATTGACAGTAGTAGTGGGAGGGCCTTCTCCAGTCCTTGGATTATGATTCTAATGGAGAAAAAGGTTTGCAAGAGAGTGTAGGAAAACTACTGAATAGAAAGAAAGGCATTTTACTTCAAGAGTGTTGAGATTCAACAAGATGATGAGCTTAGTGAAAAGAGTCGCCTTCCCTAAGTGGGCTCGCAGGCTATTTTTGGCGCAAGTCTATTTTTAGACTATGTTTATGATCATATTTCAGAAGTTGCAGGATGCTATTTGTGGATGGTTGATCAAGTTGGAAAAATAGATGAAATTCTATTTTTAGAATATTGGGCGAAGTCTATTTATAGATCGATGATCTAAAAATAGATGCATGTCGATTATTATTAGCTCTTAATAATAATCAGACACTAAACAACAACTTATTCTCTTGGAGCACTTTGTTTCAGTGCACAGATGTGGCACATCAGTGGAATGAGGGAATTATGCAATTCCCAAGGGTTTACTGGAGCTAATGCATGGAGGACTCAGTTAGAACTCAAGTGGCAGAGTTATGACACAGTTGGAAGAAGTAGTTATGGAGTTGTATTTAGTTTAACTCGGTTAGACTCAGTTGAGCTAGTTGTATCTAGTCTAACTGATTGATACACTAGTGAGAGTGGAGTGAATTAATTAGTTAATTAATTCACAAATAATAACTCATTAATCAACTAAACAATACAACAGTTAACTACAGTGCATGGCAATTTCAGTGGAGACCAATGGAGAGATAGGTGAAAGGGCAAGATAGACTATCTGTTGTGACTATAGTGATGCATTGATTGCATCACACACTCAATGGAGATGCCAATGAGGATTGCGCAGTCAAGGATGGAGTAATTCGAATTCATTCAGAGCTATTCTTCAGCAGAGATTGTGCAGTGGAGGCAGGCTAGCAGGTGGCAAAGATCGATGCATGGATTTGTAAGATTAGGCTTGATTAGTGTATGACGATTATACTGTACTGAGGGCTTGTGATAAGCTTTGTATGTTTGTATGAGATTGTCATATGATCTCCATGTTACATAATATATAGTTGGGGTTTTCAGCTTCAGGCTTTCCCGGTTAAAAACTGTGTTATGTGCAATTGAATATTTTTGTTTATGCTTCACATGTGTGTGCAATTAATTTTTCCGCAAAAGATTAACAAGTGGAATAGATTCAGTATCTTGCATAAATTTAAATAGTGTGAGATCAGGTGGATCTTGGACATATGCATGCTTAGTGCATATAATTTCTACATGGTATCAGAGAATTGTTTATTGAAGATTGAAATTGTGAAGTGATTTTGTGCTGGTGGCCAATTCGAATTTGCTACAGAAGATTCTTAGTGTAGAAATCGAGTATACATTGAAATGTCTTTCAATGGGTTGAGATTGAAGTATTCCCTTGATGGGAGATCAAATTACATAGCCTGTAAGGACAGGATGGAGATGGTGCTAGAGGATAATGGGCTGAAGGAGTTCATCGATAGCGATGTTCCTAAGTCGGGATCTAGCGATGCTGCATTACTTGATGCATGGCAAATGAAGATTGCAAAGACGAGGAGGATTTTGTTGGAAGGTGTGAAGGACCACATTGTGTCTAGCCTTCACGGGAAAGCCACTCTATTCTTAATGTGGAAGGCTTTGACAGATTTTTTCCAAAGCAGAAGTGACAAGAGGAAGTTGGCGCTTAAAGACAAGCTTAGAAAAATAAAAATGGAGAAAGGTGACAATATTCCAAAATACCTCACGAAGTTTTTCCACTACAAGGATGAGCTGGGAAGTGTGGGGGTTACTGTTGATGAAGAAGACTTGGTGAGCTTGGCTCTCCTTGGGCTTCTGAAGATTTGGCATAGCTACGAAGACTCTGTCAATGGACGGGAGAAACTGCCAGGATGGGAGAGGCTTTGGTCGGATCTTGTGCAGGAGGAGATAAGGCGGGGTACCAGGGATGGATCTTCATCGAAGAATGAATATGAAGATAATTTTACTTTGGCTACCAAAGCAAGGAAAGGGAAGGGGAAGAAAAATCCTTCTAAATCCGGTGCGAAAGGCAAGAAGCAGGACTTGTCCAAAGTGAAGTGTTTTCACTGTCACGAGCATGGAAATTTCGCCACTAACTGTCCACAGAAGAAGAAGAATAAGCAGGTTGCTGGATCTGCAACTGGAAAGGCCTTAGCCTCACAATTTGAGCTGGATTTTTCCTTGATCGCATGCTTGGTTTCAAGCTGCATGGGATCGGTATGGTATCTTGACAGTGGTGCATCTTTCCATATGACGGGAGGCAAAGAGCTGTTTAGTGACCTGGAGGAGAAGGACCTCCAAATGCATATAGAGATGGGTGACGATGGTCAGTACAATGCAACTGGCATTGGGACCATTACCTTTGAGAGGGAGTTCGGTAATCCATTATTTTTGAAGAATTTCATGCATGTTCCAAGTCTGAAGAAGAACTTGGTCTCAGTCGCAATGCTGGAAGACAAGGGTTATGATGTTGTTTTCAGTGAGGGAAAAGCCTTCCTTCGACAGAAAACAACCACTCAAACCAAGAATATAGGGGTTCGAATTAAGAATCTGTACAAGCTGGAGGTAGATGGCTGTGTTGCAATGGTGGGAAAAGCAGAAGAATTGGTGAGCCATGATGAGGGTGAATTATGGCACAGGAGATTGGGCCATCTTCACCATGGTGCTTTAAAAAATTTGCAAAAAATTTCTACTGGACTTCCCAAGGGTACTCTTGCGCAGTCAGATCAGTGCAAAGGATGTACAATGGGTAAGTTTGTGAAGACCACCTTTCATAAGAAGGAGAACCGTGCCTCGGTGATCCTGGAGAGAATTCACATAGACGTGTGTGGACCATTCTCGGTTGCGTCAACATCGAAACACAAGTATTATGTGATATTTGTTGATGACTTTTCTCGTAGATGTTGGATCTTCTTCATGCAGAAGAAGAGTGAAACGTTCTAAAAGTTCTGTGAGTTCAAGGCATTGGTGGAGAAGGAGTCAGGGAAGCAGGTGAAAGATATAAGGAGCGATAATGGTGGTGAATACATCTCTGGCGAATTCAAAGAATTCTGTAGCAAAGAAGGAATTTGAAGAGAACTCATAGCGCCTCATAACCCACAATAGAATGGGGTCGCGGAGAGAAAGAACAGAACGATTGTGGGTGTTGCATGAGCGATGCTGCATGATCAGGGCCTACTAATGCACTTGTGGGCAGAAGCATGCAAAACTGTTGTCCTCAGAAAGTACTTGGCATGAGTACACCTGAAGAATCATTTTCTGGTAAGAAGCCTGATATTTCTCATTTGAAGATTTTTGGCTCACCTGTTTACATTCATGTGACGAAGGACGCCAGGAAGAAGCTGGAGCCGATTGCAGAAGTTGGGATATTTTTGGGTACACAAAAACACCCCACAACTATCGTGTGTATTTGCCGAATAATCGGATGACTGTTATGCGACGGGATATAAAATTCAATGAGGTGAAAGCCATGAAGTTGTCGCTTGAGAGGGAGCTACACTTGCATGCAGAAGAGGAACTTCTTATTCCTAAAGATGAGCCTTTGGATTTGGATCAGCCACAGGAGGAGATTCATGGAGTGGAAGAGTCCACTCATGCAAAACCAAACATCAGACAAGGTAGGAAGTGTACCATAGAAGCTGAGAAACTGAAGGTGTATGCGACACAGAATGTAGGAGTCCCTACATCACAGCACAGACAGAGACAGTCACCTGATTGATATACTAGATACATGGCTCTTATGAGAAAGTGTATTGTGACAGAGCCATCTTCTTTTGAAGAAGCAGCGCAGGAGCCCACATGGGTAGATTCCATGGTGGAGGAGTATGACTCCATTGTCAGAAACAGTGCTTGGGAGATTGTTCCAAGGCTGGTGGGAAAATCAGTTGTAGGATCAAGATGGATCTACAAGGTAAAGTAAACTACTGATGGGAGCATCGAGATGTATAAGGCAAGATTTGTTGCTTGGGGCTTCTCACAGATTGAGGGGATTGACTATGAAGAAACTTTTGCACTTGTCGCACAGTACTCTTCCATACAGACCATCTTTGCTCTTTTAGCACAGATGGGTTGGCACATTCATCAGATGGATGTGAAGACTATGTTCCTTAATGGGATCATTGAGGAAGAGGTGTACATTGAGTAGCCTGAAGGATTTTAGATCTTTAGCAGCGAGTCGCATGTGTGCAGGCTCAAAAGAGCGTTGTATGGGCTGAAACAAGCACCCCATGCTTGGTACACTTGGATCAACGACTATTTCACTAGACTTGGCTTCACCAAGAGTGAGGTGGATGCAAACTTGTACCAGATTGTGGTTGAGGGTAAGCTTTTGATCATTGTACTTTATGTTGATGATTTAATACTAACAGGGGATGAGCAGTTGATACACTCATGCAAGGCAGATCTTTCAAAGGAGTTTGAGATGAAGGATTTAGGCCTCCTTCATTATTTCCTTGGATTGGAAATATGGCAGCAGGAAGGTGAACTGTTTGTGTCTCAAGGCAAGTATGCCCGGGAGATACTGGAGAAGTTTCACATGCAAAGCGGCAAGCCTATCGACACTCCTCTTCCAGGAAATTGGAAGAAAGAGGATGCTACATCGGCAAAGGTAGTGGATGCCACTGTTTATCAAAAGTTGGTGGGTTCACTCATGTATTTAGTCAATACAAGACCGGACATACGGTGAACCAACTTTCACAAGTGATGGTTAAGCCTACCAAGCTCTTTTGGAAGGCAGGCAAGCATGTCCTGAGATATCTCAGGGGCACATCTGAGTATGGTTTATGGTACAGAGAGACAGATGAGGTGAATTTGCATGGCTTCATGGATGCAGATTGGGCAGGAAGCCTAATAGACAGAAAGAGCACATCAGGAGCGATTTTCAGTATCAGATCTATGATAGTTTCTTGGTACAGCAGGAAACAAAGATCTGTGGCACTCAGTTCAGCGGAAGCGGAATACATGGCAGCAAGTTTAGCTGCATGTGAGGCTATTTGGATGAGGAAGATTCTGGTTGGTTTGTTTGGTTCACATTTAGATCCCACGGTGATTCATTGTGATAATCAGAGTTGCATTAAACTCTCGGTTAATCTTGTATTTCATGATAGATCTAAACATATTGATATCCAGTATCATCATATCAAAAATTGTGTGCAGTGGAAGATCATGTTGCTTCAGTACATTCCCACGGAGGATCAGGATGCAGATATTCTGACGAAGGCACTCACCAGGAGCAAATTCGAATACCATAGAGGCAGGATCAGGGTGAAAGATAATCCCTATCTTGTTGAGAGGGAGTGTTGAGTTTCAACAAAATGATGAGTTTAGTGAAAAGAGTCACCTTCACTAAGTGGGCCCGCAGACTATTTTTGGAGCAAGTCTATTTTTAGACTATGTCTATTTTTAGACATGATGTCATATTTCAGAAGTTGCAGGATTCTGTTTGTGGATGGTTTATCAAGTTGGAAAAATAGATGAAATTCTGTTTTTAGAATATTGGGCGAAGTCTATTTATAGATTGTCAATCTAAAAATAGATGCATGTCGATTATTATTAGCTCTTAATAATAATAAGAATCTAAACAACAACTTATTCTCTTGGAGCACTTCAGTTTAGTGCACAAATGTGGCACATCAGCTGACAGAAGGAATTACGCTATTCCTAAGGGTTTACTGGAGCTATTTCATGGAGGACTCAGTTAGAACTCAAGTGGCAGAGTTATGACACAGTTGGAAGAAGTAGTGATGGAGTTGTATTTAGTTTAACTCACTTAGACTCAATTGAGCTAGTTGTATCTAGTCTAACTGATTGATACACTAGTGAGAGTGGAGTGAATTAATTAGTTAATTAATTCATAAATAATAACTCATTAATCAAATGAAGAATACATCGGTTAACTACAGTGCATGGCAGTTTCAGTGGAGACCAGTGGAGAGATAGGTGAAAGGGCAAGATGGACTATCTGTTGTGACTATAGTGATGTATTGATTGCATCACACACTCAGTGGAGATTCCAATGAGGATTGCGCAGTTAAGGATGGAGTAATTCGAATTCATTCAGAGCTATTCTTCAGCAGAGATTGCATAGTGGAGGCAGGCTAGCAGGTGGCAAAGATCGGTGCATGGATTTGCAATATTAGGCCTGATTAGTGTATGACGATTGTACTGTACTGAGAGCTTGTGATAAGATTTGTATGCTTGTATGAGATTGTCATATGATCTCCATGTTAGATAATATATAGTTGGGGTTTCCAGCTTCAGGCTTTCCCGGTTAAAAACTGTGTTATGTGCGATTGAATATTTTTGTTTATGGTTCACATGTGTGTGCAATTAATTTTTCCGCAAACGATTAACAAGTGGAATGGATTTAGTATCTTTCATAAAGTTAAATAGTGTGAGATTAGGTGGATCTTGGACATATGCATGCTTAGTGCATATAATTTCTACAAAGAGTTGAAAAATGCAAAATTTGAGCACATTCAAATAAATCAACATGTGAACAATTTACAGATGGAGTATATATAGATGAGGATGTGGAAGTAGATGGCTGATATGAAATAATATTGGGGTTGACCTAGTGTTTTGAATCTTGGCGAGCTTCTTGTATTATTTTTCAATCTAGAGTAGGTCTTCTCGGGAAGGATAAAGTAGCCTTAGGGGGTCCTTCTTGTATCTGAGAAGTCGTGATATTATGTATTTTTGGAGACTGTGGTAGATCTACTACCCAATTTTCAGGAAAATCGAGGTCTTCCCATCTAATAGTTTGATGCTCGATTTTTTAATTTTGAGAATTTGTAATGACCATGGTACTAGATTATGATTCTTGGCTGGGTGTGTGGAGGATGGCTGGATATAATGTGTTGGTGTGCCTGAAGCAACCTCTAGTGTGGACTACAATATTTGTTCTCTTTTTCTTCATATCAATGGTTTTGATCTGCAACTGGAGGATGTCCTTGATATGTTCATCATACACATAAACTGAGAAATTTGGGTGGCAATCAAACCAAACAGGACCATTTGATAATGGCGAAAATATGCTCCCAATTAATGAATCATTATACTTATTATGTGTGAGATATCTAATAGCAGCGAACACATATGTATTAAGTCCTCGGTGTGTTAAGGAATTTATACCCACCCAAATGCAGCCAAGATGTAGATAAGATGTACCATGTCTTTGGGCTTCTTCTTGAAGTTTCTTGGGATCCGATGGTTTGAATAGATTCGAAATTTTCTTGGATCTGAGAAACACATTCTTTTACTGTGACTCTAGTTATGGCTTTCAAATGGAAGATAGATAAATCACCATAAACTTTTGGTGGGTTAATGGCAGGGAGAGTCCATCGGGATGAAGGATGACTTTATGCTAATTCTAGTTCTGTAGAATTAACCACTGAAGACGATGCAGAATAAAACAGATTTTCCATATCAAAGTTATTTTCTTTTGTTTCTTCTTTTTTAAGTTTTATGAATGAATCAGATTTTCTTCCAGGTTCCATATTATATTTTAGAGAATTTAAAGATTAGTACTCATATGAGCCAGACGTTACTGGCTCTGATACCAATTTGAAGCAGGGGCTTCCTTTGATGGAGAAATTAATCTAACAAAATTAATTTTCTATCTTTCGTGATGAATACACGAACCTCCGAGTCTTCACATATCGACGCTCTTCCACAACCCCTTGCCTTTAGTGAGTAGGTGTCCCTCAATTCTCGGTGAACCTCCAGTGAACCTCTAATGAACCTCTTCTTTATGAAAACAATTGAAGACATAGTAGTGATTCAGTTCTCCTCTCATTTCGTTTAGAGAGTTGAACTATTTAAAACCCTATAAACTGCGAGTGGTTGAATGCAGTCGAATGTTTTTCCGTCAAAGTGATAAGACAAGACTTGCAAGGGGTGGTGTATTCATAAGCTCTTGAAAGATGATGAAAGAGAGCACCTTCCCCTTATATACACCTTCAATTTAATTGTTTATATTATTAACAGGAAAATGTAACATCAAAGTGAATTGAATTAGGGTGAAGATGTTGGTTAAAGATTACTAGGATTTTGTTTTTAATAGGAAATGAACATTTTAAAAAATTGGTTAGTCAGGTTTAATATAAGTGGACATATAATGTGAGAATGTGATGATTAGGTTATAAAATATCTATTTTTTACTAAATCAATTTTAATTGGTCTTTTAAATAAAGTAAATATTATTAAAATAAATGAAATTAGTGTAGCTATATAAATTAAGGGTTTGGTACCCCGATGAGAGTGTTAATTTGGTTTTAATGGGACTCTTAGAGATCACGTTTTCCACCCCGCTATTCACATCAATTAATTAACGAGGGAAGAATGCAGCCTGCTTCACATGCAAACTAACAGTTGGCCATGGGGGCCTCACTCAATCAACCTTTCACATATCACATACGTTCGTGGCATATTAAAAAATACCCTTAATTTCACTGCATATTGGAAAATACCTCTAAAAATCACATTATATAACCCCCTACCAATTCAAACCCAATACACCTTCCCAATTAAAAAAAAAAACCCTAATTTCACTAGATATTGTAGGTATCCATTTTTTTCATTAACATTTTTTATACCCCTTTGTATTTTCCAATTAACTTTGAGCTCCATTTTTTATACCTACTAATATAAAAACCCTTTACCCCCTAACATATGCTCAATATATTAGGTCATTGTTTCCTCAATATATATTCCCCAATATGAATGCACATGATATCATATTGTTTCCTCAGTGAAGCCTCCATGCAGTTAGTGCAATGTTTCTATTAATTGGTCTCATCTTTGAGGTGATTGTCTGTGGTGAATGGGAAGGAGTCGAAGGTTGGTCCTTGACCTCCTATTTCTATGGATCATCGAATATTGAAGATGTGAGCTCCTTCGTGCCACAACTAGTGTCTAGTTTAGAAATCCTGAGAGTAGGGTGTGAACACATGCGAAAATCTAGAGTGATTTTGTTGGGTTTCCTAGAAGTATGGTCATATGATTGGACGTTCAAAGATTTCTTTTCAAAAGGGTTGTGGTGGGTCATCGGTCTTATTATATCCCTTTTATTCCTAGTCTATTACTTTTGTTGGGAATTTGTGTCGAGGCTTAGAGCTCTAGGGTCTGAATCTTAGTGTCTTTCCCAAGTATGGTTTGTATTGTTAATTAGACTTCTGGTGTCAATTTGTTTTCGAATGTTGGTCTATGGTCGTCACGCAAGACGTAAGAAAATGAATGTGAGTCTAGTTCAAATTGAATTACAGTGGCTTTGTAGCATCTGTTGTAGTCTTAGTTTGGGTAATCTCTGGGAAAAAAAAGTTGGAGGGTGGTTGCATTTCTTTTTTTTTGTAGTCTATTGGTCTTGTTGTTGGTTTTCTTGGGTTGAATGGTTAATGGAGAAAACTTGGGGCATGAGATAATCACTCCTTTTGTCTCAATTGGTTTGTCATTTATAGAGTATCGGTCTAATGTATAGAGTTTTTGCAATGACTTACACTACTGCTCCCCTGGTCATGTCGGTTTTGGGTCTTATTTATTCTTTTATTCTTTTGTAGGTAGAGGCTCTCATAGAAATTTTTGGAAGTTTTCCCTTCATTCAACTATGTCCTCGAGGCAGAAGGGGAGGAGCAAAAGGGGAGGTGGTGCCCAAGTCCAGTAAGGGTCTCGTGTTGCCATACATTTTTCCAAATACATGTTTTTATACAAATATATGTCTAAATCCAAAAAATACATGTTTTTTATAGATATATGTAGGATAATACGATTTTTTTTGGGTAAATTACACCCAAATAAATGAATTACTTGTGAAATCAAACTTCAGTGATTTATAATGATTGAAAACTTCTTTCAAAATAATCACCTATCAATTATTTGGTGTCAACGTTTCGCATTTTTGTTTTTTATTTTTAAGGTCTAGATCAATTTTTGACCATTATGTTAGCTAGCTTTTTTACTTTTTTACTGATTTGAATCTCTTACTTATTATTTTAGAACTCTATGGAGCATCTCAACACTTTATTTTTTTTGTTAGATCAGTTCCTCCATATTTATCATGAAACCTAATAGTTAGTTCTAAACAGTGGCAACAAAAAATTGATATGTGATTATTTCGAAAAAAAATTCAGTAGATAAATTATTATAATTTATTTATAAAATGTATACTAATAAACCAAAAACCAAAATCATTAAATAAACACTCCATTTTGAAAATATGGAACGCGGTGTCTAAATCATAGGGTAACCTATTTCATGTCTCCTCAACATTTTGGTTTGGAGAGGCTTTCATTGTGAATGCTTTTCATACCCATTTAATCAAAATTGTACCATATTATCCGTTTTACAACCGTAAACCTAAAATGGTTTCCATTCATTTGTCATGGACCGTTTGTCATACTAAATCACAATTTTAGATTTGCCATTTTCCTCCCATCCCATTCTGGAAAAGCTTATTTCGTGGGCTATCAGCCATTTAATGTGGTGTGGCATATACTGCCCACAGTTAGATTTAAACTACTTTAAATCTAACGGTGGGCAGTCTATGCCACATCACATTAAATGGTGAATAGCCCGGGAAATAAGGCTCGCCTCCCATTCTCACCAAAATCACGGCACATGAGACGGACGGTATCCTCACGTATCCATTGAGTTTTATTGCACAAGCCAGAAAACCACATTTGATGTTAATTAAAAAATCATAAATAAATACATAATTAAATGAATAAATATTGTATGTGCATTTTATTGCATATTTATATTTTATTAAATGGTTCATATCTACATTTTATTATTATTTATTTATTTTTAATTAAAAATAATACAATACCTTTCTTAATTATTATTATTATTATTTTTATAAAATAATATTAATAATAGTTGTAGTCTAATTAGTGCATGTTTTGAGGTTTTATAAACATATTTTGTGGTCAAATTTATCCAAAATGAAGCAATAATGTATTGGAATTACAAGTTTGATCTATTAACTCTACACATTCCAAGTGCTCCAAATTGTTTTTCCAAATTCAAGTCAAAATCACCACAAATTAGAATAATTAGACAACACCTTAATAATATCATATTCCAAGAAAATAACATATATCGTATTTTTGAACAACGCATCAATATAAACCAACAATTAAGTCAATGCAAGACTAATAACAAAATCATTGCATACAAGTTTTACATCATTTTGGCCAGTGCCAATGTTGGATGGAAGAACGATCTTCCTACCAGTGGGATGTTATTAATAGTATTGTGTGAAACTTTGTTGAGCTTGGATGCCCCTTGGGATAGTTTAATTCCTCAAAGTTGGCTCCTATCCTCAATCCCTTTCCATGAGATTGAACATAATTTTATATATAGTAGTAAAATGTATTTTGTGGTTCCTATTGAGGCTAGAAGGGCTAATGGTTCTTATTGAGTTGAGGATTGTTGTGACAATGTTTTATAAGAATGTTATTTTCAAACTCATTACTAAGGGTTGGTCAAAATAAATTAAATGTAATATCATAGTCAAGTAAGGGTGCCCTTATCGCCTACCCTTTTTGGCGTATGCACTTATAAGCTAAAGGACAGTTTGGAAGATGCAAGTTTTGTTTGACACACGCTCATTAGTATTGTCATAACTCGTCTTCCTTATTTTGATGATATTGTTCTTTTGGCAAGCTTCCCTCACGATCTTGACTAGAAACTAAGAATCCTCTAATATTTCTATTCTAAGATGGGTATCACTATTAATACTAACAAAACTAAATTCATGATAATTAAATCCAAGAATATCACTTATGATACATTCATATATCATAACAACTACTTGGAGGAAGTTCCTTCATACAAATATCTAGGGATCAACATCCATCATAAACTCAACTGAAATTATAACATTGACAAAAGGATAAATGGAGGTTTGAAAGATTATTATCTTCTTAAAAATAATTACAATTCAACATATCTTTGGATGTTATATAAAAAAAATATTAACTTTGATACTCTCATCACTCTTATTATTTTATATGGGTGCAAGGTTTTAGTTGCAATATATCCAAAGAGTCATGGAAAAAGATTGAGCAGACACAAAATAGTTTATAACTTGCAACCTCAAAATTAAAGGAAATACTCCCTACATTATCCTCCTTATTGAAGCAATCCATTCCCTCATTGAAAGCATGACATCTTATCAACATGGAAGCCAATAGGTTTACTAAAATTGCTTCACATTTTGGACAAAACCCCCACCTTTGGCTCAAGCAAAGATGACATAAGGATGCCCAAGCTTGGTTGGATCATCTGGGGAAAAAATGAGATCATTTTGTAGAATAAGGATTATATTGAAAATATTATTACTTCCAAATTTAAAGAGAGATTGTGGGGGCGATAAAGAGGTAGAGGGAAAAAGGAAACTAAGATATCATAAGCAATTGATCAACCCCATCTTGAAAACTAAAGATATAATTTTGTCGTTACTACTGTTAAGAAAAAAATGACTATTGCTAAGATAAAAACTAATTCCCAATCAATACCCAAAATTTCCATGGGATGAAAGGATTTGCCACCTATGTGATTCAAACAGAGTTGAAGATGAAAAACACTTTCTTTTAGATTATCCATCTTATACTCATATTTGATCTAATTTTCATAATATTGATTACACTGTCAACCTTATTGTTATTTTAAATCAACAAAACCATGGTGATGTGGGAATGCTTCTCTCACTTCCTTTTAGCATAAAATTAAAATGATAAATAATTACAACTAATTTCTCACTTTCTTAAAGTCTTGTAAACCATGTAGGTGTTAATAAACATTCATCATCATCAAGCTCTCTAGGGCTATCCCAAATCTCCAATATTCTAGTCTAGCTTCCTTTTAACGTAAAATTAAAATGCTAAATAATTCCATCTAATTTCTTATCTTATAAACCATATATCTTTAGTTTATATTCATTATCATTAATATCAATTAAAATTTCAAAAAAAACTTAAATAAATAAATATTATGTTTACATCTGTATTTATCCTTTATTATATTTAATATATTAACCTATTATTAATTTTTTAATTAAAAATAATATAATTTTTGAAACCATTTATTTATTTTTTCTTTCTCAAATTAATAACGCTTAAAAATATAATAGAGATATCACGTATTCCAAAAAAATAACATCTAGCTAATTGTTTAGCAACGCTGACATCAATTGTTTAGCAACGCTGACATCAATAGAAACCAACAACTATGTCAATACAAGATTGATAAAAAATCAAGGCATACTTAAAAATTAAATTATATATGCTTTAAATAATATTACATATAATAATAAACGGTATTCGATTAAAGAACTTTACCTACATAACTGGTAGCCTCCAAGATAGAATCTTATAATTTAAAAGTTTTAAATGGAAAAATAATGTGAACCCAAATGTGCCATAAGGTCATTTAGACTACAAAATCCAGTAAAATTCATTTGTAATTAAATGTTGCAAGCAAGACTTTACAAATAGATACGACATAGATTTTTCCAGACGTTTAAATGAAAAGAAACGGTCAGCTATGGGCCGTTTATCAGTATCTATAGGTGGCATACATATACACAAATTAGATTGTGTATATTGGAAATTTTTTTATATTAATATTTGGAAATTTATCGTGTATATTAATAATTATTTTATTAAAAATATTTCGATAAATCACATTATATTTAGCTTAAAAAGCTAATGTGAATTGTTTAGTGTATTTCATCATCAAGAGAATGATGATTGAGTTGATTCAAATCCTTCAATATAAATATTGTAGATATGCAACGACTAGACAAAAGCATAATCATAAATTAATGGAAATGAACTTTAAGAAAATAAAAAATTACTAAAGAGGTAAGCTTCAAGGTCTTAAAGCTTTCTTAAATGTAAGAAGAGATCCTAAACAAAAAAATGATCCTGGTGAATTAGTTGGTAGTGTTCAATTGTCATTTATACATGGTACTACTGACATTGCTAAGATTTTAAGGAAGCATTTGATCTCTTTCACCTTTAATCTATGAACACCATTTCATTTGTGGCTCCCTCAGATCAGTTAAGGACTCATTGGACCCCAAAAGCATGAAAGATGTCTATTTGATCCCATGTTCTCCCGACATTCCCTACATTTGAGAAACCAACAGTTCTATAAATAAGAGGATATGAGAGAAAGCCATTGATATTAGGCATTGTAGGACTGGGCCCTCTCCTCTTGATGAGCATGCTGGGAAGACTAAGCACCACATTTGTATGAAGAGTCCAAGGTCATCGATACGGTTGAGCAATTCCATAACAACTAATTTAGGAAATTTGTTGAAATAGAGAAAATATGTAATACTCTCAATAGGAATGATGGGAGGAAAATTAGTAGTTGCTTGATTTTGTCTCTTTGCTCTTAGTATGGTTCCTTTTCCCCGGTCCTTAGTCTTTTGTCTCTCTTCTTTGGATTTTTCTGATATTTTTTTTTTATATATAGTTCTATTAATATTTATTATTATTAGTATATTGTAAGTTGGTTTTTTTATTTTATTTTCTTTTGTGTTATTATCATTATCCTTATTATTCTATTATTAGTGTCAGTTTTTATTGGGGCTTTCTTTCGTTTTGATTTTTTGCTTTGATTTTTAGTTTAACCGTTATTTTTTTTTTGTAAGTCAGTATCATTATATTATAATATAAACAGAGATTACAGGACAACATAGAGGCTCGAAGACTTACGGCTTTGGCATGACTCCGACCTGCTTCTTTTCGAGCTTACAAAGGACTTAGAATGACTGGGATATAACTAGCCAGACTTAGAATCGCATTAGCCCTTAGACAAAATATCGGGCCTACCACGCAGGGTTGCCCATAAAGAAAAACCAGAACAAAACTGTACTGATGGCGAGAATGGCCTCTTACAAGCCAATTACTACGGGAAACTAGCACAAATACAGACCGATTAATACGGGAAACCAACATAAATACAGAAGTAGAAGGAAATAGGTAAACCAGTCGAAAACATATCACAGAAACTGCTCAACCATTAGAGAGTAGGAGTAGAAGCTCCAGAATTTCCCACTTCGCTAGGATTCGCGCCTTCACCGCTTGTCGCTGGAGCTCGGGGCTTGAAGCGTCTGATAACAGTGGCTTGCGAGTCGTCAGTAGGAATTTCGATGGAGACGTGGAGGATATGGCGGAGTTATATCTCGAATCGTCGGACGAAATTCTCCAGAGCCTTGCAATGCTGGCGGAGTTCCTCTGCTAAAGAGTTGAAAGCAACTTCCAATTTGTCAAGTCGAGCTATGTTCCGTGCTGACGCCATTGAAGTGGCAGCAAATGTTTCTTTTACCGCTGCTCCCTGCATGGCTATCGCCTTCGCCAGCATTGTTTTCACTTGCCAAGCCACGACTTGAGTTTGCAGGAACTGTGTTTGGCGCATGGAGGGAGTCCCCGGATCTACTAGCCAGTCAACTTCTTCGCTAATGGTGTTGTCATCCGTCTTTGCCCGAGCGAGTTCCACTTCTTCTTCCAAAACCTTGATCGTTTTCTTGCCTCGTTTAGAAACGGAGGCTTCATAGCTATCCTTAGCCCTTTTGAGGGCCTGTGAGGCTTTAATGCTACGTAGATTAAGATCCGCCATGGAGTCTGGGTCTATGAGAACATAGATATCGCCTAGAAAATGGTAGCCTAACTTTGACTTTGAGCAGAGAGGCCACTTTTCGAAGATCAGGATGAGAATGAAAGGGCGAGCAGTAGTATAAATAAAGAGGTAGGATTCGGGGTGATGAATGCTGCTGAGTGGCCATTTAAGGCCATAATGCAGGGCATGTTGCCAATTGGTCCTTCCACCAAAGTTGGGTTGATGATCGGAGATTTCTGTCCTACGATCCGACCCTTCGCACGCCGGCAATCTCCACTTAATCCGCTTGTTAAAACTCTTTCCTTTGCTATAGTTCCCCCTCATTAAGGATCGCTGAGCCCAAGGGTGTCTCGTCATCCGTTCCAGCCTGTGCCGCCTGACGTGCTCAATCAACAAACCGTTACTCCTGATCTGTTGATGAAGGATGATCTGCCGTCCGTCCTATGGAAGTACCGGAATTTAAATCTTGCCTTGAGATGGTGTAGCATTGATCCCGAAGCTGTTCATTCGTGAGATCCTGCCAACACGTGTCCAAGGCGTTTGCCGAGTTGTCTACAACATAGTTCGCGAGGTGGTCCGCGAGGGAGTTGGCCTTTCTTCGCACAGATTGAATTATGATACCGCTGAGGGAGGTCAGGTGCTGTGCAATGATCTCCGTTGCCGCAGCTAGCCTCCAGTGCTTAACTGCTTTACTCGGCTTCGTTCCATGCTGGATTCTTTTGAGTGTGGTTATGGCTAGTTGGGAGTCGCCTTCCACAACAGCCAGACCTTTGCCAAGTCTTATTAAGAGTCGCAACCCTTGTTCTAAGGCCGTGAATTCGGCGTCGTTATTCGTAGTTTCGCCCAAATTCCTGCTTAGGATGTGTATAATTTCACCTATATCATCTCGTAGAACACCTCCGACTCCAGCTGGGCCTGGATTTCCTCTCGAGGCGCCATCGAAATTAAACTTACAATATCCTTGGGGCGGACATTACCATACTGCAGGAGGAGGAGCAGGTCGAAGGGCAATTTCCCTCAGGAGGTACTCAGCCGTGTCGGCGAGCCCGAAGATACCCAAAATTCAGCGGTCGTTGGGAGATAACGTTTCAGCCTTCTCTTCTTTACACCAAGTGCGAGTTGTTTTTGTTAACCCCTGCATAATTATGATTTTTAATTCATCGATTTGCCGAATACTGTGCTTTTGAAAAATACGATTGTTTCTTTCTTTCCAGACATTCTAGATTAAGAATCCTGGACTGTTTCTCCATAGAGTATTTACCATGGTGCTGTTAGAGTAGTTTGAATGCCAGTTGGTGATAGTGTCGTGGACGGAGTTTCGCTGTCTGTCCGACTGGTGGAATATGCCTTGGAGCCAGTCCCACAGATTGCTTGTCCAGACACAATCATTGAAAATATGATTGATGGTTTCCTCATATTGCTCACACATGGGGCATCGAGAGGGTCCTATGAACCCTCTCTTTGTAAGATTTTCCCAGGTTAGGACCTTCCTGTTTTGAATGAGCCATAAAAACGTCTTAATTTTGGGCCATAGACTTCCTGCCCAAACATTGTCATACCAGGCCACCTTGTCATGCTCATCTCTATTTTCCAAATAGTAACGTGCTTCCTTTAGGTTGAAGGATCCTCTTGTGAGCTTGCCCCAGCGAAGGATATCCGGTCCTTGCATTTCTCTAATTACTCTCTGCCTGAGGATGGCGTTGAGGGTGTTGAGAAGATTCTTCAAGAATTCATTAGAAGGGGGGGGAGTTGGATTCCAACTTCTCCATTGTTGTTGCTCCATGCTGCAAGCCCAGTAATGATGAACTTTTAGTTTATCGTTGTTCTGAAACCATTGCTGCAGAGGTTGTAGATTAGGAGATTCAATTTTCGGGAGCTGTTGCCAGGCATCCTCCCAGAAAAGAGCATTGTGCCCATTTCTGAGCTCCCAGAAACAGTGGTCTTGAATAATATGACGATTAGATCGGGCCATGTTCCATATAGGAGAGCCTGCAGGGACGTTGGTTATTCTAACCAGCTCCTCTTGTTGCCATTGCACCGCATATTTAGCTTTCCAGAGTCGTGCCCATGGGGTGTGTGGCTCTGAAAGCCATCTCCACCACATTTTGGCGCCGCAGGCCTTGTTGGTTGTTCTTGGATCCTGTAGCCCTATCCCTCCATAGCTTTTGGGCTTGCACAGTTTATCCCAGGTTGCAAGCGCCCATTTCTGCTTCCTGGAGTTGCCAGACCAGAGAAAGTTTCGTTGGATGGTCCTGATTTTCTGAAGGACACCCTGAGGAGCTGGAAGAATTGATAGCAGGTAGTGAGGAATAGCTTGGAGGATTGCCTTGGTCATGACCAGTCGACCAGCCAAATTGAGGACTCGATTGGTCCAGTGATTGCACCTGTCAGCTAGCTTGGTGATGAACTTCTCCTAGTGACATTTTTGCCAAGGTTTGTCCGTGAGGGGAATACCCAGATACTTGGATGGGAGAGTACTTCTTTTAAAACCAAGGTTATCAGTTAAGTGCCTTTGAACCGCTAGATGGGTATTAAAAAAGAAAACCGAGGATTTTTCAAAGTTAAAATCCATATCCGAGGCTTGACTGAACAAATTCTTAAAACCTTTTGCTTCTTTAACAGTGGGGGTACCATGTAACATAGTGTCATCCACGAACTGTTGATGCGTGGTGGCCGGAAAATTGCTTAACGTCTGCAGACCTTTATAAGATTGTTCTCCTTGGCTGACTTAATGAGTCGGCTGAGGCCTTCCATAAGAATGACAAAGAGGAAAGGTGAGATAGGGTCCCCCTGCCTGATGCCCCTTGAAGGGTAAAAAGGTTGAGAGGGGGCTCCATTGATTAAAATCGAGTGACTGGGCGATTTGATAAGAGCTAGGATCCAGGTGATCCATCTGGTGCTGAAGCCAAACGCTTTGAGTACAGCTTCCAGATAATCCCAACTTACTTTTTCATACGCCTTTGAGAGGTCCAATTGAATTATCATGCCAGTTTTTTTGAGCGTCTGCAATGTGTGAATCATATCATGAGCTAGCAGAATATTGTCCATGATTTGTCGCCCCTCCACATAACCTGATTGTTCCTCGGAGATGATTTGAGGGAGAATAGGCTTTAAACGATTTGCTATGACATTCGAGATGGTCTTGTACACCACATTGCAAAGTGTAATGGGCCTAAATTTGGAGGGAGTGCAGGCATCCACTTCCTTGGGGATTAGTGCAATGAACGTGGAGTTCAGGGACTTCAGAATGGATGAGGAGGTTCGAGAGTCTTCCACCACCTCCCAAATGTCTTCTTTCACAACGTCCCAGCAGGCCTTAAAGAAATCCACGGTGAAGCCATCCGGCCTTGGCGCTTTCCCGTTGGCCATTTCTTTGACAGCTATCTCTACCTCCTGGAGGGAGACAGATCGTTCCAGGGCTTTTTTTTGCTCTTCTGTGATGAGGTTGGGTATGGTAGAGATTACTTTGGCAATGGCCTCCTGTCGATCGAAGTTCGGTTCAGTGGCAATTAACTGGAAATGATTCCGAAGTTGATAGGCAATGTCCTGGTGCGAGTTAAAAACAACTCCATGCTCTCCTTGAATTCTGGTGATTCTTTTATTGCATCGATAGTCCATAGCTGACCTGTGGAAGAACTTAGTGTTCCTCTCGCCTTCCTTCAGCCACTGATTGCGCGATTTTTGCTTCCAAAGAATTTCTTCCTGCTCACATCGTTCATTCCATTTCTTCATGAGTTCCCTTTCCATGTTAATCGACTCCTGTGAAATGCTGCCCTGAATCCAATTATTATGGATCTCTTCCAGTTGTTGCTCTAGTTGGCGTTTGTCTGCAAAAATATTGCCAAAGACCTCTCGGTTCCAAGTTTTTAACTGCGCCTTAATGAACTTGAGCCTTGCTTGTAACTTGAACATTTTCGTTCCCTCTATATGCAGGGGTTCTTTCCACCAAGTTTTAATGTTGCGGAGAAAGTCCTTGTGATTTAACCAGAACTTCTCAAAGCGGAAAGGCCTGTTCTTGGGGGTGCCCGAAATCGAGGCTTGCAGAGAGATGGGCTAGTGGTCCGATCCACCGGAGGGGAGGATATCTGAACTAACGATGTTCCCTTCTAGGAGAAGGCTTTCAGAGACTAGAAAGCGGTCCAGTCTGGAAGCTATGAGCCTGTCTCCCCCTCTTCTGTTGGTCCAGGTGAATAAGCCACTGCGAGGCTTGATATCTACCAAGTTGACTTCTTGAATGAAGGAATTAAAGGTCAGGGCATCGTTGCTGAGAGCTCTGGTGCCCCCCTTATTTTCCTCGAGAGAAGTTATCATATTGAAGTCACCGCCATAGATGTTCTTGGAGGTGTAGTGCCTTTGATACAGATTGGTTAGATGACGGAGCAACAATATTTTATCTTCCAGACGTTGAGGGCTGTAGATATTGGCAAATAAAAAAAGTGCCTTTTTCCCCTACTATCTGCATTTCCAAGGCCAGAAAGTTTTTTGAGGCTTCAGCACTGATGAGATGGTAGATGTTTGGGCTCCAGAGAATGGCTAGGCCTCCACTCATTCCAGTTCCTTCAACAGCCAGATGCTCGAGATGTTTTCCCAGATGCTTAATCATCTCAGCTAGTTTCTGATTCGTGCGCTTGGTTTCCTGGAGGAATACCATATCCGGTTTTTCTTGCATGATTTTCTTTTTCAGGAGCCTCTGTTTCCTAAGGCTACCCAGTCCTCTTGCATTCCAGGAGAGGACTTGCATTGTTAACGATAGCTTAAGATGAGAAGGAGAAAGCCTCAAGGGCTTTCATCTTTCCCGAATTTATTAACATCTGACCCAATTCAAGAAGAACATCTTTGTCGGATCTTCTTCCTCATTTCTTCCTGTGCTGGTTGCTGGCTTGTGTGTGGTGTAGAGTTTGTGATTTGATACCCAAGCCCTTGGTTGCTCCTCAACCTCGCTTCATTCCTTTTGATGCTGCATCCTGTCTGGTTAGGAATAGGTGGTTAACCCGATTAATCTCTTCTTCTGGTATCTTGTCAAGTCCTTTCTGTTTCCATTGTTCCACTATTGAATTGAGATCTAACCCTTCTTTCTCCAAGATCTCACCTAATTCTAGGTCCTCCGTGCCTTGTTCACTGAGGACCATATCCTCATCCTCTTCCTGATCTTTGTCTTCTGAATTGGCTGAGCTGAGATCTGCCGATTTAAAGGCGTCTTTTGCCTGGTTGTCTAGCTCCTCTGTTAGCTTCACTGCTGGGATTTGCTCTGCCTTTTCAGCCTGAGATTCCTCTCCTAATATTTCAAAGGAATTTGTTGTGCCAGTGTTTGGCTCCGACGTTTTAGGAGGGTTTCTGCGATTGGCTCGGTGCCTGCCTGTGGGTCGGATGAATCCATCCGAGGCCGAGGAGGGTTTCCCCTTGGGATTTTCCTCCATTTTGTTTTGAGGGCATTCTCTAATTAAATGCCCATGCTCATGACATTTCCGGCATCTGAAGGGTATCTTCTCATAGTCAATAGTTTGAAAGTAGGTTTCATCTCTATATTCCAACCATAGCCCCTCATGCAGGGGCCCGGAGACATCCATTTCAACGCAGATGCGGGCATGAGACGTGTACCTTTTTTGAAGAGTGGATTTAGAAGCACGGACAAAAGTACCCAAGGTGTTGCCAATCTGTTCCAGCGCTGCTGGTCTCCAGTAATCTATTGGCAGTGAGAAAAGTCTGATCCAGACCGACACTTGAGTGAAAGTTTCATGTTCGGGCACGAAGTTGGATTTCCAGGGTCGCATGTAGAGGCCCGCGGAAGCGTAAAAATAAGGGCCCCCTTCAAAGATCCGAACCTTATCCTCCAGATTTGTAAAAACAACTGTGAAGAAGCCTTTGGCCCCCAGGTGAAGCTGTACTTCTCCTCGTGGTTTCCAGACTTGCTTAATCCATTGACAGAGGGCTTTTTCACTGGGCCAAAATCCCATGAATTTGCAAATAACCGCATAAACAAACATATGATCCCGGTAATCTTGCAGATCTGGGTCAGTAATGATAACCCTAAGGCTGTCGAGAGCCTTTGGTTTACATCGACCTTGATACTTCGGGTGGCCGCTGTTTTCCCCAGAATCCCTAGATCGACTCAGATCAGGGCCGCGGTGCGCAGTATTGCTCAGATCTGCTGCTTTTCTTTGCGGATCCACTCCCAGCGAGGGTTGTTCCATGCGTATTTCTTCTTTTCTAGTTGTGCCATCCGCCGTATCATCTGTACGGTCGCCTGAGAACAGCTCATCAGTGTCAGTGCGATTTCTGATTTCTGAAGATCCAGGGATCTTCAAACCCTCAATCTTCTTCTTACCCTTGTCTATGATAACTTGCTTGAAGGTGGGGGCTCCAGGGGCCCCCAGTCGTCCTACTTTCTGAGCCAACTTGATGCCTCGTTGCCGCAGATCTTGGAGGATATCTGGGCTCTTCGCCAGTGTGCTGGCTAGGGATCGAAGATCGTACCCAGAACTTGCTTCAGACAACCTTAGTTTAACCGTTGTTATAATTATAATTATAATTTTTTATTTTTTAAGTTTGAATTAATAATACCTTATTAAAATTGGTAAATTAATTTTGAGTTTTTTTTTTTTTTTCCATTTGTTTAACATTATTTTTGTTTCTTTTACTAATTTTATTATTATTAATTTTTTTTTTAAATTATTTTGACTTGGTTAATATTTTATTTTCTTAATGTTCAATTTCATTAATTTTTGGTTATGCTTTGGTCAATGACCATTGCATATCTGCATTATTTACATTGAAGGATTTGGATCAGTTCAATCTACATTTGCCTGATGATGAACTACATTGAAGTTCGAAACAGGTCCGCTCTTTAAGAATAACGTGATTTATCAGAATATTTTTGATAAAATAGGATTTGGATCACCTCAACCATTATTCTCTTGATAATGAATGAGTAGTTTGAAACAGGTTGACTTTTTAAGAATAATGTGATTTACCTGAAGATTTTTGATAAAATAGATATGGATAATAGAAGTTTACACTCTCAAATAAATAATGATTCTATAAAAATTATTTTTAAAATAATAATTTAATATAATTATTTTGGGTTGAATATATTTAGATATTTTTTAGTGATCAAAATAGTTTTGGTTAAATTGTGATTTTTTCTATTTAAAATAGATTTTTGATTAGATATATAAATTCAACATCTTAAAATAATTAACTAGCTTATTTTTACAAGCCTTGTCTATCAGGGAGAAGAATTGCCAGAATGGTTAAAAGTGGTCAGAATCCTACCCAGAAAAAATTAATTTTTTTTGCATTAGGAGTGTTTGAATCGTGTTTTTTACTGTGGAAATAGATTTAGTACCATAAAAAACCTCTAGGGCACCCATTTTCTTAAAGTTTAACCACTGTAAACTAGATTTACAAATATTCTAGCCCAATTTTATCACAATCTTAGTGGAATTTTCATATTTTTTCAAAACAAATTTACACACCAGTTAAACTACTGCAATTTTACCAAAAATTTTATAATACATAATTCTAACAAACCTTTAGCACATACATATAGCACTATAAATACTAATCATTTTAGCCTAAGTCTACTAAACATTTAAAACTAGCAATTGCACCCGGAGGCGCAAAGGGATGCCGAAAGATGGAGCTGTTGTGGAGGTGTTAGCTGTGATACCGCAATCAGAGGCATCTCTTTCATCTTGTTATTTTATATAATTTCCATTAAGCATTGTGATAAATGGGAAGGAGGAGCTTGAATAAGTGAAGAATTTATTCAGTGGTGGAAGGTTGGGCAGATAGTCACATAATTTGTTAGTTAGAAGCTTGCCGGTACAAATTGCAAGCCCATGTGATACAACATTGGGATATGGCAAACACTGTAAAGCGAAATTTCAAGGAGTGAAATTGTGCTATTGAAAGTTACAGTGACAAAGTAATTCGAATCTATACCTGACAGTAGGAAATGTCAACATTCACTACAAGGAAAAGACCCTCTAGCAGAGGTTATAATGGAGGTTTTTAGTGTTATAAAATATGCCAAAATTGTCAAAAAAAATTTTGATACAAAATCCATTTTCAGTAACGGAGGTTTTGGCGGAGCTTTTAACGGAATTTCAACACAACTAAAAATCTAGACGGCTGGAGGTTATTACAGATGTTTTTCTCATCGGTGTGCTATTCAGGTGTCAATGCGCCAGTGCGTTTTAGAGTAAACACATCGGTCCAACAAACCTACGAAGCACCGGGAAAAAAAACAAATAAAGGACGCCCCAGGACATTTAGAAACGTCTCGGTGCGTGTCATCCAGATGGTCGCCCCGGGCCAGTCGAAGGTGCATGCACCAGACGCACTGTAGGTCATACAACACACTAAGCTGTTCTAATTGGTATTGGGATTTGTGGGGTGCCCATAGGTCATATCAACGCATTGATTCATAGTATTATAGAAACACACTAGTGCGCAGTATCACACAAACGCACTAATTGTTCTAATTCGTATTGGTATTTGTGCGGTGCCCATAGGTCGTACAAATGCACCAATGAGCAGTCTCACATAAACGCACCGGTTCACAGTATCACACAAACACACCAAGAGTTATAATTGGTATTGGTATTTGTATTTGTGCGGTGCCCATAGTTTGTAGAAACGCACTGGTGCGCTTTATCGTACAAACTCACCAGTGTATAGTAATTGACATGCACCGGTGTTCATTTTGTATTTCTTATAAACATCAACCTGTGACAGTGCAATGACTTTTTAAAATTCATTATTCATCAAAATTCGACACATATCTTATAACAATATTCATATCAATTAATTTTTTATTAGTGCATTTGAATGTGATGTTTGGATTAATTTGTTATATCATATCATGATTACTTCAATTTTTTTAAATTCATTATTCATCAAAAGATGACACATATCTTATAACAATATTTATATCAATTAAATTTTATTAGTGCATTTGAATGTGATGTTTGGATTAATTTGTTATATCATATCATGACTATTGTGATTTTTAAAAATTCATTATTCATTAAAAGACGACACATATCTTATAATAGTATTCATATCAATTACATTTTTATTAGCGCATTTTAATGTGATGTTTGGATTAATTTGTTATATCATATCATCATATTTCACATCTCTTCATTATAATATTTAATCATCCATATATTTAATCAATGGTGTTACATTTCACAGCGATAATGGAGAGCACAATAGACTAAATTAAAACATATATATATATATATATATATATATATATATATATATATATATATATATATATATATATATATATATATATATATATATATGTGTGTGTGTGTGTGTGTGTGTGTGTGTGTGTGTGTGTAAGACACTCTTTATCATACAAAATGGGACAATTATTGGTATCCTTTTGTCTTTCATTTGGGACACTATGTCCATTACATTAAAAAAAATGTCTGACTTCAAAGACAAATATTTCAAAAAATACAACACATTGCTTTGATATCCAAACATAATGAACATCATTCTTCGCTTGAAATTTTGTCACTTCTCGAGCTACTTCCATGACCTGGGTTATTTTGAGGAATGTTTTGTTCACAACGGTTGATTGTTTCCTTCTTCTTCACCTTCCATATAAAAACATAAAAATAAACTGTAATGAGTGTATATACATTGGTGAGAATAATGAAAATTGCAATATTAAATAATATACATCAATGTAAATCGAAAGAAATGACGTACCATAGCAACAATTGACTCATGAACTATACACATTCTTTCAAAACCAAATTTCATGCCATATTTCAAGATTTCATTTGTTGGTGCAGTTCCATACTTTGTTTCCTGCAAGTTTTATGCCCCATAGAAAATCATATATTTAGTATAAAATATTTTTTTTTCTATTAATTATAGTCAGAGCTAAGTAAAACAAGATCAATAGATGCTTACAAATTCCACAATTAATTTCTGATATGCCAACATATACTCACAACCCATATTTAACCCAATGTCAATCAATTCGTCTGATGGTTCTTCTTTGTATGCTAGCACCTGTTTGAAGACATTCAATTATGATTGTTGTAAAATAACTTAAAATATACAAAAATGAAATCTAGTTAAGTTTTTTTTAAAAGAGAGTCCATACAGGTGAAATTAGTTTTTCAAAAGTAGAGGAATAACTCGTTTTCGAGTATTTTTATTAAAAATACTCGAAACAGGTTATTCCTATACTTTTGAAAAATCTAGTTAAGCTGTTATAAGGAAGTAACAATTACTCACAAAATTAGATATCAACCCTTTTCTTCCTCATCGTCCTGTTTTATGTGCTGAATGGGTTCCATTTTCTTTTCTTTTCTACAAGAAAATACTTGAAAATTATTTTTTAATGATAAATTGTTTATTTATTGTACCTAATCAAAAAATTAATTGATTACATATTACATTTGAAGCACGTTGTTGTTGAGATGGCTCCTCATGCGATGCAATTTTTTCCATTTCTTTGACCATCTCCTTGTACACCTCTTTGGACATTCCTACTGGCATATTTCTGATATCAACTCGTTTATCTTTTGAAATTTTCATAATCTTTCTGAAAATGTAATGTGACAATAAACTATTTAATTTTTTTATTGATATATGATAAGTAAATATAACAAAATGATATTTATAAATGATATTTGTAAATAATTCTAGAAAAACATTTAAAGAAATATTACTTTTTCATTCCTTTTTTTTTGTTGTACGTTTTTGCTATTAAAAGTCTGACATGTCTCATTGACCAATTCTTTGGAAACCCTTCCTGTAGTTTAGATAAAATTTGGTTCTTGGAATCATTGGATTGATTTTTTTATTATAAGTGGAAAGAACATCTATACATTTGTTCCACTAGATCCCTCAAAATTTTGTAAAAAAATTTCCCCCTTTCGTTAACCTCCAACTCCACTCCACATGAGCTAAGGAGAAATTCATTTTCATTTGCATGTTCTATTATTTTTCTTTTCTTAGAACAACATTCTTTTTCTGAGTTGTTGGTCCCTGTATAAAATTAAACATATGTGAATTAATAGATTGTTTGAAACATGTTATCTAATAATTTTAATTATATTATTAATGAAAAATAAAAAAAGAAACTCATATTGGATCGATAGTATTTTTTCATTCACCTGATTCATCCTTTTGCAATTTTTCCATCAAGCTTTTACGCTCTTCTAGTCCTATATCAGAAATAATCTTATCGAACTTCATCATCTTGTGGCTCTGCATGATACACAGTAAACAATACATATTAGTTAAATTTACATATAGTTCAAAAATAATATTTTTGTAAAGAATTTATAAAGAACTTGCATTTTTTTCTTTTCTTGATGTGCTATCAGTATTTTTGCTACTTTATCTCTTGTCAGCCATTTCTTTATCAATATGAAACCTGTACCATATCATTCACTAATATATTTTATAAATAAATCATCAACTTTTCAGGTAAAAAAAATATATCAAGAAACCAGTGGGCCTTTAATGTTGTATGCACCGTTGTTGGTGCATCTTGTTCTTATAAACGCACTGTCAAAACAGTATAAAATACCGTACGATGCTCTATGTTAACAAGGAGCATCGATGCGTTATATGTCAACCAACACACCAGTTAACACAGAAAATTAATAAAAATCCTCTAGTGTTAGTTTTTGTAACATATGGTGTTGTGGAGGGCGCTATTCTTATAAACGCATTGTGCAAACAGGGGACCACCGTATAGTTCTCTTTGTCAATAAGGAGAACTGATGCGTTATATGTTACATGGTGCACTGATTAACACATAAAATAATTTTTTTTTTTGCCAAACAGTACATGTGCGGTGCGCTATAATGAAATAGCGCATCGATGCCCTATTCTACATATGGCGCACTTATTAAAAAAAATCTATTTTTAATTTTTTTTATCAAACGGTACATGCGCAGTGCACTGTGATAAGACAACACACTATGCAAGGCGCACCGATTAAAAAAAATTCATTTTTTTAAAAATTTACGCAAGGGCCAACATGGATTGGGATTCAACTATGCAATTCGTCCCATGGGTTAGATGTCATAGGCCTATATATATAGCAATACAAACCCTATAAATCTTAAATGAAAAAACCTAATTCTGAAATCACTGAAACAAGAAGAAGCAAGGGCAGAAACAAAAAGAATGAAGGGTTTAAGAAAAAAATGTGTACTTAAAAGAATGAAAAGTTATAAATTGCTAGTTTAAGAGAGATGAAGGACAAGACCAGAACTGAAAATTTTGAAGGTCGAACTAGTTTTATTTCGAGAAGGAAATGGTATCTATAGTAAATACAAAGGGGGGATGTGCGAGTTTGGAATGGAGGCCAACTAACAAAAGTAGGCAGAAGCGGAAGTATGGTGGTGTATTGCAGTCTCATATGTTGTTGGAATCGAGTGAAACAACAAAGAAAATGTGGAGGTGACCATAGACAAGGGATGTGAAGGGTTGTTTTTTTTAATAAATTCTGCACATATGTTAATTTTTTATGAGAAGACACGTGCATGTTGAAAGGGTGAAGAGAAGGACGTCGAAGAGTTTGGAAATGTATGGTAGAAAAGGGAAAAAATGAACTGAGAGAAGTTGGATGAAAATACTTGCCGATAGAAAAAATGAGACGTACTTGAAGGTGGATGGGAGAAGTTTTATTTATTGTTTTTTTTTTGTGAGTGTGTCTAGAAAAGTGGATGGTGAAGAATTTTAGATTGGAAGTAAGTAGCATTTGGTGTTTTTTTGGTTGCTGAAAGGTACGCGTGTTGTAAAAAAATGTAGAAAGCAAGAAATGAATAAAGCAATGTGAAACTAAGTTTGTAAAGAAAAAGTGTAGATCCATACCTTTGAATAGGAAAAATAGAAATTGCAGAAGATAAACAAGTTGATATCTCCACCTCCTGAGAGGGAGCAACAAAATATATCCTACCAGATCAACAAATTCAATTGTAAAAGACATAAAACACATTCAATAAACTAAAATTTCAAACTCTATTTTGTCCATTTTTAAAAAATAATATGGTTTATGAAATCGTACATATTCAATATAGTCAATTTGAAACATCAATTTTGTCATATTCAGGAAGAAGTTAATGGTGTGAAATAATTTAATTTTAATGAAGTGAATAATTTAATTTATTGTTTATCAATTTTAGAAAAAAATCATAATCTCCAAGTTTTCAATTTCTGAAATTTTTTGATCCATACAATCATTAGAAAAACTTAAACACATTCAATGAAATAAAATTCGAAACCTTATAATTTATAAGAAAAGAAAAACTCAATGAAGTAAAATTGTTTATGACAACAAAACCTGAACTTTCTTGACCTTAATATATTTATTCACCTGTATCACCTTCTTTTAACAACATGCCGTCTTCGCCATGGAGATAACCTTGACTAATGATGCGCTTTCTTTGTTGTTCACTGGTGCTGCCGATCTTCAACCAACCCTCCAAATTGTTGCACTTGAACATATATTTTCTTCTCGGACTGAAAAGCCTCACTACCGCGTCTCTCTTTCTGATGGTGATCACAAACATACCTTTCTGCTCCCTTCTTCGCATACTGGCCTTGCACAAAATGGGGACTTTGAAATAAGCTCCATTACTCTCCTCAAAAGAAGCTCATGTGCGTATGCACATCATTCCATGTATGTTTCTTACAAACCACCCCCCCCCCCCCCCACCCTTTCCTCCTTTTTATGATTCTCCTCTTATGTCCCCTTTTTATTTCTTTTTCTCATTCCTAAAGTTTTACTTCCCCTCTTCGATCACACAATGCTCATTCTTGCAGATTTCTCTGTGTCCTCGACCTTCAGAGAGCCCAACATGTTGCACCATTTGTTGGCGACCCATCCCCTCTTGTTCCCTCCTCTGAACAGATGTTCCAAGCCACCTCTTCCTCCTCTTCTGCCTCTCCCTTTTCATCACCACTCCCCTTGAAAATCACACGTTGTCCTCCCAAGACTCCACCCCAACATCTGCAACCGCTCTCCCTTTTAAAGCACTCTCCCCTACCCAAAAATCTTGGTCCATCTAGGGCAAAGTGCTTTCAAAAACACCCCTTCGTGAATATACCAATGCACGTGGCATTGGAAAATCACTAGGGTTTGACCTTGTTGACTACGACGGCGATGAAATCCACGTGTCCGAATTCAATGACTTGGCAGAATCCCTACATGATCTCATTCAAGTTGGCCACATCTACAATGTTTTGAATGGCACCATAAAGGTCCCCAACCCTTCCTATAACCATCTAAGATGTCTGTTTGAAATCCTCTTCTTCTCTTCATCAACTCTGTCTCAACTCTTTGCTGATGACCTGAGAATACCTTCCCATACCTTTCACTTTGTGTCGATTAGTTCCCTCAAAATTTACACTCCCAACTCAATCATTGATGTCATCGGTATTGTCACCTCGTTGTCTCCTACCTCTGTTGTTCGTATACGCGATGGCTCTGAGAATCCTAAAAAAACTATATCTCTTTGCAACATGTCTGGGAACAACATCAATGTCACCTTGTGGGGTGAACAATGCCATGTTGAAGGCCACACACTCTTTGAACTTCGCATGGCTCATGCCATTTCTGTACTTACATTCAGGGGGGGAAGAAACGTCGAGTTCAATGGGAAAACTATAAGCACAATCCCTACCACTTCCCTACTTATAAATCTAGATATCGTTGAAACATGGCAAATCAAGTAATGGTTTGAAGAAGAAGCCATCAAATATTCCTTGCCCTCGCTCAGCCGAAAATACACCGGTACGAGCAAGAGGCCCTCAATACAAAAAAAATTGTTGACATTCTTTCACTACTGCCTAGAGGAAAAACTCCATGGATTTCACTCCATGCTACTGCTACCTCAATTAACATGGATGATTTTTACTTCCTTGCATGCCTCCTTACCATTGATGGGATGAAATTCATGAAAAAGGCTTTACGACAAGATGACAATACCTGGCGTTGTTCAAAATGTGAAGGCTTCTTCATTGAGTGCGACTACCGCTAGATCCTATGGCTCCAATTGCATGAACACACTGGCCACCTTGAAAATGCGGTTGCTTTCAATGAAGCCGCAACTTCCCTTTTGGGCATCTATGCAAAATACCCTTTCCTCCTCTCAGTTGATCCTGGAGTTGTCCTAGACATATCTAGAAAAATCAAAGGATGCCAATTCCTCTTCACAATATCTTTTAGAGTGGACACCTTCAACGTTGTTGAACGTCTATGCCCAAATCTTATGCATGCTGAAGAAATCCCTTATGTTGATGCATCGACTCTCCTCCTACAATTCCTGCAGCCCGCTCCTGCCCCCCCCCAACGCACTCTCCCATCGGCTGTAGCCATGCATTTCCACCTCTCGCCCGTTATTCCCCCTCCTCTCGTTCCATACATCCTTTTCCCCTAACACCCTTTTGCTCAAATTCCCACCCCTCCCTCACCCCCCCACCACATTATCCATTGCTTCCCATCATTCCCCCTACACTCTTGTTGAACCTCACTTGCCATACATCTTTGATTGTGCATACTACTTTTGTAATCGTTACTGTATCTTTTTGTCCCATGTGCCTTTGTAGTAGTTCTCCTAGACGTATGGGTGCCCACTCGTTTCTTTGTTACATTTTGTATATATGTCCTTTCACTATGTTGTAATGGGTATTCTTAATATATGAACATTTACTCACTTAGTTTTCCCTTTCCTCCTTCATTGTTTCATATTCTTTGCAACAAACACATTTATTAAATGCACATATGAATATGCTATGCTTAGTATGGAAAATAATACAAAACTTTCTTCTTCTATTTTTGTAAAATGAAAAATATGGATTCGCTTTACTCTAGCCCATACATGTAGAATGTTGTTGCTTCCAAAACTAATATTTTTTCATTTCAACATCCCAACACTCATTTCTACGCATCTCGTATTCAATACATTTCCGATTAAAACATCACTCTCACCATTTCTATACAACTATTATTTATGATGAAAGACATAACACATAAAAATATAACATCACCCAAATTAACAAAACCAAATATGAAATAAAATGCTTCATCTTGATGCTTCCCTCTCCTTTCATTGTACTCCCTACACACGTTCGCTTCTTGACATACCTTTCCTTATTTGCAACAACTATGCCAACCACACTGGAGAACAATGTGCAAAGGGAACACTAACGACGCCACTACGTGCTTAAAAAAGAAACAATTAATGCACGTCGTCGCCTCCTCTTCTCCAAACATCAAGCCAAACTTCACTCTCAATCTAACGCAAACCAAACTCCCATTCCTTCCCAAACTAGCCTCCTTCCCCTACATTCCACCCAACCTTTCCCAATTCCCTTTCCATCTCCACTCGCTGATCAAACCTTTCCAAACCCTTCAATTCCTTCACCTCTCACCTACCCTGTACACCTTCCTTCACCTTCAGCTCCGATACTAGTTGTTAGAAAATTATATATTATAGAGAAATGTGACACATAAAATATACGAAAAACACAATCACAAAAAACACATAAAACCAAAGAGACACAGATATACGTGGTTCACCCAGTTTGGGCTACGTCCACCCCGAATAGGCAGTCCTTCCTTTCTATTATCCAGCAAAATGAAGAGACACAACCTACAACAGATCCACTGTAATATCCTATGTTGTCTCTCACAGTCTCCCTATCTGTTTATTGCTATGAGAATACACATACAATAAACAGCCGCAATATAATGCCCTCATACAAGCGAGGGGTTACCTTCTAGGGAAAAAATAACCCTAAACTAACTTCTACCGTCAGATCATCCACCTAATGAACGACCTAGATTGACTAGAAATTACTATACCTTTACAAGGCAATTTTACATCTGTTTTTAGCTTTGGGGGCACCGACCCCCTGGACCCCCCAGGCTGCGTTTAATTATGGGTGGCGTTGCCGCCCCATTAAGGTACATGGGTCCAACGCTGTGATACAAAATAAACAAGATAATCAGGCTCCAAAACCAACATAGTGGATGTTTTTGAGGAACCCCTTATAGAAATAGCCCAGACATTCGTTTGTAGCGAAGGTTACTAGAGGAGGTTAGCGAGTGGAGGTTTTTGCGGATGTTTTTTTTTTTTGGTGCATTTGTCATCCTAAACCGCATTAGTGTGTTCCACTAGCGAAAGCACCGGTGCATACTAAAAATTATCACACCAGGACACCGTGCGCTTGATAAAAACCTGCCTAGTGCATCGTATTATTGTAGCGCACTGGTGCTCTACACAGATTCAACACAGGTGTGTCCTAAAAACCCGTGCCAAAACTGAAACAACTCGGTGCATTTGGAAGAAACCACCCGGTGCATCTTGAAAACTCGAGCATTAGAATAGAGTTATATAAAAAATATTACGGCAAAAAATCTGCATTTTTCACTTTTCAGTGCTCCAGAGCTCTCAAGCACTGGTGCAAATTTACCTTTTGTGAGGCACCCTGCCATAGGTGCTCCCATTGAACGTACTGCTTCTGTACATTTCCCACCATATCCATTTCGAATTTTCGAAAATGGTGGCCAAATTTATTTTTGAAAATTCTACAGCCAATATGCCTCCTCGACGACCAAATGTATAGGTATTTTACTTGTTTTTCCATAATTAAACATTTTAGAGGATTAGTTTTCTAAAATAACTTAAAATTCACCTTATTTAAAAAATAAAAAAATTCCCACAAGGTGCGCTCCAGCTATTCAGCTCACACCGGTTAGCGGTGCTCCCTGTAAATTTACAGACCACATCGCGCATTTAAAAAAAAAAATGCGGTGCGGTTGGTTACCTGGCCGCACCATTGACCATGTAGAATTGTAGGAATGTGGTGCATTGACGAAAATATGTGCCCTAGGGTGGGTATTTTTGTCAGCGCACCGCCCTCCCAAGCTGGACATAGTCAATAGTGCGGTCATGTAAAGGACCACATCGTTGACTATGTAGTGATGTCAGGGGGGCGATGCGCTTCCTAAACTATACGTCCTGAGGCGCACCGCCCTCCCGATACTGGTACATAGTAAACTATGCGGTCGGTTATACCACCACATCGTTGACCATGTAACAATGCCAGGAGGGTGGTGTGCTGACGAAACTATGTGCCCCAAGGCGAGTAATTTCATCAGTGCACCGCCCTCCTGAATTTGTTCATAGTCAACGGTGCGATCGGTTAAACGACCACACTGTTGACCACTAGCCAATGTTTGAGGTGTGTTTAGTTAACCCACCGCTTGAGATAGGACATGTCATGATTTGTAGTGCGCTGAAAATTTCCAGGTGCACCACCTCTAGTGCGCAACAAAAGCAGATGCACTGTTACCGGTGCATGCTTATTTTTTGTGGCGTACCGACTATTTTTTTTTTCAATATATATATATATATATATATTCCTAAATACATGTCTCATTTAATAAAAAAATTGTATTGAATATGTTAATAATTCAGTGACGTCAAAGGAGAGAAGAGAGGGAACAACAATAACAACAATAGGCGAACCAGTATAATGTGGTTTGCTTGTGGGAGGCACGAGAGAGGGAGAGAGATATGTACCCTCGCCCTATTATAGCAACCACTTGGGCGCTCCTAAAGGAGATATGCCTCCTCAAGTTCTATGAGGAGGCTACATCCCTAAAGGGCCATGGTGGGTTATTGTGATAGTTTATCCACAGGTGGAATGCCCACCGATAGGCTTTCCGGGTTGGTCATAACCAGTGGTACTTGCCCACTGAGGAGGAAATATATTTCATTACTGGCCTATCGAGGAGAGGAGTGGATTTTCCCTTGGTCCTAGAGGTCCCCGTTGGCTATGCAACAGGGAGTTAGTTGGTGTACTCCCAAGATACATTAACGCAAATATACTATCTCCTGCATATTTTCAGGTCTCCAGTGGTTAGTTACGTATTGCTTCGTGTGGTGGAGAGGAGGTGAGGTGCCTCTCACTACTGATTTCGACCATTGCACGCCATACTAGTGACGAGCAAACCATTATTTTCTCGCTTCTATTTTATGTTGATTCTTTATTACAGGCGCCACGACTTGTGAGGTGGTCTACCATTTTTTTGCTGTAGTTCTGTAGAGCTTTAGATAGATGTCGTGCTCAGGCACAAAGGAGGGTGAACTTCTCTTTTTCTTCAAAGCTATTTTTTTATTTTTTGAGAGTTTTCCAGAGATGAGGCCTACTTTTTTCGACAACCTCGTAGGCTGATGTTGCATGTACAAATGCAGATTTGGTGACAGATGATGCCCAAGAGGGGTGAGTCAAATGTTTCCGCAAGGATATCGCATGATGCACTAGCGCTGCTAGCCAGTGTTGATGAGCATCCCTTCATTCTAGTTCCCTGCCTGTATGCTGGTTTGGATTAGCGAGAGTGTGCCAACATCCTCTTCATAGATGATGAGCCGCCGAATGATAGAAATAATATTACTGTTTTCTTTAAATTTATTCTAACATGTTCTTTAACTTGTTTTTATTAAACTGTTTAATGAAATTGTCTAATTATTGTTGTGTACTTATATATATATATATATATATATATATATATATATATATTGTATAAATTGGGTCATTTGATGGCGATGAGATGCCACCACCACAAAATGATCCAGGTGTAGATCCTGATGACGATCATGAGATGGCAGAAGCCGAAGATCATGGCGGTGCAGACAAACCTCATCCTCATGTTGTGCAGGTACTGACTGGTGTGAGGCGTAGGCTTGACACTAGATTTAGGATGGAGTTGGGTGACCAACTCTGTGGACTTCTTGTGGAGGGGGAGTCAGTCCAACAACTATGAGAGAGATACAGGTTGATGTTAGGTTGATAGAGATGTGGAGAGGCATGCCACGTGAAATGTTGACCCTGATGCAGCATGTCGTAGGAGCTACCAGCTTAGTGGCGCGGTTGAGGAGGGCCTTTTGACGTAGGTGTGGTCGAGACGCAGTACATCTACAGTCGAGCAGCGATGCATCATCTGATGATCATGATCATGCGAGTGATCATTTTTCACCTTGTGCTGCAGGTGAGCATCCTGCAACATCGACCAACAGTCATGATCATGAGCAAGTTGGACCATCCATGTCAAGTCAGCCTTCTCAACCTGCAGCATCCAACATTCATGATCATGACTGCTAGTCCATATATATATATATATATATATATATGTCCATGTTTTTTATGTTCATGTTGCAGTTGTACTTAATTTACATGTTGGTGATCATCATGATGTGTATATTGTTAGTTCATGTTAGATATACTCATTTAATGTGCAACTTGCAGATAGATGTGTACGTGATGCAATTATTTGACATGAGATGTATATTTGATGTTTGTGTTGTGATGATGTTATACAATGCTTGTGTTTTGTTAGATGATCATGATCATGATGATTAGATGATGTTAGCGAATTTGAATGTGTATTTTAGTCGAATATGATGTTTGTACGATGGTTATCATGATCGTGATGTTTATTTTTAATATTAAATCATGATGTTTATTAAATATTATGTCGTCATTGTAATTGAAATTTTAATTTTAATTGTATGTAAAATTGTAAAATTGTATTTGTACTTGTAATTGTAAGTAAAATATTTGTAAAATTTTAATTGTAATTGTAATATTTAATTTATTGTGAAATGATTGTAATTGTAATTGTAATTCTAATTGTATGTAAAATTCTAAAATTGTAATTGTAATTGTAATTGTATGTAAAATATTTGTAAAATTTTAATTGTATTAATGTGAAATTATTGTAAATGTATGTGAAATTCTAAAATTATAATTGTAAATATTGTAATTGTAATTGTAATTGTATGTGAAATTGTAAAATTTTAATTGTAATTGCAATTATAATTGTAATTTTCATTTTAATTGTAATTGTATGTAAAATATTTGTAATGTGAAATGATTTTATTAAAATTTTTAAATTTTTAAATTTGTAAAATTGTAAATAATTGTAAAATAATAAATTTAGAATAATATGAATTTTTTTACATAATAAAGTTGAGAAAATAATGAAAATAAATTCATGAACTTTAGAATTATCATTATTTTATTATGATCTTACATACCAAAAAAAATACTTTATACATTACACCATTGTTTTTAGATCAAATTACAAATTATCAAGTGAAATATTGATTTTAACATTAACAAAATGCAAATTACCAATCATTTCAAAATACATATTATAATGTTTCCAAAAAAAGAGTCTTATAAGTTATAAGGTAATTAAGTCCACTTCTTTATAAAAGCCCATCTTAAAAAGTATAAAGGATGAAATAACACATGTACCACATCACTCTTGGTTCTCATGATTACCCTCGTTATCTTTCAGCTCGCTTGGCATGATAACACTATTGTTCTCAAAAATATGTTTTGATTTAGGGTCATTTATCAATACGAACCACCAATCCCTATCCAACACATCTGGGTAAAAAAACACCTGGTTGCAGTGTTGGGGGAAAACATAGGGCTCCTTAGCTTCATCCCACATCTTTCTAGAGTTGATACATATTAGCCTACTATTGCGATCTTCCTTTACATTATTCCGATCAAAGGTGTCCCACCACTTGCACCTAAAAATAACACATTGGAAAGAAGAGAAATCCACTTCAATGATCTCTTTTCTCTTTCTGACGTAACCTAACGTCCCTCGTACTAGGTTTTGATCACGGTGGCTAGATCGAATAGATTGATCAAACTCGATTTCCACTCCACAGTCTTGTGTCATGTTCCATCATCATAATTTTCTGTACGAAAATGGTGTCCATATGCCCACATAGATGGGAACAAATGCACCTATAAAAAAGTTAAAAAATCATAGTGTCATGTCTCTTATAATAACCCAATAGTTAAAATATGAATTATAGATGTAATTACATCTGAAAGGTGCATTATTAAGTTTCAAATGTACATATCAATTAAATGTATTATTATTGAGTTGGTGCACCCAATATCTACGTTTAGCGCATCCTATTCAGCATGCGGGTAATGACTGGTTGCACTGTATTTCTCTCTGACTTGGTCAACAACCCAACTATTGGGGCATATTTTTGGCATATTTTTTTTTAAATGATCGAGATAAGGCACACTTCTACCATTCAACCGTCTGAATTATTTTTTGTTACTATCCCATTTCATCCTCTTTTGTTCGTAAAATGTGACCCACGGTTGTGTCGCTTCGGAATTACATAAAGAACAAATTTATTGATTGCTTCAATTTCTGCATTCGCTGATGAAATCTAACTAACATTATATAGTACATAGAGATCAAAATATACATAATATAGAAGTTCAACATGAATATTTACTTTGTGTAAATTTGAAAATTTATAAGTCGCTTACTCTTTATCAAGCGCCTTTTTCCATTCGTTTGGAGAAACTCCCCTTCTCTTTTGTCTTCATCCCTTTCATCGTCCCAAATCACCGCACCTGGTCTGTTGTCAACATGCTTGATGTACTCACTGGCATAATAGAAAGACTCATACATGGAGACCTAGTTCTGTGAATGACCCCCTTTCAGAGGGTCTAGTGTGGTGCTATGGGGCAGGATTCCCCCCTTGGGTACGTCTTCTCACCTTTTGTACCCCTGGCTCATACATCACTACAGGCAAGCTCGCTCCCATCCACCCTATTAATCGGGTCCTCTTAAACCTTTCTTTCTGCAATTGTAACCAAACTCGGTCACCTACTTGACATGAGTGATCTACTCGATGTGCATCATGTTTGTACTTGTACTTCTACTGCTAGCGTTGCAAGATAGACTAGACCTGTTCATGGAATTGTTGGATTTTCTTTATGAAGGTTGCCTTTTGGGTTTTTCCCTTTTTCGAACAAACCCTTTCAATTTCTTCATGTACCTCTCTAAGAAGAACATCCAATGATAAGAAACCACCCCAACTAATTCAACCTCATCTACTAGGTGGATTAGAAGATGAACCTGCAAGTCCATGAAACTCGTCGGAAATTCCTTCTCAAACATACAAACAATCTCAACTATCTCTTGACGCCACCATGGAATTCTAGCCACATGAATCTCCTTTGACGTGATCCAACGTACAAATGAAGATAATTTAGATATGGCACATCCTAGGTCTTGGGGCAATTCATGTTTCACACACCCACGCAAGAACAAAGGATAATGACACTGCAAAGTTATAAACATGTGCAATAATATACAAAATTAGTTATGTTTTATGATCCCTACATGGGATAAAATTTATTAATATAACAAATAATAAAATCATGCTTTTGACATTATACGTACTCTTAGAAGATTCAAATGGTCATGCGATTTCAACCCCGACAAATGGTCATCCATGGTGAAGCAACGTTTTAGCGAAGACGTCCCCTATGAATATGGCACCCTCACACCCATTATAACTTCCTTTGAAAAAGAAAGATCATCTTTTTATAAATCCATGGGACATCACCTTCTTTGAAATACCATGAATTAGAGGGACCAGTTCCTGCCTCTAATCCTGTACTTTTTAATCGTCTTGTCCAATGTTTCTTTTTAGTTTTTGAAGTAATAAGATCTTCCTAACAGCCAATGTGTCACTTTGTTTCGATAATATGTGCCTCCATAAATAATATGAAACATTTTTAAATATATGCATGGGATCTAATAAGTGGGTATTATTTAAATGCTCCCAATATGGGAGGTTATAAAAGATAGATTTCCTTTTCATCCCAATGGGCAATTTCTCAACATAGGTGTCGAAGAGTTTTGGATCATCGAACATAGGCTCCCCATTTGAATCACACATTTCTATGAACACCTTATCCTTATCTCTCTCATATTATTTAATCCACTCAACTAGTGTCGTTATTGGAGGCCTTTGGGTCCTCTCTCGTTTACCATTGAAAGCGGATGTTGCTCTTCTGTAAGGATGATCTTCTGGGAGGAATACCCTGGAGCAGTCATACATTGGATTTTGTAGGTCGTTGGACCAGCTAACTTTCAAAGAAGGTCCATAAAATTTACATCCAAAATACCATTTTGTTACAAGACCTGGGAGATTATTGTATACAATTTATATGCATGGCACGTTAAAGAATATCATGAAGATTAGAACAATTACAATGAATTAAGTAACTAATATGAGAAAGAACTTTGTTATGTATATAAACAAATCAATAAACATGTAATTTACCAGATCAAACTCCTAAGCCTGGATAATCATGTGTCGTGTAAGCACATATGCCATACAATGTAAAACTTCTCTCTACTGCGATGGGCCTTGATACATCGTATACATTTATCCCATCTCATAATTCCTTGAATTCATCTACCAATGGTTGTAAGTAGACATCCATATTCTTCACTTGTCTTCTACCAGGGAATATGAGAGTCAACATCAGTTGTTCATTCTTCACGGACAACCATGGGGTGATATTGGATCACTACTACATGCAAAATAGAATAGTTGGTGTTCTGGAGGGAATATGGGTTGTCTCCATCCATGAATATTCTAAGTCGTAGACTTCGTACTTCATCCTTGAATTTTTTGGGCCATGTATCCTCTATATGCTTCATGGCTATTGAATCAGTTGGGATTCACATAACTCCGAACTCACTTCTGTGTGAGGCATGCCATCCTTGCAACATAGCTAATTCTTTGTAACTAAAGAGCCTTTGAATCCTTGGGATTATAGGCATGTGCCTCAATATCTTAAAAGGAGGACCGCGTGATTTACCCTTCCTTTTTTATTTATCATGCCTGTCATGACCACATTTCAAACATATCTCTTTATCTTCATATTCTCCTCTATATATAATACAATCATTTGGACATGCATGATATGATATGTACTCAACACCCAACATTTTCAACAATTTCTTTGCCTCTTCACAGCTACCGAGCAAGACATTATCACTCGGAAGAACCTTATATTTGAATAACATGTAGTTGGTGATCATGGAAAATATTAAATGTACATTAATGGCAATATAATTATTAACGTTCATAAAATTTACCATTTGTAATGTTCATTGTGTGATTATATTTCTCAAAATTATATAAGGGAGGACTTTATGGTAAATTACCTCAAAATTTTCGAGAAACGTGCATTCAACAAGCCAGAATTTGCTTTCAAGTTAGTAACATCATTGTCCCCAACTAGGTAGACTTTGACTGACCACTAGGTCCAAAGAGAGGGGTGGTGGAAGCAAATTTAAGGCTTTCAAAAAAGGTGTCAGCGATATGAGCATCATCTCCTAGCTGATCATCATTTTGGAATGCATCTAACAACATTGTCTCCATGGCAGTCATATCACTTAAGTAATCATCCATACCAACCTCAATTTGATTGCGTCCATTTCCAGCTTGTGAAGAACTACTATTATTGTAGTCATTCCTAATTGGTTAATCTAGATGTAGTGGGAATTGAATGGGTGGTTGATTCGAACATTCTTGGTATCGTTCCTCACTGATTTTTTTCTCTTAATTCAACCTTTACTCGATTTTATATTGTTGTGGGGTGCAACGGAATATGGTAGGTAGGTTTCTCATCATCACTAGAATCCTAATAATTTCAAAAAACATATTTGAACATGATTAGTACAAAATCTATGATATCAACTAGTAACAACGTTGACAATGCATGATTAATTGGTTTGACGTTGAAATAATTACATTAATATACCAAACAATTATTATTACCATCTTTGTCCCGATATTGTGGCTAGAAGATGCAATATTGTTACAATTGGCAGGGTGAAGTGGCTATCTATTTTCATCTACCAAATGCGCCTTGTGATATGCTGCTCTTGATAAGAGCTTCTGACGTTTTGGAGCTGTTTGAATATTTTGTGCGTCTGAACTCGATTTTGAATGTGCATGAACCTGCAAATTTGTATACATTATAAATTTTATTAGGTTGATTGACAAGGATAAAAAACATAAATTCAATTAGATAATTAAAATATAAATAAAATATGAAGTAATTATTACGTCTCGAGATTGATAGGGAGCACTCCGCGATGGTATTTGAGAAATATTATGGAACGAGCTGGATTCTGAAGAATTGTCCATTCGATATAATTATGATATTTTCTCCCTGCATTTGAGGAAAATCAACAATAAATTTTGGTGTACACACCTAAAAGTAATTTCGGTGCCTTAAAAATGGACTTATTGTTATCGGTGCTAATGTACCGATAATCACATCGTTGCATTTTAGTTACTACGCATCGGTGCTGTGTTATTTACTGATGCACCGGCGCGGTGTTATTAATTGACGCACCAGTGATGAATAACCACAAATTAAAAAAACGCAACTTTATTTTTTTAAAGTGAAAAAAAAACGGTAAATTGAGAAATGGGTGGAAAAATATTTTCAAAAATCTAGTTTCATAAAACAATTCTTTAAATACTAAACACTTTTTATTATTTCACTATTTTTGCAAAAAAATTCAGCCAAAGATTTTCACAAGACATACCTGGAGCAAGAGAGCACAAGAGCACTGTGGAGCAGCAAAATACTTTTGAACAGAACTATTCAGACAATAAGAATTCCAAACCTCTGGTGATTTAAGCCTTGTAGCATAGAATTTCAAATGATCTCGTGATTAAATTTTATTGTCTTTTTTAGATTTTCTGCAGTATTTTTTACGTAGTAAGTAAAAAATTTAAATTTATTGTTCATTTTAAGAAAAACAAAAAAAAATATCCATTTTACACTTAACCCTTCATTCTTTTTGTTTCTGCCCTTGCTTCTTCCTGTTTCTGTGATTTTAGAATTAGGGCTTTTCATTTTTTATTTATAGGGTTTGTATTGCTCTACATATAGGCCTATGACATCTAACCGACAGGATGACTTGCATAGTCAGATCCCAATCCATGTCGGTCCTTGCATAAATTTTTAAAAAACTTTTTTTTTTTAATCGGTGCGCCCTGCATAAACTAGCGCATCAATACATTGTCTTATCATAGCACACCACACATGTACTGTTTGATAAAAAAATTTAAAAATGGATTTTTTTTAATACATGCGCCATATGTAAAATATGGGACCGGTGCACTATTTCATTATAACACACCGCACATGTATTGTTTGGCAAAAACATTTTTTTTATTTTATGTGTTAATCGGTGCACTGTGTAACATATAACACATTGAGTCTCCTTATTGATAGAGAGCACCGTACGGTGGTCCCCTGTTTGTGCAACACATTTATAAGAATAGGCCTCACCGCCCCCTCCACGACACCATATGCTACAAAAACTAACACTAGAGGAATTTTATTAATTTTTCTGTGTTAATTGGTGCGTTGGTTGACATATAATGCACCGATGCTCCTTGTTGACATAGAGCACCATACGGTGTTTTATACTGTTTTGGCGAGAAAAAAAAATCCATTTTACAAATGTGAAGTTGGTTACACTTTTTGCCCTTTTTGATAAAAAAACTTTCATTTTTTTCAGTTCTTTAACATTCTGCAAACAAAAACAATTTTTCTGTTTAGAATTTCATTTTGCGATTAAAAAAAAAAGTTGTCAGAAATTTTATTAGCTTTCTATTACTTATTTTTTGGAATTTTTTTATACACATTTGATATGTCAACTTAGCATTTATTTGAGTATGTGTTTTTTAACAATCAAAGGATTCATAAGAAGTAATGTTAATACGCACTATTGTATTCTTTGAACATTTTTGTTTTTGAGAAACAAAATGTGTTACAACAATTTAGACAAAGTCTACTTTGGTTTTGTTATATTTACAAAGCCAACAAATGCATATCATAATTACTATAATTTTTTGAACTGGTCCAATATGAAAAAACTGCATATTTTGAATATGTTTCATGACACATAAAATTTCTTAACATATAAGTTATAAATTAAAAATCTAAAAACTACCCATTACAGACAACAGACCAATGTAATGCACCATAATTTTTTCAATTTTTTTACAGGGTATTTTGGAAGATACATAATTATGATTTCACTAAATCATAATGACTTTGAGAAATTGTTTGCACACATTTTATTATTAATTAAAATTAGTAAATATTTATGAAATTCCATACAAGTTATATTTCCTGAAAGTAGATTGGATTTTGAAAATGCTTGTCTTGGTTCCGACAATTAATTCAGAATGTTTCATGGAGTTTAATCAGTCCAAAGTTGAAGATATGTATTCAAATCTTGGCTTTGTGTAATTGTTGATGTGTTAGTTCGGCCGAGCTCTTAAAAAAAGTTCGGCTGATTTTTTTTTTTGCGTCGACAGCCCGTCAAGTCTAACGACATAAAGGTTCGGTCGAATATTTTTATACGAGTTCGGCCGAACTTTTACAAGACTTTTGGTCGGCCGGAAAATATCCCGAAGCCCCTCTAAAAAATCATTTCGTGGCAATATAAATTGCCGCAAAAGCATTCATTATTTTCGCATATTTTTGCACATTTGGTTTAATTTTACAAAGGTCTTGGTCTGATTTTGCAAAGAATTGTTTTGGGTTTAAGGAATTTTCTTAGAGGTACATTCAAAGCACATTTTTTGGAGGTATGTGATACATTTTTTGGATTTTTTTGGGCTTAATTTTTTTGAAGGTACGGATTTGGGCTTAATTTTCATTGTTTTTGAAGGTATGGTTACAAAGGCCTTGGTCTAATTTTGCAAAGAATTATTTTGGGCTTAAGGATTTTTCTTGGAGGTACATTCAAAGGATATTTTTGCAAATGATTGTTTTTGCTTTAAGAACTTTTCTTGGAGATACATTCAAAGGACATTTCTCGGAGGTATGTGATACATTTTTTTGATGTTTTTTAGGCTTCATGTTTTTTAAGGTATGGATTTGGGCTTAATTTTCATTGTTTTTAGAGGTTTTGGGCTTAATTTTCATAGAACTCCTTTTAGGCTTAATTTCGAAAGGACTTTTTTCAGGCTTAATATTCAAAGGACATTTTTGGAAGTATTTTTTAAAGTGATATTTTTTTAGAGGCTTTTTTGAAGTATTTTTTAAAGTGGCATTTTTTAAGAAGTTGGAATTAATTTTCAATGGACATTTTCTGGAGGCATTTTTTGAAGTGACATTTTTTTAGAGTACGTGTTTTGGTTTGAAGTAAATCTTTTATAATGATTTTTTAAAACGAGTTTTTGTCTAACTTTTTAAATGAAATTTTTTTGTAGGACTTGGAAGGAAATATTTTGAGCTTCATTTCATTTAATAAGACATTTTTCTCGGATTTTTAAAGTAAGCGTTTTGGATTGAAGTATGTATTTTTTGCAAAATTTTTAAAATGAGTTTTTTTTTTTTTTTTTTTTTTTTTTAAATTAAATCTTTTGTGATGTTTTTTTTTTTCATTGAGCTTTTGTCTAAATTTTTGAAGGAAATTTTTTGAACTTCATACTCTATTATCATGGGAAATCGAAGAAATCGTACGAGAAAATATGATTGAAAAAGAGACCCTGAGGAACGTAGAGAAGATACGAGAGAATCTCGCAAAAGAAAGAGAGAAGCACTCTCAAATATTGAAGGGGAAAATCAACCTCAACTAAAAGTTGAAGCAGGTATGTAAATGTAAATATTATGAATTTGATATATTTAAAATTTTCCTAACGTAAAATGTGAAGCTTAATTTTTATTTGATGAACTAATTTGAAAAATATTTTGTAATGTAAACATAGAGAGATATTCCTCAAAACATTGATGATGAGATACAAAATTTTGAAAGGGAAAGCGAAAGAGATATTAAACCAATGATTGAATATGGTGAAAATGTTGAAAGAAATTCAAGTGAAGAAATTGAATCACAAGGTGTGTATATATATATATATATATATATATATATATATATATATATATCTGTGTGTGTGTTGAACATATGCATGTATTATTGAAATTATAACATTCAATGAACATTGGAAATGGTCAGATGGATACGCAGGTCAATTCAAATCTACATGATCATTTTTTTGGTTGTGTTGTCTTCATAAGAAAACTTGCATTAAACATTGTTGGAATTTCTTTGAGACTGGCCATGGAAAATGAGAACATGACGGTGCAAGGGCATGCATAAAACGAGCACTTCGAAGATATCAAATGAACCCCTTTGCAATCAAACTTGTGGACGCTAAAGAAGTTGTTCAATGGTGCATCGTTGCTCTAAGCCATGAGACTAACTAATCAAGAGAAGTGCGAAGGTACATTCAATTTAATTTTTCTTAGATATCTAATTTTAAACAGTTTGCATTTATCACAATGATTATCTTTGATGGTATTTTGATATCATATTCACATTCTTCTTTGAATTTTCCATATAAAGGTTTTTTGGGCACATTGGGATCGAAGATGTAGATAGATCAATTGGAAATGATTTTGAAACAATAAAAGGACTCGAAAATTGCATTCAATTAAAACAAAGTTGTCCAAAAATGTGTTTGCATTGGATAAAAGAAAATATTCTTGTTTTTTTCATGTTTTCATAGACAACATAGAATCTAATGACGTTTGTGAAAACAAAATGTATGTAAAATATTGGAAACATACAGAGCTAAATACAAAGGGAAAAATGTCCATTGCAATGTTTGAAGAAATGTAATCAGAGGAGACTATAATATCATCTTATGGTGATCAAGTTTCTGATCTTGTTAGAGAAGGTAAAATTTGAATTGCTTTCAAATGATAAAGGTCTAGAAATAAATTAAAATACATAAGTTTGTTAAGTTTGTTTTATTGTGTAGGAGATGTTTTTACTGTAATTGCACCTATTGACAACGATGAAAATGTGAAGTATTATTTGATGCGTTGCACTGAACGAAAAATGAAATTATTAGAAAACTATAATGATTACGGGTTTCCATATGAAAGAGGATCTATTATACTGAAAGGTTATTCTTTCAGACAAACTAATCAAAGTGGGGATTTTTTTTACTTTGAAGACATGAACTTGATGTCATAAGTTGTCAATATAGTCACTTGGTGTGTGCAGCACGCATAAAGTTGATAGAGGTTCAATCAAAGAAAAAAACAAAAATTAAGAAATGGAAAATGTCAAAATCCGATCATGAACGGATCATTGAAGATGACATTCCATTGGAGTTTTTTTGATTGAACTGCCCAACAATTTCTTCTCTTTGGATTCATGTTTTAGAACTTCCAGAACTCAACTAAAAATTGAGCTTCCTTGCTATGTTATTTGTGCAAGTGTTTGCACATGTACAAATTGTTTTGGTACATGCACACTAGTATCAACTGAAAGTAGCTTTTCTATACATGCATTGATGAAAAATGTTGCATGTAATATATATATATATATATATATATATATATATATATATATATATATATATGTTCTAGAATGCAATTAAATATTCAAGTATTTTTGCTATATTTGCATTGATGAAAAAAATTTCATGTACTGAATATATATGTTCTAGAACGCAATTAACTGAAAGTAGTTTTTCTATGTGCATTGAAAAATGTTGCACGTACTGGATATATACATGGACTGAATGTGACCAGTTTTTTTCGTGGAATTTTCTGGTAAAAAGTATAGAATGTAAATAAATCATCCACAGTATAGTTTTGTACGAAGATTCCTTTCAGACAAGAGACTTGGAGCACTTCTCCGACTTTTGGTGGGATTTGACCCACATCTCTATTCCTCATAGAAAATCTAATACAAAATTTGTCTATCCAATGGTCGGATATGTTCTAGGCAATTAACTGAAAGTAGCTTTTCTATGTGCATTGATGAAAAATGTTGCACATATTGCATATATATATATATATGTGTGTGTGTGTGTTCTAGAATGCAATTAATTGCTCAAGTAGTTTTCCCATATGCATTGATGAAAAATGTTTCATGTACTGAATATATATGTTCTAGAATGCAATTAACTGAAAGTAGCTAAATTCTATTAGCATTGATGAAAAATGTTGAAGTACTGGATATATATGTTCTAGAATGGAATTAACTGAAAGTAGCTTTTCTATACATGCATTGATGAAAAATGTTGCATGTACTAGATATATAAACATTATAGATTGCATTTTTTAAATTTTATGATTGTTTTCAACACATCTAACAAGACCTAGAATCTTATATATATATTATACTTCAATCGTTTTAACATATATATTCAAACATGTGTAAAATCATTTCTACATGTACATATATTCATGTGATTTTTTTTTTTTTTTTGGAAAACGACAGCTTGAATTTTAAAAACAAAACATAATATCATAATCACATGCCAAATGTAGTTCAACCATCCAAAACTTGAGTTTTAAAAACTTTTTTATTATATCACAACATTACTTCACATAACATGCCAATTGTAATTCAACTATCCAATAAAAACATTTAACATTATATCACATGAAAAATGTAGATCAACCATCCAAAACTTAAGTTTTAAAAACAAAACAAATTATAACACAACATTACTTCACATGCCAAATGTAGTTCAAAGGAAAAACATTAATATAGATCACAACATTACTTCACATGTCAAATGTAGTTCAACCATCCAAAACTTAAGTTTTAAAAACAAAACAAATTATAACACAACATTACTTCATATTCCAAATGTAGTTCAAAAGAAAAACATTAATATAGATCACAACATTACTTCACCTGCAAAATGTAGTTCAAAAGAAAAACATTAATATAGATCGCAACATTACTTCACATGCCAAATGTAGTTCAACCTTCCAAAACTTGAGTTTTTCAAAAGCAAAACATTAATATAGATCACAACATTACTTCACATGCCAAATGTAGTTCTTGACCATCCAAAACTTAAGTTTAAAAAAAAAACCAAATTATAACACAATATTACTTCACATGCCAAATGTAGTTCAACTATCCAAAACTTAAATTATAAAAACAAAACATTATAGATCACAAGTATCAAAACTTGAGTTTTAAAAATAAAACATTATATGTCACAAGTATCAAGTATCAAGTAACATTACTTCAAATGCCAAATGTAGTTCAACCATAACACTTTAAAAACAAAACAAATTATTTGACACAACATTACTTCACATCACATGCTAAATGTAGTTCAACCATCCAAAACTTGAGTTTTACAAACAAAAAACAATTTATATATAACAATGTAACATTACTTCACATGCCAAATGTAGTTCAACCATCCAAAACTTAAGTTTTAAAAACATTATATATCACATTCACATGTACCAAATGTAGTTCACATAAAATATGTCCAAAATTTGTAGATCTCACAAGTATCAAGTATCAAGTTATATATGACTGCATCTAGATAAGAATATATATAAAAAAGTAAATTTAAGACTAAATCTATTGAAAATATAATGTTGCACATGTGCATGTGCATCATCCATCAAATACAGATGGATGTAGTGTCTTTCCCAGCAAAGTCACAATCCTTGAGCTATCCTGTGAAGCATGGGGAACCTGTACACAATGTGTACAAACATTAAAATTTGATGTTTTAAAATTGAGTGAGAATATATAGAACTTCATGTAAAAAACAAAATGTAAAAAAAAACTATGCAATACTTGATAAGGTTCCCTCTCCATTTGTTGCTTGTCCACTACAACTTCCCCCATGAGAACATCTCCAACAATAAACTGTACAATATACATGTACAGTTATATATATATATATATATATTAAAAATTTTCAAATGAAAATGCTTATATATAAACTTATTTTCAATAGTATTAAAAAAAAAGTTAGACAACTTGTTCAAATGGTTGAAATGGTGTGGATGTTCCTATCTCCATCACTAGAGTCCGTGGAGAAAAGAAATCCTCTATAGAAACCTAAAATTCAAAAAATTTAGAAGTATAAAATAACTCAAGATCAAGATCTCAATTTATAATAAAACTTTTAAACTTCAATTTATAAATTATAACTTAAAAACATATATATTTAAGTGAAAAATTGAATACTTCTGCAAGTGAATTTGGCACATCTCCTAAGAGGCTCTAAAAGAAAATCTCCAAAAACCTAAAATTCAAAAAAATTAAAATAACTCAAAATCTCTAGATCTCAATTTATAATAAAACTTTTAAGCTTCAATTTATAACTTATAACTTAAAAACATATATATATTTAAGGGAAAAATTGAATACTTGTGTTTTCGGATTTGGCACATCTCCTAAGAGTGGTTCAGAAAGAAAATATCCAAAAATCTAAAATAACTCAAGATATAGATATATCTCATTTTTTTAATGGAAATTTTTGAGGTGGAATATATAACTTAAAAACATAAATTTTAAAAGTGAAAGATTGTCCATACTTGTTGTTGTGGATCTGGCACATCTCCTAAGGAAGTAGAAGGTACGTCTCCCAAGGAAGAAGAAGGTACCGCCATCCCAAAAACATATGTACATGTAAATGTGTGCACAATTATTTATTTTAAAAAAATCACTTAAAAAACACTAACATTTGCCAACATATCTTGATGGTGAGACCCATCTTGATTGTTTGAACCAGAGGCTTCGAACGTGATATTAACATTTTCGTCATTCATCAAGCGTGACAACTGCAAATGGTGTTAACATATAATGATACATTTTTGTTAGATTAATGTATACAAATAAATGTATATGTATATATGTATTTATTACAAATTGTACATGTGCTAAAATAATTTAACCCTAACCATTAACACATACCGTTGCCATGCCCTCTTCCTCATGAACAATTAGGTCATGCCAACTATTGCGACAATTCATTGCATATGTTTTGAGATCTTCAACACTCATGTTGTCAATCTCTTAATTTGTATAATACACAAAATTAGCACGTGCATTATCATGTTCTCTTTGTCGATACAGACAAACATCGACTCCACCCAATCCATTGCGAACATTATCGATGATGGCATCCCTTGCTTCTCGACTAATTTGAGAAGTGGCTTCCATCTCTGACCACAAAGTTTTGACATGAAAAGGTTGACTAACCAATGATGGCTCAGGACAAGGCAACTCAGCATCACGCCTAGCGCCCCTATGGTCACACAGACGACCTTTTCTAGGACCAAAAAATTCAGAGGGAAGGTCATTGTGATTGGGTTTCATTTGAAAAAAGAATTCTGCATAAAATAATTTTTCAAAATAAAGTGGAACCTCGTCGTTCCATGGGAGTCTTCCATAGGTCGCAAGGTGTCTATCATACAAATAGTGAGCTATATCAGGGTGCTTGAAATATTACACCTTCATCATCTTTCTTTTCGACCTTCTTTGAAATTAAACATAGACTTTGTCATTGTTGTTGCAACTCTTTCTTTAACAACCTCCCATTTATCGGGACCCATCACTGTTTCCTTTCTTTTTCTTGTGACTTCCACAAAAGTATCAGTGGTTAGCCCAAGATTTCGATACACATATACTAGTTGGCCTAAAGAGTGTGTAACTATTTCAAAGCTTTGTTGACTCTCAACAAGTAGAGTCAAAGCCACGAGATATCTTTGCAATTTTGCATGAAGATGTTGACACCTTTCTAAGGTGAATTGTTGCATGTTTCTTTCCCAAGGCATATCGGAAATGTTGGCTGAATAAGTCGTGGTAGGTGGACAACCTTCTTCTTGAATGAAGCATTTTGCCTTACGTTTTTTTTTACCAACATTTGGAGAATTTTCAACTTCTGCATCAATATATAAAATTTTGTATATTAGAAAAAAACACATGTAAACAAATTTGTACAAATTGAACGAAAAAAATATTCAAATTAATGGCCACCTCGATGTGGTTGGCTAACATTTTGCCCATCCTAAGACTGTTGAGAACCAAAACGACCCTGCTGAGAACCAACATGACCATCCGTTGATTGGCCTCTGGGGGAATAAATATCACCACCTTCACACAACATGATAGCACTTATTGATGGCACTCTAAGGGGATTTGAACCACCACCAACCTCTCGAGATGAGAGAGAAGCTTCTTAAACAAATATGAATTTATAATCAATTGAAAAATACATTCTTACATATAAATACAAGTACATATTCATTGATTAAATTGTGTGAACCATACCATGACTGGGTGAACCATGGGCATGCTCCATTGATGGAGTAGAGACCCTTCTCCTCTTAGCTCCTAAAAAATAAAAAATGAAACTTATTAACAACTAATTTAACTCACAAAGTTGATAAAAAATCAATTCCATATGTACACACATGTATGTATATGTATGGAGATTTAATATTATATTTAAATGCCATGAACATCCCTTGATCCCTGATCCCCCTCTCTCGTAGAGATATGGGATTTTGTTGATCTTCGTCGTTCATCCTCCATGATATATATATCTACGGCGGACATTTACAATTATTTTTTTAAATGACTAATTTAAAATAAATTCAAAATAAATTTCAGAAAATTAATGTAATTTAGTATACACAAATTATGTAAAACACAAATTTCAAAGCACTAATTGATGTGTGAAACTCAATTTAAGAATTTTTTTTTATAAAAATGTTAAGTTCACCAAATTGCGCTTTACATGGTGGGAGCACACTTGGTATAAAATTGAAAAAAAAAGCATTGTCATTAAAAAAGAAGTGAAACTCCATTTAAACAAAAATTTGTTGAAGTCCCCGCATTTTAATTTTATAAAAATGTGAAGTTCACCACTTGTTGCAAATGTAAAGTTCACCAAGTTGCGCTTTACATGGTGTGGTGGGAGCACACTTGCTATATAATTGAAAAAAGCACATGGTCATTAAAAAAGACGCATTTATAAGTACAAAACACACACATATCCAAGATATGTTACAATGTCCATGAATAAATTTTTAAGGAGAGCATCTCAACACTAATTCATCTTTGAGAGATGAATCTTGAATTTTTGAAGAAGAGCGTCTCAAAACTAATTCATCTTTGAGAGATGAATCTTGAATTTTTGAAGAAGAACGTCTCAAAACTAATTCATCTTTGAGAGATGAATCTTGCATTGACATTGCCCCATATAATTCTAATTGATCTATTAACTCATCTTTGATAGATGGATCTTGAATTGGCATTGCCCCACGCAATAGATCAGTAGACATCTTGTTCACATTTGTACAATGTCTTATACTAAAAAATTGAAATTGGATAACAATATTGTTTGTTATTCCATGTAGTTCTTTTAGCCTTTCCTTCTTAACTTGGTATGTGCCATTCATCTGGTTGCACACAAGTTCAGAATTGTTGAAAATTACAATTCCATTTGATCCATACTGTAGAGTTGTTCCCAAGCCTTCTATCAATCCAATATAATATGCCTCGTTGTTTGTTGTTCTTCTCGGTATATTCATTTTCTTTTGGACGACTTTGCTAGTCGTAATATTGGAAATCACATATGTAATCACTGCTTTCCCTGGATTGGGATAGCAAGAAAAATCTATGCATAATTTCCATTTTTCAACCATATTTAGTGGTTTTTCTATCCTTGAAAAGAAAATAAATTCAATAAAAATATATATTAAATTGACATTTATTGCAAATGCATGGGAGAAATGACACATGTTCATGAGATAAATGACATGTGCATGGTTTATCTTAAAGTTTGACTTAAAAATTCTATGGTAGAATTCACATCTAAAATTAATAAGAGGAGGCCTTTAGTTTGTGGGAGAAATGAAATAGAAATGACACATGCCTTAAATTTTTCCTAAAAGTTTATGGGAGAAGGGAGAAATGATACATGTACAAGGTTTTCCTTATAGTGGTAGTGGTTTATGGATATGAAAATGAAGAACTTCTATTTAGATCTGTTACGGAGATTGACTGTAGGGGAATTTACTGGATATGTCACCTTTGAGAAAATATGAGATCCAGAGGCTACCTGGCCCTTTACATACTCTGCCTTTAGAACTTGTAGAAGTTAACACTCAACAGAAAGACTAAAATCCTATGGAAGTTCAAAATCCTATGAGAGTTCAGCCACTTTAGGTTCAATTTTTAGGCCTTAAAGTTTGAGAGAAATGACATTTACATGGTTTGCAAAATTATTTTATGCACTTACAAAAAACATGCTTTAAAGTTAATGGGAGAAATCCAACATGACATGTATGCTTCAAAAACTTTTCTTAGGAATTTATGGGAGAAATGACACATGTACACAGTTTGCCTTAAAGTGGTTGAGGTTTATGGATATTAAAATGAAGAATTTTTATTTAGATTTGTTACAGAGATTGACTGTAGGGGCATTTACTGGACATGTCACCTTTGAAAAAATATGATATCCAGAGGCTACCTGGCCCTTTACAGACTCTGCCTTTAACACTTGTAGAAGTTAACACTCAATAGGCAGACTCAAATCCTATGGAAGTTCAAAATCCTATGAGATTTCAACCACTTTAGGTTCAATTTTTAGGCCTTACAACTTGAGAGAAATGACATTTACATGGTTTGCAAAATTATTTTATGCACTTAAAAAAAACCTACTTTAAAGTTAATGGGAGAAATCCAACATGACATGTATGATTTAAAAACTTTGCCAAAGAATTTATGGGAGAAATGACACATGTACACAGTTTGCCTTAAAGTGGTTGTGTTTTAGGATATTAAAATGAAGAACTTCTATTTAGATCTATTCCAGAGATTTACTATAGGGGAATTTACTGGATATGTCACCTTTCATAAAATATGAGATCCAGAGGCTACCTGGCCCTTTACAGACCCTTCCTATAGAACTTGTAGAAGTTAGCACTACATGTCCCAATTATACCCTATGAAGTGTTTAGAGGACCCGTGGAATCACTCACACTACTTCACGTAGACATAAGGGTGTATAAGAGTGTACTAATTTCAAAAACATGGTCATATTATTGGATATCTTTCCCAAGAGCCCAAATGTACTCCTTAATTATATGTTGGGTCTATATAACCATCTACAAAAACAAATGATTCTTTCCAAGCTAAGGATAATGTATGAGCCATGTGTATACGCACATTATCTAGAAACCATCTAGGCCAAAATAAATGGTACTTTAGTGGTTTGAAGAAAAAATAGCACCAATAAGCTTTGAAGGAGGGGAATAAGAACTGGAAATAGGAGGATAAGAATAAAATAGCCACTACACATCCATGCAAGGGTAGTAGAAATAATTCTAACCATTGCAACATTGATGGTCACATTAAGGAGAATAATTGGATGTTTGGTATGTGATATATTATTTATGTGAATACCCCCATGCACTATATATTTTTCTAAGCATAGTGGTGGGAATGAAATGGGCAGAAAGGACCCCCACTTTAGGGTTTCATATAGACGAAAAATTCCCCACACAAACGTGTTCAGGGGTAGTGCCCAAAAAAAACTTTTTTTGGAAAAAGTGAGAATAGTTTTGAGATATATAAGTCCAAAATGGAATATTTGTTGGTGAACAAATATCAGTGGATCACTATGGATATATCTGCTTCATTAAAATGGATTTTTCTAGAAGGATGTCCACTAAGTTGGCAATAAGTGAAAATATCACAATTATATGTTAATGTGCATGTGTTTTACATTGAATATGTTTCATTTTATTAAGAATCTATTTCACACAATTAACTATATACTTGGTTAAAAACTATGTTTTGTATCAAATCAATTTTGGTTTTAATGGGAAACTTTTATGGCTAATGTGTTTTTCTCGAAATGTGATACACCCCATTAAAATGGGAGATATATCGGAATGATTCCTATGGTGTAATAAAATAGTTTCAAGTAGTTTAAAGATATAGATGCATAAATTCAATGAGCATAGTTTTGAGATATACAAGTCCAAAATTCAATAGTTGTTGGTGAACAAATATCAGTGGATCACTATGGATATATCTGCTTCATTAAAAGGGATTTTTCTAGAAGGATGTCCACAGTTGGAAAAAAGGGAAAATATCACAAATATATACATTAATGCATGTGTTTTACATTGAATGTTTTTCATTTTATTAAGAATATATTTGAAACAATTAACTATATAAGGTTAAAACCTATGTTTTGTATCAAATCACTTTTGGTTTCAATGGGAAAATTTTATGGCTAATGTGTTTTTCTCGAAATGTGATAGACCCCATTAAAATGGGAAATATATCGAAATGATTCCTATGGTGAAATAAAATAGTTGAGTAGTTTAAAGATAAGGATGCATAAATTCAATGAGCATAGTTTTGAGATATATAAGTCCAAAATGGAATAGTTATTGGTGAACAAATATCAGTGAATCAATATGGATATATCTGCTTCATTAAAAGGGATTTTTCTAGAAGGATGTCCACTAAGTTGGAAAGCAATTAAATGTTAATGTGCATGTGTTTTACATTGAATATTTTTCATTTTATTAAGAATCTATTTGAAACAATTAACTACATAAAGTTAAAACCTATGTTTTGTATCAAATTACTTTTGGTTTCAATGGGAAACTTTTATGGCTAATCTCTCTTTCTCGAAATGTGATAGACCCCATTAAAATGGGAGATATATCAAAATGATTCCTATGGTGTAGTAAAATAGTTTCAAGTAGTTTAAAAATATAGATGCATAAATTCAATGAGCATAGTTTTGAGATATAGAATTCCAAAATGGAATAGTTGTTTGTGAAAAAATATCGGTGGATCACTATGGATATATCTGCTTCATTAAAAGGGATTTTTCTAGAAGGATGTCCACTAAGTTGGAAAGAAGGGAAATTATCACAATTATATGTTAATGCATGTGTTTTACATTGAATACATATTTTTAAACCAAGAATCTATTTAGAAACAATTAACTATATGCTTGGTTAAAACTATGTTTTGTATCAAATCCTTTTGGTTTCAATAGGAAACTTTGTAACTAATGTGTTTTTGTTTTTGTATCAAATTGTAGGTTTCAATGGGAAACTTTTATGGCTAATGTGTTTTTCTTAGAAATGCTGATATTGTTACAAATAGAATATATCGAAATGATTCCTATGGTGTAATAAAAATAGTTTCAAGTAGTTTAAAATATAGATGCATAAATTCAATAGGCAGCATAGTTTTGAGATATAAAAAGTCCAAAATGGAATAGTTGTTTTATGTGTGAACAAATATCGATGAATCACTATGGATATATCTGCTTCATTAAGGGATTTTCTAGAAGGATGTCACTAAGTTGGGAAATAAGGAAAAATATCCGTGTATGTTAATGCATGTGTTTTACATTGAATATTTTTCATTTTATTAAGAATCTATTTGAAACAATTACCTATATAAGGTTAAAACCTATGTTTTGTATCAAATCACTTTTGGTTTCAATGGGAAACTTTTATGGCTAATGCTTTTTTTCTCAAAATGTGATAGACCCCGTTAAAATGGGAGATATATCGAAATGATTCCTATGGTTTAATAAAACAATTGAGTAGTTTAAAGATATAGATGCATAAATTCAATGAGCATAGTTTTGAGATATACAAGTCCAAAATGCAATAGTTGTTGGTGAACAAATATCAGTTGATCACTATGGATATATCCGCTTCATTAAAAGGGATTTATCTAGAATGATGTCCACTAAGTTGGAAAGAAGGGGAAATATCACAATTATATGTTAATGCATGTGTTTTACATTGAATATTTTTCATTTTATTAAGAATATATTTGAAACAATTAACTATATAAGGTTAAAACCTATGTTTTGTATCAAATCAGTTTTAGTTTCAATGGGAAACTTTTATGGCTAATGTGTTTTTCTCTAAATGTGATAGAACCCATTAAAATGGGAGATATATCAAAATGATTCCCATGGTGTAATAAAATAGTTGAGTAGTTTAAAGATATAGATGAATAAATTCAATGAGCGTAGTTTTGAGATATATAAGCCCAAAATGGAAGAGTTGTTGATGAACAAATATCAGTGGATCACTATGGATATATTTGCTTCATTAAAAGGGATTTTTCTAGAAGGATGGACTAAGTTGGAAAGAAGGGAAAATATCACAATTATAAGTTAATGCATGTGTTTTACATTGAATATAAAAGGTTTTCTCTCTCTCTCTCTCATTGTTTCAGTCTTGATATTATAAAAGGTTTCCACTAAATACATTCCCTGTTACTTTTCATGTGAACCACATTCCCAAACCCACCCATCTATGTACCTAATACTTTTGTCATGTTCTGCAAATATCAAAACATTTGCCTGTGATCCTAGAGAGTCCTCTGATGCATCTTGGAGTCTTATAGCTGGTCATATTGAAACAAACCACTACGGGGTTTAGGTAAGGGTTTTATGTCTTCTCTTGGGGATGATGTGCTTTCTACATCTAACACACTTGGATTAAATCACCAATCCATGATTGGAATAAACTACCAACCTTGGAATAAAGAGTTCTTATCAGATTTGCTTGGGCTAATTCAGACTAACAGTGTTCACAGGTTGAACACTGATAGAGAATGTTCATAAAGTTTCCTGCGTGGCATCGAGAATATTTCTACTATTCCTGCAGATAGTGATAATCCTGGTGGTAATGGCGAATCTGATAACTTCAATTCAGACTAACATTTTTCATAGGTTGAACACTAAAAAAGAATGTTCAGAAAGTTTCCTGCTTGGCATCAGCAAGATTTCTGCTATTCCTGCAGATAGTGATAAGCCTGGTGGTAATGGTGACTCTGATAATTGCAATTCAGACTAACAGTGTTCATAGGTTGAACACTGACAAAGAATTTTCAGAAAGTTTCCTTCCTGGCATCAGGAATATTTCTTCTATTCCTGCAGATAGTGATAAGCCTAGTGGTAATGGTGACTCTGATAATTGCAGCAATTGACCCTCTAAAGAACAAGATGAGAATGCACATGCATTTGTGCATGTATCATTAGGTGTTGAATTACTCGAAGCATTGGGACTGCCTTTTCTCAGAGTTTGGATATGTCTCATAGTTGGGATATGTCTCAGAGATCGGATATGTCTCAGAGTTCAAATATGTCTCAGAGTTCAGGTGTATATGTAGTTAATGCACATGCCCGCATGAAATTCGCTGAAATTCGCTATAGATACATAGAAATTTACAGAAATTCGCATGCTATAAACATAGATAAGAAAATAGATTATCTAAAAGAGGATTGAATGGCAGAGTTGGGGAAATGCACTGTGAATTATACAACTTTTTTGGACTTGGAGCAACTGGTAAGGTAAATTTTAGTTAAGGCTCACGATGCATGTTTTTTTACAGGAATGGGAAGGAAGGAAATCTATAAGCAAGCATATGTCATAGTGAAATGGACTGTGCAGGGATAGTAAAATATGTGTTATTTTCTATTATTTTTTATTATTTTGATCCAATTTGGAAAGTACAATTGAAAGAAGATTCACAACATATTAATTTAAAGGTCCAGAATACTGTAAGAGAATCAATTTGTCGATTTTGAATTAACAAGTGAAAATGTAAGTGAAACTTTTGTAAGTACTTTGACTACTATAAGTGACTTGTCCTGGTACATTAAACAAACCAGAAGTATTTTTATTGCTGAAGAAAAAAAAATAAAGCAGAGATACATAGATACATACCTGGAAATTCATAGACAAAGCCACAAACCTGAAGAAGTCGTGGAAGACGCAAACCAAAATTCCCTGCAAACAAAATTAAATTAAATTAAATTTAAAAAAAAAAACAAAAAACAAAAAAAAACAAAATTACAAAAAAAGAAGAGAAAATCAACAAAAATTACCTTCACAGAGCGCAACTGAGCGCAACAGCAAAAGCCAAAGAGCGCAACAGAGCAACAGCAACAAGATGCACGAGACAAATGTGAACAGAGCAACAACAACAAGACGCACGAGACAAATGTGAACAAAAAACTTATAAAATTTTGCGGGCCGATATAGTTATAAAATACAAGTTGAAGTCCAGCCGAACTTTTGTTGTCAGTTTTCCCATCTCTGGCCAAAAATCTGTTTGCCCATGTAGTCAGTACATCGTCAATGTAAACAGCAGAATGAGTTCGGCCAAACTAATTTCGAAATTTCGGCCGAATTATTGAGAAAAAAAGTCTTCCACCCCCGATTCTCACAAAAGTGTAAGCCAACTTTGGATTTTTACCCCCCATTGAATAAAATAAAATTAAAATCGTAAAATGTAATGAGATGGAAGAAGCATTCATTGTTGCAATTTTAAAGTTAGATGATGGAAAGAAACATTTTTTTTTAATTTGATATGTACAGACACACAACATTTGTAATTTGAAAATATATGTAATAAAGAAACCTTCGTAATGAAATGTATCAAGATGTAAGGAAGTTTTTTTCCATTTTTTGTAGGTAGACAAATGAAATACAAAAAAATTCCACAGGATTTGCAATTATGAATGGTTAAATATTGTAGGCTTACAACATCCATGCTTCCTGCAGGGTAGGAGTAGCCATCTCGCATAACTCTAGCACGTGCAAGTGGTCAATAGTGGCATCATTTTGCTGTGAAAATTGTACCATAGAAATGATAATATCCAGGTTTTATAGCTTAAAGCCTATGGTCATTGGTGTATTAGGATGGAGTGGATTCCAATGCAGTAGGCATTTTTTGCAGTAATTGAGTGGGGATTTTGGGTTTAGGTTTTTTATGGTGGTATTGGGAGCTGAGCCCAGATTCAAATCACTGTGTTTTTTACTCGATTGTAATTAGTGTTGGTGATGAGTTTGGATGTAGCAAGGTGCCCAAATAAGCCACTGGTATGATTGGATCATATGCTCCAAGGCCAGAAGTTTTTCAAAATCAATATGAAACTTGAGCATGGGTATGAGCATGGTTGTGATATGGGAGTATCAATGTTTTCTGAAAGATATAGACCAAACCCAATTGCTAGATTTATATACAATGATGGTATAGTGTAATATAGGGAATTAAGATAAGGTTTCTGTTGACAGATTCTTAAGCATTTTTCGTTTGTTTGTTTGTTTTTCCTCTGTAGTGTTTAAAGAAATTAGGAGAATAGGCAATGCTATTAACATGACAGACCCGAGCTCCAGTGCCTTGATTAGAGTGGAGAGCACAGACACATGAGGAGAAAGAGGAAGAGAGTACAAGAAGGGCATATGGACTCTTGAGGAGACTCTGATCCTTTTGGAAGCCAAGAGGCATGATGATGAGAGGCGAACGAGGGGTGGGGATAAGGAGAGGGGAAATACTACAGAGCTAAGATGGAAGTGGGTTGAGAATTATTGCTTCAAGCACATATGTATCAAAATCCAAAACCAGTGCAATGATAAGTGGGATAACTTGCTCAAATATTACAAGAAAAACAAAAATTGCAAAAGATAAAGAAGTTGAGATCTCTACCTCCTGAGAGGGAGAAACAAAAGATATCCTGCCAAGTTAACAAATTCAATTGTAAAAGACATAAAACACATTCAACAAACTAAAATTTCAAACTTTGTTTTGTCAAAATTTTAAAAATAATATGGTTTATGACATCATACATATTCAATGTAGTCAATTTGAAACATCATTTGTGTCATATTCAGGAAGAAGTTAATGGAGTGAAATAATTTAATTTTAATGAAGTAAATAATTTAATTTATTGTTTATCAATTTTAGAACAAAATCATAATCTCGAAGTTTTCAAATTCTAAAATTTTTTGATCCATAAAATCATTACAAAAACTTAAACACAATCAATGAAATAAAATTCTAAACTTTATAATTTATAAGAAAAGACAAACTCAATGAAGTAAAATTGTTTATGACAAAAAAAACCCCATTGAATATAATAAAATTAAAATAGTAAAATGGCATGAGATGAAAGAAGAATTGATTGTTGCAATTTTAAAGTTAGATGATGGAAAGAAACATTTTTTTGAATTTGATATGTACAGACACACAACATTTGTAACTTGAAAATATTTGTAACAAAGAAACCTTCATAATGAAATCTATTATGATGTAAGGAAGCTTTTTTTCGTTTGTTGCAGGTAGAGAAATGAAATACAAAAAAATTCCAAGGGATTTGTAATTATGAATGCTTCAATATTGCATGCTTGCAACATCCATGCTTCCTGCAGGGTAGGAGAAGCCATCTCGCATAACTCCAGCACGTGCAAGTGGTCAATACTGCCATCATTTTGTAGTGAAAATTGTACCATATAAATCATCATAACCAGGTCCAATAGCTTAAAGCATATGGTCACTGTTGTATTAGGATGGAGTGGATTGGAATGCAATAGGAATTTTTTGCAGTAATTAAGTCGGGATTTTGGGTTTGGGTTTTTGATGGTGGCATTGGGAGCTGAGCCCAGATTCAAATCACTATGTTTTTACTCTATTATAATTAGCATTGGTGATGAGTTGGGATGTAGCAAGGTGCCCAAATAGGTCACTGGTATGATTGGATCATATGCTCCAAGCCTAGAAGTTTGCAGAATCAATATGAAACTTGAGCATGGGTATGAGCATGGTTGCGATATGGGAGTATCAATGTTTTCTGGAAGATTTAGACGAAACCCAATTGCTAGATTTATATACAATGATGCTATATCGTAATATAGGGAATTCAGATAAGGTTTTCGTTGATAGATTTTTAAGCATATATATATATATATATATATATATATATATATATATATATATATATATATATTTATTTTTTTATTTTTTTTTTATTTTTTTTTTCTTTTCCTGTGTAGTGTTTGAAGAACTTAGGAGAATAGGCAATGCTATTAACATGATAGACCTAAGCTCTAGTGCCTTGGTTAGAGTGGAGAGCACAGACACAGGAGGAGAAAGAGGAAGAGAGTACATGAAGGGTATATGGACTCTTGAGGAAACTCTGATCATTTTGGAAGCCAAGAAGCAAGATGATGAGAGGGAAATGAGGGGTGGGGATAAGGAGAGGGGAAGAATGCATAGCTAAGATGGAAGTGGGTTGATAATTATTGCTTCAAGCACAGATGTATCAGAAGCCAAAACAAGTGCAATGATAAGTGGGATAACTTGCTCAGAGATTACAATACAGTTAGAGAATATGAGAACAGGGTTAGTCCTGTCCAACCTTCATATTGGCACCTTGAGAAGCATGAAATGAAAGAAAGAGGGTTTCCCTCTAATCTTCTGTATCAGGTCTACAAAGTTCTCCATGAAGTTGTTGACATAATATACACTCCTAGGATCACACATGGCCATTGAGGAGAAAAGGAAAGCACGCCCCTTGAACAACATGAACAGTAGTAGCAACACACTTTTCAACCCAATTTTCCATGGCATCAGCAGGAACTACAATAGACCCTGCCAACACATCAATAGATTCCTACTCCTCATCATCAATAACAACAACAAAAACCAGTTTCAGGTACATTTAACCCCTTGGAAATTCAATATCAAATGCTAGTATTTAGTCTGAGATATAGTTGGCGGGTTGATCTTGTTTGGATGTTAACAATTACATCTTACCTACAAAGATAAAGAAAGGAAAAAAATGTGTGTTTTCTAGTCATCAAAGGGGTGTATTTTTCTCCATGTTGAAAATTGGACGGGATAAGAATCGACCTCAGGATCTAAGGAATTTGCATCATTTGATGGATTACTTCTATTTTTAATGTCCCGAGAAAATTCATACCGAAATTCTAGACTAGTGATATGGAATTTGAAGACAAGTTGTCATGGTCCATTATTTAGATCTAGCCAATCTACTATCTTATCATACAATAAACCAAATTCATAATACAAAAAGGAGACCAGAGACCTAGGTTTTTGAGGATAGACTTATCAATGATCTTGTTGTCTAATAACTGAGATAAATCATTTCCAAGTATATTGCAATAGCAGACTAGGTATTGATAGACATAAGTCAGTGATAAGTGGGATAACTTGCTCAGAGATTACAAGAAAGTTAGATAATATGAGAACGGGCTTAGTCCTGGCCAGCCTTAATATTAGCACCTTAAGAAGCATGCAAGGAAATAAAGAGGGTTTCCCTCTAATCCTTTTTATCAGGTCTACGAAGCTCTCCATGAAGTTCTTGACAATGTTGGGTTTGTGTTGTTTTCTTTCCGTAGGGGGCCACAGGAGAGCTAAGTCATTAGCCCAGCTTTGCAGCACCCATTGTTTCTCTACACCAAGAGAACTTCTGATTTTTCATTATATTCCTTTCAGTGTTACAACACATATATATACATGTTGAATCATACAGAAAAAAGATACGCTCTGAGGATCACACATGGCCATTCAGGAGGAATGCCAAGTACGTCCCTTGAAACACATGAACAACAATACAAACACACTTTTCAACCTAATATGCCTAAGGAGCAGCAACAACTACAATAGCCCCTGCCAATACATCAACAAATTCCTACTCCTCATCATCAAGAACAATAACAACAACCAGTTTCAGGTACATTTAATCCGTTGGAAGTTCAATATCAAATGCTAGTATTCAATCTGAGATATAGTTGGCAGGTTGATCTTTTTTGGATGTTGACAATTACATCTTACCTACAAAGACAAAGAAAGGACAAAAATGTGCATTTTATAGTCATCAAAGGGGTGTAGTATTCTCCATGTTGAAAATTGGATGGGATAGGAATCGACCTTAGGATCTGCCCCCGGTGGATGATTTCTATCTGAACAGCCCCCTTCAAGCCATGCTTTGGTTCATTCTTCCTAGCCACTTCCATTCAAATTGGATTTGATATATCGTGTTAAAACTTGGACGAGCTAGGAATTGAATCCATGACCTTTCTTTGGCGAGTGGATTGCTCTACTACTGAGCTACATATGCCCCTTTCATGATGGCCACCCATTTTGATTCATGATCAAGTTGTGGATTGCTATCTCCAACCTTGGATTTTAATGACCATTGAGTTTATTTGATGTACACATCTCTCTGATTTGCGAGTTGGATTTCCACTGATCTTAAAATGTAAATTACCTTTTAGTGTAGGACATGAATGAGTGCTAGGCTTATTTAAACTCTAAGGAATTTGTATTATTTGATGGATTACCTCAGTTTTTAATGCCCCTGGAAAATTCATATCAAAATCTAGATTACTGATATGGAAATTGAAGACAAACTGTCATGGTCCATTATTTAGGTCTAGCCAATCTACTATATTACCATCCAATAAACCAAATTCATAATACAAAAAGGATACCAGAGACATGGGTTTTAGATGATAGACTTATCAATGTTCTTGCAGTCTAATAACTAAGACAAATCATTTCCAAATATATTGCAATAGTAGACGAGGTATTGACACACATAAGAAATAGACCACAGTTGGTTCTTCGAAAAAAAGCAGGAACGAATGAAAAAAAATAAATACAGTGAAGAGAGATCGCATTTTACCCTACTATCTTACCATCCAATATACAAAATTCATAATACAAAAAGGAGACCAGAGACCTGGGTTTCTAATGATAGACTTATCAATGATCTTGCAGTCTAATAACTGAGACAAAGAATTTCTAAGTATATTGCAATAGCAGACGAGGTATGACACACATAAGAAATAGACCACATTTGGTTCTTCGAAAAAAAGTAGGAACGAATGAAACAAAAGAAATACAACGAAGAGAGATTGCAACTTATCCATTGTTTTCACTTCAAAAATTAATCTTAAGTCCTTCAAGTTGGAATTTGACAAGTCCTTGAGGCTGGAAGTGGGATTGAAAGGTACAGAAACAGAATGATGACAGGAGAGGGTCGTCGGAATATATCAGCAGGGGAGGGCTACAGAGAAGGTCAATGCAAATGAATGCAGAGTATGGTCGAAGGGGTTAGATTTCCCAGGCAGAAGTAGAAGGGTACAAAAATAGGAGAGGGGGGGCATGAAAAGGTATGGCCACATAGTTATTAGCATGGCAATTTTGTATGGAAGTACTGCATTATCTTTAATTGTCCCTCCTCGGACTGTGTTGAAGTCTCCCGAAAATTATTGGTATGGAAAAATGAGTAATGATTGTGTTGAAGTCTTCCTCCACCGTGTTAGAGGATGAGAAGAAGGGTCACGCGTCCCATCTATGCATATGGTTATCTGTGGAGCGACCTCCTCCCGATTTCCTTGAACTGTGCGAATTAACATTAATCTGATGCATATCCATGACCCTGGCTACTTGGATCGGGCTCCTCCCCAGTGCTATGAACTCACCGTGTCCTCGTTGGCTGGGTGTGGAGAGGAAAAGCACGTGCAGAAGGTAGGAGGGCTAACATATGGGCTAACAACGGGGCTAGCCAACTGTGCCTCTTTCTAAAAACTGTGTCTAAGTCTCGAAAATTGTGGCTGGAGGGGCCAAGTCCAGATGGAGAATTTTTATTGGTTGGAGGAGTTTCCATATGTCAAAATTTCATTGGCTGGAAGGGTGATAAGAAAGGCTTCTCATTGGCTGGGGTGAATAGTGTTTTCCCACCTGAAGCCAGCAAAGAGAACGCCTTTCGGTGTAATTAAAATAAATATATTTATTAATGCTAAATAAAAACTCTGTATCCATTCATTTAATGCTAAAAGTATTTATTGTTAATGAATGCACGAAGAATTAATAAAATTTATAATAAATAATTCTAACAAATCTTTACAACATACATATTACACTATAATTGCTAAGGAGTTGTCTTTAATGTGACATTTTGGAGTTTCTGGTGGATTTTTTTGTCGGAATGCGGTGGAAAATTTGAGTTAAAATTTTGATTTTTGTTATTTAAACTGGTTTTTTGACTACACATATGGATTTAGCACCCTAAAAAACCTCTAGGGCACTTCGATTGTGCAGATTTTACCCATCAAACTTGTGATTTTAATGAATTCCCATTGAATTTTAGAGAAATTATATTAGAAAAATATATAAGAAAACTTTTCAAAAAGTCGCATTATAGATAACTCATAACTACTAATCATTTTAGTCTCAATTTGTTAAATATTTAAAATTAAAATAAATACATTTATTAACGCTAAATAAAAACTCTGTATCCATTTGTTTAATGCTAAAAGTATTTATCGTTAATGAATACATGAATGCACGAAGAATTAATAAATGAATGAATGAAGGATTACACCAACACGTGGAATACAAGAAAATAATTGCAAATTGTGTTTTCTGGACAAGGCAGAAAGACAAAGATTCCCATTTGGTTTTGAATTTTCGTGCAAACCATAGAAGGGCAAGAAAAAATATGCTGAGTGGAGGAAATTCCATGGATGCTCAACATAGATATACCTTTTTGTTTTTCTGTTTGTTAATACAGTTTGAATCACTCCAATAGTTAGTTAAGAGTATGTAGTTAAGAGTATGTGCTTCTTTCTCAAAAGTTACAAGTTCAAAACTAGAGAAGTAGCCTACACTTAGAATTTTTTGTGTGGAAGTGGGTCCTTGTCACACGGATATTTGTATTTATTACATCAGAGCCTAAAACCCCAGAGTTTGAAAAGTTAACTTTAGTGTCAGGCAAAGTTATCTTGCCCTCTAATTCTAATTTTAGACCAGTTTATATATGCCTGAGAGACCTCTAATTCTAGACAAGTTTATAGACAAGTTTATGTATGCCTTAGAGCCCTCTAATTCTACACAAGTTTATATATGCCTGACAGTTGCTCTAGGTCTAGGGTTTTAAATTGAGAAAGGAAACAAAAAATTAGTGCAAGGTTTTGTTGCCAGGTGAGCTTTATAACATTCCTTTTGGAGATGATAGTGGCGGCCTACAAGGGATTACACGATTTCTTTTCAGGTTAATTTTATGGCCAAACGTAACCTGGCTAGGCATTTCCATGGATTCATATGAACTCGTAGAGAATATTAATGATCAAAAGGTCTGATTATCATATGATGATTTCATCATCGATCCCCAGCTATCACAACTTTTGATCTTCTTCGCCAGCTTGGCCAGCTCTTCCATGCATTTCACGTTTGAGAGGGACTTAAATGACTGTGACTTGCCGGTGAAATAATTGGACAAAACCCTCTTGCAAATTAGGCAAACAAACTGTCCAAATGAACAAAATATTGCAACACCCCCTGTTCGAAATTCAGATGGGATTTTTCGTAATGAATCGATAGCTTCCATTAGAATTACTTTCAAGAGGGGAGGCTGGCCTTGAGGGACTTCATGTGGAAGAGAGGGACGCCATTGCCATCGGGCTTCCGTGGAGACGAGAATTCCATGAATAATTCCTCAAAAAATTTGATTTATTTCTTCTCTTCCCTTTATAGGCGAAGGGATGGATAACAAGATCAAATTCAGTAACTATATGCTCTCTATGTGGACCTATAAAAAATCTAATATTGACTGATATTTTATGCCCTCTTGCAATGCCTGCTTGTTGTGATTAATGAAGCCATCATTGCCATTAAAAGGGGGTGACCAATGTGATTGAGGAATGAATTCATCAGCTAAAGGAATAAATATAGAGTGTCTGTTATGCCACATTAGATAAATTGAGGTCTAAAATGGGCCTCAAAAAAAAAATGTACGACCAAAATTAACTTCATAAGAACCAATAAGATTGAATATGATGATGTCAACCATGGGGTATGATTCTCCCTTTTTGGAGTAAAAACAAAAACTACTTTTCAACTCATATTTTCGACTTATCTCCATACGAGTTTACTCAAATTTTGAGCAGGAGCACTCATTGGATGTGGAATTTAATTCCTCATCCAAGGAGTACATGTGTTGCATGCTTTCGATGGACCCTACTACACGAAAAATGAGAAATACATGAACAACATGATTGCAATAATGTTTTTCATGTCTTTCTCATTTTTCGTGTAGCAAGGTCCATTGAAAATGCGCAACATGGGTACTCCTTGGATGAGGAATTAAATTTTGCATCCAACCGGCGCTCATGCTCAAAATTTGAGTAAAAAAGTGAGATAAGTTGAAAAAGTATTTATTTATTTTTTCCCTCTCAATTTGGGCAATGTAATCTAACCTTATTTTATTATTTCCACGATTGTTTTATAATATACTTTAGGAGGCTCATTTTGGACCTCAAAATTTCTCTAATGTGTCACCATTGAATGTGCCCTTTTGTTTAGCCCAAGGGAGATCAGGGATTCGATTTCCATAGCTCACCTCTATGTCGCTCATGTTGTTCCCCACTAGATCCATCGCAATACCATTTTCAATCTCAAAAAAATTGTAATGAAATGTTTTTAAAAAAGTATAAGAATTATACATTTTAAACACTGAAAAGAGAAATATAATATTTTAAATTTTAATTTTAATTCATTTGTCTCCTCTAAATTTGTTAAAATTGTGTTACTTTATATGGATGCACACTTAATATATGGTTGAGAGTGACAATGAAGGATTTTTACATCTCCTTCATAATCGTTTGTAGTATCAACTACCCGAGCAAGCACAAGAGATAACTAAAATTAACCAAACATGCATATCCATTATTATCTTTTATTATAGTTGACTTCGTATTTTTATTTAGAGAATATTTCATTTTTATTTTAAAAGGGACACATGTCAAATCAAGGTTGAGCACATACGAAATCACACATCGAACTCATACTAGGTTGTATAATGCACCTCTTGACGCAATTACAGAGGTTGTTTTTATCACATTGGAACAATGATGAAAAACCAAAGGTGAAGAGTACCTACTTGTGTTGCTTCTTGTGATACATAGCAGTCATGGTTCTTATCTTTATTTCATAGAAATCCAATTTGATTGTGAGAATGTGCCTACGAGTGATCCATAGAAGATATATTTTGCATGTAATATTGTTCATAAATATGTTGAAACTCGTGGTTTTGTTCATGGTAATGACATATGTGATTTGTGTATAAAGGAAAAAAAGGAGTAATGAATCGATTGAAAACCTACTACATGTGCAAGTAGGTAGAAGATATTTGTTTTTATAGTGAGGTAAAAGCTAATGACCAATTTTGCTTTAAGTTGCTGCACTTGAGAGGAGGTAAGGTGCAACAAGCCAAGCAATGCATTTGGGAGATGGTCAAATTCTTGGAAGGTACACAAATTTTTTTAAGAGTTTGGGAGAGACAATGTAGTGGGATTCTAAAGCATGTAGTCACCATTACCATCAAAGGGTCATATCATAGCAAGATATATCCATCAAAAAAATTGAAGAGGATTGCTAAACATATGCATATGATTTGGGGTGTGAGGGATGATGACAATCCTACCTTTCATTGCCTAGAGATAAATCCAATTCTAGAAGGATAATAACAACTTGAAGAAAGGTAAAATATTGTGAAGTGGAAAGAAATGCATGTATTGTGACATTATGGCCACTTGAGCTTATGTCGTATTCTGATTACAAACTTCGACATCCACCATGTTTCTTGGATGCACTAAAAGAGCTGAAGTTGTATGTCAATTGTAGATTTTTATATCCATCATATTTGTTGGATGTATGGAATCTATAATCGACATAAATGGGTCATTGTTGAATTTGAGTGCACAATAAACATGGGAATGTTTAGTGCTAAGGTGTAATGTTTACTAAGAGTTTTTATTATGGCGTGAAGTTGGGAAAGTTAACTTTAGCCAACAAAGAGGTTGCATGATAAGCATCAGGTTTGTTTGACTGCTTTCATGGCAATATTTTGTTGAAAAAGAGAGGTGTAGTAGGTGCTGAAATATATTATGCAATTTTTCAAAGAGAATCATATAGTGTGGAATGGGCATCTAGATTATCTAGATATATGTTGCATTTTTAAAGTAATGGTGGTATTTTAGATGTTGAGGTTTTATGTGTGTTACAAAAGGTTTGAATCTTCATAAAATTCCATCATTCTTTTATTATATGATTTTTTAGGATTGGTAAATGGATTATTATGAAGTTAATTTTTGTGTGACTTAGAGTGGAAATTAGTGTTAAAAATTCATTAGTTTTGATACTAGTGGTATAAGGATTACTTTGTATGTGTGAGTTTATTGCTTGGTGTGTTTGAGCTAAGATGAATAACTTTCTTGGTGTGTATGAGTTGATATGGATAACTTGTTTGACATGCCTAATATTTTAGTTCACTTAGCATATTTAAGATGAATAGAAGATATTGTGGTGTGTATGAGGTGAGAACTACATGGCCCTAGTGTTGATGCATCCAAGAATTCACTTAGCATATTTAAGATAAGTGGAAGATATTGTGGTGTGTATGAGGCGAGAACTACATGGCGCTAGTGTTGATGCATCCAAGATGGGAGCTTTGGTGTTTATGATGAATAGGTGAGTGCAATTTGATTGGAACATTTGGATGTGCATCCTCATGCTTCGGCACATAAGTCAAACTGACCATTCAATCCTACTTGAAAATGAACGCAACTAATGCACATGCATATGAGATAGTTGATTTGAGTCACTAAAATGACCAATTATTGTATTTTCCTAAAGAGGGAAAGATGGTGGGCAGGAGGTGGGTTGTAGGGGCGGGAGGTTGGTTGTTCACTCATATAAAGATTTTTAAAAACTTTGGAAGAGTGGGTCATATGTTGGTTAGATGCTCTATGAGTGGACCATATGTTGTTAATGTCAGGTGCTCTTATGGGACTGGAAACACATATATAAGTTGTTTTGTGTGTTAAAATAAATTTGGACTCCAAGTATATGTGTCAGTGAAGATTGGATGCATCTCTTACACTAAAAAGCTCTTGGATAACTGATGAAATTGGTTTCTCATCCAAGATGATTTCACCAAGAAGTTGAATGTGCCATGTACTTGAAGGACTTACATACTAATAGTTAATATGGTTAGGTACCCATGTATTGTGGTCATTGGTTGTTACTTTTTGTCTACTTCTACAAATTGGTGATGTCTACATCAAGCAAGCTCATGATTTAACCATATGATTTTTTTTTGGGTAAGGATCATCTTCAACTCCTTGGGGAGAAAGTTACAAAGGACTAGATGATGATGAAGACACCCACTAGAGATCATTAAGAAGTACTCATCAAGAGGGAGTGTTGGAATTATTGTATCTTCGTCTTATAAATCAATGTATGATAGTTCATCGCATGTGAAGAATGTGACTTTTATTGTATTAGGAATTTGTGGTGTAAAATTTGTCTCTATATGAGGGACCTTCTCGTGTGCTTTTAGGAGGTTGTTATATTTATATGGATATGAAAATATTTTGTCCAACTAGTTGATTTCTATTTTGGTGTGGTTGAAAATATGCATTCAACACTTTATTAATGTGTTAAGATAATGTGTCTATCTTAAGACAACTTTTGATGTATATTTATATGTGTACAATTATTTAGTCAAGTAGAACACTCAACATAGTTTTTTGGTGTGTAGAAAAAACACATGCTAACCCACTTGTCTATAGTTTCGAGGGAGATGGTTTAAATAAAGTATCACGGGTAGGATTGAATGAGTGAATGTAGGTGTGGGTGTTTGCGCTACCTTATATTAACTACACTCTAATTCATGTAGGAATATTGCCATACATATTAACTCCAATATCATCCATGAGGAAGTGGAGTAATGACAAGACCACTTGAGATGGACAATAGAGGTTGAGTTGGTCCCAATGTTTTACAAGATAGGGGGACCATAAGAATTCCCTTATGGAGGAGAATAACAAGATTGGTCCAAAACTTATCCTTCATAGAAAGCTAAATAATATGTACCTAGTAACAAGGCAATTAATACTATATGAAGTGGGATATATGCCATTAAATCTAAAATATCTTAAAATTAAAATTAAATATATACCCTGACCTATATAACATTGACCTGGGAAATATTTTGGGGCCTGTGTGCCCATGTATATACGTGTTTTAGGAATTTTTTCCTATGTTTACATGTTTTGGGGCCAAATTTCCTATGTGATTATAGGGGAGTGTGCCTATGTGCTAAAGGATATAGAGACTAGCTTTATAAATATGTAATCACATGCATATTAAAGAAATACGCAATTGTTGCAGACCAAGTCAGGAAAAAGAGTATTGGGGATAGGACTCCACAATTGGAAAAGGGGCTAAGGGCTAAGTGATGAACAGATTAATCCTAGGGAGCTAAGCCACTATTAAAAAATGTCTCAAGCCAAAAAATGACATGTTTTTATCCTAAGTCCATAAGTTGGATTCATGATGTACCACCTGTCAAAAAGGGAACATGAACATAAAATGGGGAATTTTAGTGTTATTTCATTCATTCCGTTCATTCTAATCATTCAATTTTCCATGAGGGAACTTGGATAGTTATTGAACTTCCGAGTTGAGGAAGATGGGTACAACCTTCTGAATTCGTGACATTTTTAATCCTAGATGGATTTGGCTATGGGATAGGTTTTCCCCATTGTGAAGCTAGTAAGGCACTTGAAAACTCTTGAGGATAGTTGGAAGTCATGGAAGAAATAAGACTTTGAGACACCATTGGTAACTCTAAGCTAGGAGCCCTGGAAGGATTATGTAATAACTTGATGGAATGCAAGTCCAGAGAAGAGGGTGCATTGGCTTGGGTTGTGTAGGATGATGAGGGATGAGATACTATTTGTTGGAGGTTACTGGAGTCAAGTACCTTTGCCTATTAATGTGTTGGAGTAGTTGTCGACCATAGTTGGCTTAAATAGCCTTTAGCCTCAATGGAGTCTTAGCCCTAGTTCGTGGGTGACCCATTTCTCGAGGATTATGGATAGTGTAACCTATGACTACGTGAAATGTCTAAAATCTATAGTGAATTTGTAAATTACATACTATATACAAACAATGTAGGTTATACTAGAATGATTAAATATAATATGCATTGCAGGATGGTATCCCAAATATATGTAGCATAATCACAAATCTATGTAGCATAATCAAATTTTTTTTTGGTAAATTACAAACTTCTGTGATTCATAATGATTGAAAACTTTTTTTGGAATAATCACATATCAATTATTTGGTGTCAATGCTTCAAACCCACTATTTAGATTCATCATCACAACAAATATGAAGAAATTAATCTAACAAAAGAAAATAAATAGAATTGAGATGCTCGAGAGAGTTCCAAAATAATAAGTTAGAAAATCAAATCAATAAAAAAATCGAACCACTAGCTACCATAATGGTCAAAATTTGATCTAAATGTTAAAAACAAAATATCAAAATAAAAATAAAAGAATAAATTTAGATCAAAATCGTACCAGATTATCCGTATGACAACCGTAAACCTAAACAAGTTTCCATTCATTTGTCGTGGACCCGTGACTCCACCAAAAGTAAACTTATAATTTTCGTTTGGTGTTGGACAGCCCTGACAGTAGATGTAGCCCTCGGTGAGCCTTATTTCCCAGTCCATCGGCCCATAAATGCACCGAGGCAGGAAATTCCCACCGTAAAATTAAAGCAGTACGTCATCCTACGATGGGAATTTCGTGCCTTGGTGCATTTATGGGCAGATGGACTAGGAAATAAGGCTCGCCTATAGCCCTCAAATGTTAATGTTTCCTACCAAATCAAAATTTTAGATTTGTTGTTATCCTCCCATCTCATTCTCACCAAACTCACAGCACATGAGACGGACGTTATCCTCACGTATCCATTGAGTTTTATTACACAAGTGAGAAAGCCACATTTGATGTTAATTAAAAAATCCATAAATAAATAAATATTTAAATGAATAAATATTGTATATGTATTTCATCATGTATTTATCTTTTATTAAATGGTTCATATCTACATTTTATTATTATTTATTTATTTTTAATTAAAAATAATACAATATTTTTCTTTTAACAATCTATTTTTTTTTTATAAAAAATATTTTTAATATAAAAAAAAATTATTAATAGTTGTAATCTAATTATTGCATGTTTTGAGATGTCAAATTTATTCAAAATAAGACAAGAATTTGTTGGAATTACAAGTTTGAGCTATTAACTTTGCACATTCCATGTACTCCAAAATGTTTTTGCTAAACTCAAGAAAAAAACACCACAAATTAGAATGATTCTATATCACCTTAATAATATCATATTCCAAAATAATAACATCTATCTAAGTTTTGAACAAGACATCGATAGAAACCAACAATTAAGTCAATGCAAGACTAATAACAAATATTTCGATACTAAAAATTATATTATACAAGTTTTAAATACTTTTTATTTCTTTATATTTTTATTTATTTATTTATTTACTTTTCTTGAATTAGGTTAAGTGTAGGTTTGACAAAGTATCAATGTTGAATGGAAGAACGATCTACCCACCAGTGAGATGCTATGATTGTGCGAAGCTCGGTTGAGCTTGGATGCCCCTTGGGATAGTTTAGTTTATGAAAGGTGGCTCATATCCTCAACCCCTCCCCATGAGATTGAACATAATATTATATATAATAGGGAAAGGTATTTTTTGGTTCATATTGAGGCTAGAAGAGGTGATGGTTCCTATTGAGTTGACGATTGTTGTGACAATGTTTTACAAGAACGTTATTGCCAAAATAAGCACTAAGGGCTGGTCAAAATAAATTAAATGCAATATCAAAGTCAAGCAAGGGTGCCCCTTATCCCCCACCCCTTTTGGCATATACATTGATAAGCTAAAGGACTGTTTGGAATATGCAAGTTGTGTTTGACCCACGGTCATTGGTATAGTCATAACTCGTCTCCCTTATGTTGATGATATTGTTCCTTTGGCAAGATGCCCTCAGGATGTTGACAAAAAACTAATAATCCTCTAATATTTCTATTCTAATATGGGTATCACTATTAATACCAACAAAACTAAATTCATGATAATTAAATCAAAGAATATCACCTATGATACATTTATATATCATAACAACTACTTGGAGGAAGTGCCTTCATACAACTATGTAGGAATCAACATCCATGATAAACTAAGTGACATTATAACATGGACAAAAGGATAAATAAGAGTTTGAAAACTTACAATGGGCTTTAAAACAACTATAATTCAACATATCTTTGGATGTCGGATCAAAAAGGTCTTCTCTTTGAGACTCTCGTGACTATTATTATTTTATATGGGGGTGAGGTATGGGTTCCAATATATCCAAAAAGTCATGGAAAAAGATTGACAACTACAAAAAATAGTTTATAACTTGCAACCTCAAGATTAAAGGAAATACTCCCTACCCCATCCTCCTTATTGCAGCAATCCATTTCCCCATTGAAAGCATGACATCTTATCAACAAGGTAGCCAAGAGGTTTCCTAAATTTTTTCAAATTTTATCCAAAACCCCCACCTTATGCTCAAGCAAGAATGACATAGGGATGCCCATGCTTGGTTGGAATTATATTGAAAATATTTTTACTTCCAAATTTAAAAAAAAATTGTAGGGCGATAAAGAGGTAGAGGGAAAAAGGAAACTAAGATATTATAAGTAGGTGATCAACCCCATCTTGAAAAATAAATAAACTAATTCCCAATCAGCTCCCAAAATGCCTTGGGATAAAGTACTTTGTCACTTATGTGATTCAAAGAGAGTTGAACATGAAAAGAACTTTCTTTTAGATTGTCCATCTTATACTAATATTCACTCTAATTTTCAAAATATTGATGACACTACCAACCTTCTTGTCCTTTAAAATCAACAAAACTAGGGTGATGGGGGAATGCTTCTCACACTTCCTTTTAGCATAAAATTAAAATGCTAAAGAATTCCAACTATTTCTCATGGTCTTAAGGTCTTGTAAACCATGTAGATCTTAGTTGACATTCATCATCATCAACTTGTAGTTTCCCGGGCTATCCCAAATCTCAAGTAGTCTTGTCTAGCTTAGTTTTAGAACAAATTTAAAATGCTAAATAATTTTGACTAATTTATTACCTTCTTAAGGTCTTGTAAACCATATAAACCTTAATTGACATTCAGCATCATCATTAATATCAATTAAAAATTAAAAATAAATAAATAAATGAAAAATACATAATTAAATATTTTTTAGACTTCTATAATACGTATCTTATATGTTCTATTTACATTTATATTTAAATTTTATTAAATTTACTATATTCATTTATTATTTATTTTTTAATTAAAAACAATATATATTTTTTAAACCATTTAATTTATTACATTGATTTATTATTTTTTTTATTTTTTAATTAAAAATAATATAATGTTTTTAAACCATTTAAAATTTTTATCTTCTCAAATTAAAAACACTTAAAAATATTAATGAGATATCACGTATTCCAAAAAAACAATATTGATCTCTAAGCTGAAGAGGGTGATTGTGCAGCAACAAAAAATCCATTATATTGACAGAATTTAAGCCATTATATTGACAAAATTTAAACAAAAAAGCCATTATATTGATAGAATTATAAACTAAGCCATTATATTGACCCGGCAGAAATTAAAATCATGTTCAACATTTGTGGCAGGATTGTTCTGAGTTAGCAAGGCATCTGAGTAGACCTCCTAAAACCTGGGCGAAAAAGAGAAGTTCTGAGGATGGTTCTGACACAAAGGGAAGGGGGTCTACCACCGCCTCTTTATTAGCAGCGATAAGTCATCTATTAGTAAATACCAATGCCCTACTAAGAGCAGTAAGACCCGTAGCTCATGCCATAGAATAGACTACCATAGTTACAGCAAAAAGGGATCGTGATTTTGTAGCAACAGAAAAGCCATTATATTGACAGAATTATAAACTAAGCCATTATATTGACAAAATTCAAGCCATTATATTGACATAATATTAAACTAAGCTATTATATTGACAGATTTTAATTCTAATGCAGTTGAAAAACTAACATAATATAGTTTTAAATTTGATTTAAAAAATTCAAAACTCTCCTTACTTCCATCTTTTAATTCATAGAAATGAAAAAGAGTAATACTAAAATTTGCAGTCTTCTACAATTTTTTGGACTTTCCATGAGTAGTAGAAATTAAGCTACAAGTTTTTTTTTTTCTAACTAGTCAATAACAAAACCAAATAATTTTATCTCCTTGGACTTTCCATTGAGTAAAAATTAAGTTGCAAATTTTCTTTTTCTAACCAGCCAATAACAAAACCAAATAATTTTATCTGCAAGAGACAATTAGAAGCAAAGAGAGATCACATGCAAGAGACAATTATAATCAAAGAGAGATCTAACTGATCATATGCATAATTATTTCAGAGGACCACTCACACAACTGTTATATATTTAGTAATAAAATATGGGTTTGTACTTATTGGGATCTCGACACTTACAGTTTCAGCTCAACTATATATGGCTAAAGAACTAGAACCAAAGTGGCGTCACAATATCCCAACTGTTCCAAAGGACTATTGTCATCCCATTGGTTAGCGTTTAGATGTTGGAGTTTGTCTTATTCACCCAAAATGTTGTTTACTAGCTTTGGTTTATCTAAAAATTGTTTTGTAGCTCCTCCATATGGTCTTTCTGATATAACGATATCATGTACATATGGAAAAGCTTGGTATATATTATATAACGGACTTTAGTGGTATGGAAATCCTGGTAACCTGTAAGAGAGCCATTTTTTCAGTGCCTCTGATTTTGTAAAATATGCACATCTATTTGGCCATCTCGACCTTGGTAAGATAATATTTTTTAATCCATCAAAAATAAATATGAGGACATGTTGGGCTTGTTCAGGAAAAAAAGGTAAGTGCCCCAAATGTCTCAAGCATCACATGGTTTCAGATGTCAACGTCCCTGTGAAAATAATGCTTATCAATTTCTTCTCTGTAATCATATCAGTCATTTAACACAACTAAGTGACTACAGTCATTTTAACACAACAAAATCTTGGAGGGTGAATATGCCACTTCCATTTTTAATGAACTTGGAATTAAGAAGACATCACAAAATAACAAGGGATATGACACTGATCTAAAATTCAGGTTCCAAAGTGAAGAAAAAACTTTGAATCGATAGGACGACAAACCTGTTTATCGGGTAAGGAAACATCTGAGCTACTCACCATCAAATCTGGTTTTCTTGATATAGAATTGGACTTGGATGGCCCATTTCTAAGAAAATATCCGATAATGAAGAGAAAAACCTAAACTTCAATGATAAAATTTGACAAAACCCCAGCAAAATATGCCACAACTAAAGAAAGCATTCTGACAGAAGAGGCAGAGGACTCTATTGAACAATACCAACGGTTGCCAAAAGCCAAAACAAACAATGCAGAAGGGAAATAGCCACTGATTTTCGATAGAATCAAAATGAAAACAACAACTCAGAATTAGATGAGGCCTCAAATGTCAAATATAAAACTGACAGAATCACACAGTGAAACTAATAACTGATCGAATTATAATATGGTGCTCGTCGTGGTTGAGATCCAGTGCCTGCAAATCCAATTGAAGCACCTTATATTGTGGTTTAACATCTTTATCCAGCATGAGCAACAGACACAATCCCCCAGCAGCAACAGATCGAGACCTAGAAGCAAAGGCTCATGGAGAAGATCTAAATACGGATCCAGACTTTAGTGAGCCAGATTCTCCTCAACATCCCAACCTAATGCCTCGGGTTCTAGTTTTTCCCTCTGGCACAACCTGAACAGAAGTGATGAGAGCCGAAGTGGTTAACATGGCTTAATAATGAAAAATATTAAATATAATGAAATAAAAATATGAAAGTTTTAAAGTAAAGATTGCATGGAAACCACGTGCTTTCTTTGACAATGCCCCCCAGCATAGCAAATCTGTGGCTACTACTAATAATGGAAAGACTCCACGACCCAGTATAGTGAGTAAGAACCGAATGAACAATTGTTTCATTGTAGAGATAAAATCGATGCTACTGAAAACCATTTCTAGTCGCATGAGAGAGCCCAATTAGGAAGTTAGGGCTGGGAGGTTGCATCTCTCTTTTGATAAACTAGAGAGGCTCTGCCGCGTTTGGCCAGCCTCATCCCCTGTATTTTGAAGCTTTCGATAGTTATTGCCCTGTAAAGGTAGGTACTGTTTTTGTCATTTTATTCTTGCTTTTGTTATTTAATTCGTGGGTTTGCCAAGCTTATTCATACTAAAAAAACAAAAAAATTGTAGTAGATTAAGACAAGTAGATTTAATTTGCAGTAGATTAAGTCAAGTAGATTTGAATTCGAATAAGACAAGTAGATTGCAGCTACCCAATACATGCATTTGGGGTTTGGATTTAGCAAACTATTTAGAAACTGGACCGTGCTAGTGGCTAGGTTGTTGAAATACCCAAAATGTATGATTGATGGGTTTCTGACTGGGATAATCTACGGGACCAAGGAGTACCAAAATTGTCAAAATTTTCCTCTTTGGGCTGCTTTAGTGTCACACTCATTTCTCATGTACTTAGTTGTGGGTCACAGGGGACTGCACGATCAAATGCATAAGAAGATAAACATTGATGATCAGAGGGAAGGAAGGGTTTAGACTTTTGGAAGGTGTTAGCCACCTATAAAATTTGTTATATCAAAAGGTGGCTAAATCATTTTTGGAGCCTTCAAGAAACAATTTTTATTGAAAAAATTTGTTATCTCTTAAAGACTCATGAAGACATCATGCCTTTGTTCAAATCTTCATTTCTGTTTCCATTTTTTACTCAGAAATTATGCTGATTTCATAGAGAAAGGACTGCTGCAAAACACCATTTTTCCGTTCCTTCCACCTCAAAACTAACCTTCATCTTACCTTCTCTTTTCCTCATAAAATTCCTCTGTTTTCCATTTTTTTTCCATTTTTCTCCTTCATAAAATCCTCTTTACAAATTTGAAAACTCACTTTTAAACTTTGCCAAAACCCCCAAATCCATCAGAAACTTTGAAAAATTTCATAAAAATAAGTATTTTTTACTATGGGCTTAAGCCCCTTTGGGCTAAATCCCAATCACTTCCCCACCATATGCCTTGGTGTTGGAACCAAGTGCTAAAGCCCTTTTGGTGCTCATCGCATCGGAAATAATCAAGATGCACAAGTCTTTTTGTTGAGTTAAGACCTCTGATGCGATTAGCCCTTTGTTTATAAACCCCTGATATTAATGTTGTTTCATATAACCATAGAGCCTGCATCGAGCGCTTAGCACTTCATATAAACCCATCTCCGATGAAGTTTTTCTTTGTAAATACATAAAACCCATTTTTTCCTAAGTTTTCTCTAAAACCTTCCAGTTCATGTTATTATGTAAGAAGAACCATTGATCTTATGAGTCAATCAATGGTAAACATAATCTCGCATCGGAGATCTGTTAAATGGGTAGATTGAAAGACCTGAACCAAAGTTTCGATGTGATTGGCCCTTATACATATAAAGCCCTGGGCCTATTACTTTCCATATAAACCAACGACCCTGTAGACGGGCGCCAAGCCACATATATATAACCCGCCCCGAGCCATAAAACCTTTGCATCTCATAAAATTTTGGGTAGTAAAGGGTTTTTGCAGGTGCATGTTTTGAAACAATATCCACCATTGATCTGGAATGATCAACGGGCTGCACAGTATCGCATCGACAAAATTCAAAGGGCGCATTCCATGTTGTATTTACCTCTCCCTGATTGGCGATCTCCTGATCAATCGTGAGCTATTGATCTCCTCCCCTCCTTTCTAGATCCGACAGCCCTCATTTGCTCCAATCATAAATCCTTTCTTTGCCTTTTGAAAGCCCTCTGATTCACTCCCCACCGTCGATCTGATCCTCAGATCGACGGCCAGCGCTAAATTGCATCGGCGCCATTCAAAGTTATTCCCCCGTTGATCGCATGCCTCCGATTGCATCTGGACCGTCCACGTGTCTAGATCAGACTTAGATCGACGACCAACGCTAAATCACATCAGCACCATTCAAATTTCTTCCCCCGCCGATCGCATGCCTCCGATTACGTCTGGACCGTCCACGTGTCCAGATCAGATGGTCCAGATTGCGTTTCCCGACTTTGGTTAAATTCATGCACCCCGCTTCATAATGTTTTTGGCCAATCCACAATCGTTGATCTCTACAGATCAACGGCCCTTATTAACCCTTTCTCTGCCTTTGTATTATTTCATTCAACCCACAGATCACATCTCAGCTGTTGATCTGTTCCATCTAATGGCTCATATTAACCCCGACAGGTCCGCCTCCTGTGGGTCCTGCCTCGCTCCTCCCTGAAACCTCCAAAGCAGTTTTTACCCAATAACTCAGGATTTCCTAATTTTTGTTGGTTTGTGCAGGATTTACAAGGTTTTCAAATATTTTAAAGGAGAATGAAGGTCGAGGGTGATGACCCTCTGAGTTTTTATTTTCATTAGAAAATCTTTTATAGGGTTCCACTTCACGTCTCATCAATGCTTCATGGGCATTGATGCCATATGGGCCCTGTGAACATCTGCACATCAACAAGACACAATATGATTAAATTAAATCAAAGAGTATCAGTGTGGAAGATCAAAGACCACAGCAGAATTAAAGACTGAAGACTGTTTTCACATTTTCAGTGGATTATGGCTAATATCGGAAATCAAAAGCCTAATCCACTGGATTAAAACACAATTAAAGAAAATCAAAAATATCTATCAAACAGAAAGGTCCCCACCATCACAACAAAGGCCAATTGATTCCTCTCAGCTACCCCAATGACACCTGTAGCCTCAAAGAATTCAACAAGGGCCGAGTTATTATCAGAAAATTAGATATTTGCCTCAACGCAGCCGAATATTTAATTCAACCAAAGGAACTTAATGCAAAAAATATCAGCAGAGTTATTACAACATGAAACAGAGCCTTAAAGTCAATAGAAGCTCTCACTGAGCTTAATTCTTAAATGTAAAACAATTAATACAGACAGAACATCTGTAATATTCTCCACTGAGCCCCTCGAAGGCCAAGAAGCATTAATCTATATAAATTGAGCTGTGAATATATTTTATTACATTCCACCTCCTCATTTCTTCTTTAAATACTTCTGTAGAAGATGAGACAAGGGGGTTGCAGAACTTTGAAATATACTTGTGCTCAAAACTTCTTCTTATAAATAGTGTTCAAAGGCTCTTGAAGCTTTGTTTATGATAGAATAGTTAGGCTGAGAAGTGAAGATGATTCTTGAACTGAAACATTAGACCTGAAGACTGTAACTGGTTTGACATCAATAACAGGCTGTTTCTTGGGATCCTAGTTTATTTCATTGGTGAAGTGCTTCTTTCTTTGTAATTGTTTTTCCTTTTGTGTATGCCATATTGTTCATTATTCTTTGATAAAGAACAACAAGCATAGAGTTAGGACCTACTATTTACAGTATCCTTCTCTCACTGATAAGCTTTATCTCAATGTTTTCTTCTAAATTGTTTATTTAAGAATGATTCAATACAACTTAAACAGTTAGGAATGATGGTGTTCCCTCGTCCTACTGTTTGCTTTAAACATTGTTCTCGGATGTGATTTTCATTATTTTCTTATTAGAGTTAGACTAGGAAAGTTTATGGTTTGCCCTGTCTCCTAGTTCTTTCTTCAAAGGTAATTCTGAAAGTTTCCCTAAGTGTTGGCTGAAAGCAGACTAGGTTTCAAAGTACCTTATCTCAAGTTGCATTTTGTTTCTCTTATGTGTTTTTCATACTTTCTGAAGGTAATCATGCGGATTACTGGATTAATTGTCTATTGAGTTGCTTTAATACGAACTTTCCCAAGAAGTCTATGGTTAGCCTTGTCCTTGGTTGGTTTTAAACAGTTACTTAAGAGGCTTTTCGTGCTTGGACTGACTATAAATCCTTGTTGAAATTATTATCAGTTTCCACCCCTCCAACACTTTATTGTTTCCATCCCATCTTTTTATCTTAAATGATCTTGTGATATAGATGACTTGCCCCTTGAAACACTCTTGATGTTGTTGCTCAATTAAACCGTCTTACGACTCCATAGCCCAATGGACTAAAAACCGGCGTTATATCTATCTTCCAGCTAAAGCTTGTTCTGATTGCTTGCAACTTCACACCTTTGAAACTCTTTCCATTTAGAACTTTCCACTCAAATAATAATCATGCTCAACCATCCAAAACACACAAAAATCCTTGGACTTCATAACTAGCCTGATATCATTACCCAAAATCTTTAAAGATAAATCCATCCTTGCACTTATTGGAGAGATCCCTCTCCGGATTCAGGAGGGCTAGATCCTAGAATCCCAAAGTGGTTGAAATAGTGTTTCTCCTTGCAGTTTGACTTTTCCAATCTTGTAGATTACAGGGAGCTAACATTTCTGGCGACTCCGCTAGGGATCTTTGATTTTTTTTCAGCCTAGGTACCTCTAAGACCTCAAGAAACCTTTGATTCAAAAACATTGTGTAGTGAGTCAAAAGCAACCTCTTCAAGCATTACCAAACCGATGGTAATCATGGTAAAACTTGTTTGAATCAATGACAAACTAGGCAAACCCTAGGATTCTCATAAGAGTTTATCTAACCTTGAAAGATCAGCTAGCTTAGCCCTAAGCATAGACTGTATTTGTCTCATAACCGTAGCTAAGTTTTGAAACAGATTTAGGAGACTCTTAGAACCAATAGGACTGAAAAATAACTCAGAAAACCCAAAAATATTTCAGATTGGTATTTAATAAACATGGTGGTGGACCATAAAACCTTTTACCTCCAAACGAGCTAAAAACTTCCACTTAGCGACTCCACAATCCTAAACAGACCTTAAGACTCCACTGGGAAGACCCCTAATCTTTGTAACATCATTTAAACTTAGTTAGAGGACTGTAGGATTAAAATTTGTGTAAAACAGATCAGTTAACCTCTTAAAGACTGTCATATCTAGTTGAACTTTTCTTGTTTAGTAGGGTCTGAAAAACACAACATAGTGGCTCCTAGAAAGGTTCATACTAGAGCTTACCCTGACCCTAACCCACCTGAGATATTTTATAACCCTGAAAGTATACTAAGGAAGTCTCCTGAGATTAAATTTTCAACTGTTTTCAGATCACGCTTGAGAGCAAATTCAGTTCCCGAAAATATTGCAGCTCTACAACAATCACAAGTTGACTTAGCAAATCCATTTAGAACTAGGTCACTTGATGATATAATTTAGATAGACTCTGAGTCTTCACTTTCATCACCAGAAACAAGTGAACATCCTGGTAGTAGAGAAACAACACCGCCTGATTTACATTTCCTTCACAATTTAGGTTTCTCTCATCCAATATCAGCTTAGCAATCTATTCCTGCTCCATCCACATATGTTTCTCATACATCCACTATCCAAACCACTCCACTCCAACCCACTTTCCCTCTTGCTAATCCACCTCTTGTAAATCCACCCCCACCACATATCATGGCAGCATGGTATGCTCCCTTAGTCCTTCCTGTTCCCTTGGTCAATATTCTACAGGACTATTAATCCAAAATACCATTATATGATGCCAGTAATGCTACTACTGCATCACAACATGTGGATAAGATGAACGACTACTTCGACAGAAATGAAATTGATGATGATTCTGTCAAACTTAGATTATTTGCTCATAGTTTGGGGGCAGAAGTAAGAAAATGGTTTAAAGGCTTAGCCCCCCATAGTATTAATGATCTCCAAACCTTCCATCAGACATTCTTAAACAAATGGGAAGTGAAGAAGAATCCTCTCCAAATAATTTCTGATTATAATAACCTCCACAGAAACACTGGGGAAAGTGTACAAGCTTACTGCACTAGATTTAACAGTGTGTACAATTCACTTCCGCCAGATCTAAAACCTCCACAAGGCTCAGCGTTAAACAAGGTTCCTGAAGGGTTTCACCCTGAAATGGCCTATCATCTACGAGAAAGATATCCTCTAACCCTTGAAGATATGCAAAAAGGAGCTCTTGCTGTGGAAGTTAACTTAATGGAGAAGAGAGCCAGAATGAAGAATGAGAAGAGAGTGTCCTTTAGAGAGGAAACTACACCTTCTACTTCCAGCTCAAAGATGGAAATAATGATGGAGGAGATGATGAAGAAAATGAGCATTCTTGAGAGAGCACAAGCAAGTCAAAACCAAATTTCTCCTCAAAATAGAAACCAGAACCAGAATTAGAATTTTAGAAGAAATCAACCCCCAAATAAACCAAGGGAAGATGATCAACAGATCACTCCTCCCTTTCATCAAAACTATGTGAGTGAGGTTGAAGAAACAGATGAGCAAACAGAGGAAGATGATATCAACATGTTGGGGGTAGATAATGATGACTTTGAGGTTCATTATGATAGAAAACAAGGTCTATACACACCTTATGATGACAAAAGAGATGATGATGAAAGTTATTATCAAGACATGGAAAATTTCATCATAAAGTCTTAAAAAGAATATGACCTTCGAAGTAAAACCAATCAAGAAACTCCGAAAACCAAAACCTCTGACAAATCTTCACAAAACAACGTTGTAAACAAACCCAAAATTGCAAAACAGAAAGACAAAACAGTGGCTGGAAATTCTGATAAAGGTAAAGGGAAAGGCACTCAAAAAAATCAAAAACAAAGTGCAGACCTTAGTAGTGTTAGCACCTCAGCTAATACTCGTGTTAAAACAATTTTTTCAAATGTACATAGAGCAAATCAGCAAACAGAAGTTGCTGATAGAATGGCAGCTAATAAAGCTGAGACAAGCATCTCAAAGAATCAAATTCCTTTTAGCTTGGAGCAGGAAATTTCCAAAATTAAAATCTCTGTTCCTCTCTCTGAACTAGCTGCCCAAAATGTATACAGAACCCAAATTTTGAAGGCTTTTAACATAGAGGAGAATAATGACACTGTCAATCTTAACGATGACTAGCCAGAGCTTATTTTTGGTCCTAATATTGAAGGTAAATATCAAGAGGGACTTGTTCCTCCATCTTATGTAAGTTTTAACGTTCATGACAAGATTTTGCATAACACTATGCATGATTCCGAGGCCTCTCACAATTTAATTCCCAAAGCTGTAATGGAGTGCATGGGTCTAGGAATCACCAGACCTTATAAAGACCTTTACTCCTTTGACTCAAGCAGAGTAAAATGTTTAGGATTAATCAAATATCTCTGCGTTAACTTAGCACAGATTCCAGCCAAATGCTTAGTCATGGATATTGTTGTGGCTGATGTGCCCCCAAAGTATGGAATGATGTTATCACGGTCTTGGGGAGCTAAGTTACAAGGAACTATGCAGATGGACATGACCTATGCGACCATCCATGTTTCCAATCAGACAAGAAGACTTTACAGGGAGTCCCATATGCAATATACGGTTACTAGTCAAGATAGACCACAAAACTCTCATATGTATTCTGTAAATACGTGCCTCGATTCTTTTATCCTGTTTAACGATGAATCACTCACTAAGAAATTACTTTAACAGAATTAATGGCCAATAGAGAGTAAGAGTCAAACACCACAGAAGTGTTAAAACAGTTTGTTGAACCTTTAAACTTTAGCAAACCAAACCCAGGTCTTGAGCTACAAGTCATGCGTCCTTTGCTTTTAAACCTCGACAATCAAGAAAGTAGCCCTCAACACAATGAAAAACCTGAGGATTTAAAACAAGAAGGATGGATCATGGCGAATGTGTTCCTATGATTGATGAATTATTGGATGAATTACATGGAGAAATTTATTTTACCAAGTTGTATCTTTGTTTAGGATATCATAAAATTAGAATGAAGACTGAAGATATTCCAAAAACAACATTTCGAACTCATGAGGGTTATTATGAATTTTTGGTCATGCCTTTTGGCCTTACCAATGCACCTGCTACATTTCAAGGGTTGATGAATTCCACTTTCAAACCCTTAGAAAATTTGTGCTAGTATTTTTTGATGATGTACTAATCTACAACAGGTCTTGGAAGGATCATGTTGAACATGTTGACAGGGTGCTCAAACTATTGCAGGAGAAACAATTATATGCAAAAACATCCAAATGTTTCTTTGGAGTACAATAGGTGGAATATCTGGGTCATATTGTATCTCACGAGGGTGTTAAAGTAGACCCTAACAAAATTAAAGCCATTAAGGAATGGAAAGTCCCTACAACCATAAAGCAGTTGCGAGGATTTCTCGGGTTAACAGGGTATTATCACAAGTTTGTTAAGAATTATGGGAGAATAGCAGCACCTCTAACAACATTATTGAAGAAAGAAGCATTTTCATGGACTCCTGAAGCAACTAAGGCCTTTGAACATCTTAAAGAGGCAATGTGCCTAGCACCGGTCTTAGCTACGCCAGACTTCACGAAAACCTTTATTGTGGAATGTGATGCCTCAGGAAATGGAATTGGTGTGGTTTTAACGCAAGAAGGAAGACCCATTGCTTTTGAAAGTCGTCCAATCAAAGGAAAGTATTTACAGAAACCTATTTATGAGAAGGAAATGTTAGCAACACTGCATGCACTAAATAAATGGTGAACTTACCTAATGGGAAGACACTTCAAGGTAAAAACTGATCATGATAGTCTTAAACACTTTTTGGAACAAAGAATATCTTCAGAAGAGCAGCAAAAATGGGTCACAAAGATGTTGGGTTATGACTTTGAAATAATCTACAAAAAGGAAAGCTTAATGTTGTTGCAGATGCACTCTCAAGAAAGAATGAAGAGGTGGAAGCATTGCTTTGTGCCATTTCTATTATCCAACCAGATTGGATAACCGAAGCAAGAGATGAATGGAAGAAGGGAAAAGATGTATGGACACTCATTCAAAAGTTGCAGCAAGATCCTAGTACATCTGATACATTTAGTTGGAAAAATGATTCCTTATGGTACAAAGATCGTTTATATCTTTGTAATAATTCCCAACTAAAACAAAAGATTCTTCTGGAATTGCACACTTCTCCTTTAGGAGGACACTCAGGATTTTTAAAAACTTACCACAGGGTGAAGAAAGAATTTTTTTGGGATGGCCTTAAATCTGATATTCAAAAGTTTGTGGCAGAATGTTTGGTTTGCCAGCAAAATAAAGTTGAGACAATTAAGACCATGGATCTTCTACAACCTTTATCCATTCCAAGTCAATGTTGGGAGGAGATTTCAATGGATTTCATCACAGGTTTACCTAAGTCCGAAGGAAAGAGTGTCATCATGGTGGTAGTTGATAGACTTACCAAGTATGCACACTTTTGTGCATTATCTCATCCATTTCAAGCAAGTACAGTTGCTACTACATTTATGGACAGAATTCAAAAGCTACATGGAAGCCCAAGGGTTATTGTGAGCGACAGAGATCCCATTTTTACTGGAAATTTTTGGACGGAGTTATTTTCTTGTCTGGGTACTCAATTAGCTCATAGCTCATCTTATCATCCTCAATCTGATGGTCAAACTGAGATAGCAAATAAATTTTTGGAAGGATATCTTCGTTGTTTTGTATCTGATAAACAAACACAATGGGTCAAGTGGTTACCTCTTGCTGAATGGTGGTATAACACTTCTTTCCATACTACAGCAAAAATGACCCCATTTATGGCACTTTATGGATATCATCCACCATCCATCACATCATCTTTAAGGGAAAATTCGAAGGTTCAAGCAGTGGAAGATCACATCGAGCATCAGCAAGAAGTTCTCCAACTATTAAAGGATAACCTGAATTTGGCACAAAATCGAATGAAACAACAGGCAGATCAACATCGCAGCGAGAGAAGTTTTGATGTAGGAGATTGGGTATTTTTACGGCTACAACCATACAAACAAATGTCCTTCAAGCAAGCTAAGAAGGATAATAAATTATCGCCAAAGTACTATGGTCCTTACAAGGTGTTGCAAAATATTGGTACTATGGCATACAAATTGGAGCTTCCTGCTTCTTCACGAGTGCATCCAGTTCTCCATGTTTCATGCTTAAAGAAGGTTATAGGTGAAAATATTCCAGTTCAAACAATATTGCCAGAACTTGATGAGGAAGGAAAAATCATATTGGAACCTAAAGCGGTCATGGAAACAAGAACTCGACAGCTACGGAATCGATCAATTTCAGAGTATCTCATCAAGTGGAAGAACTTACCCACTGAAGATTCTACATGGGAGGATGAGAATTTTATACAGAAGCACCCGGAGCTACTCAAGCGTTGAGGACAACACTTTTTTTGAAGTAGAGGGGCATGTTAGGTCCCTATATCACTACTATAGTCCCTTATTATTGTTAGTGTAAATCCCTTATTGTTATTATTGTACCCTTGTAACCCCCATTTTGTTATTATTGTGCCCTTAAATTATTATTGTTAGGTCGGCTAGGATTACATTGTGGCCCACTAGGATTACATTATGGCTCCATGGACTCCTATATATAGAAAGGAGGTTTTGTAAATTGTATCATCCAAGAATTGTTCATTCATGTAATGTATTGGAGGTTGCCCCCTCGAAGTGGCTTATTTCTAAGGCGTTGATATCTCTTTTCTTCTCTTTTTGGAGCTAGTTTCCCAACATCCAGCGCTAAATCGCATCGGCGCTATTCAAAGTTCTTCCCCCACCGATCGCATGCCTCCGATTGCATCTGGACCATCCACGTGTCCAGATCGGACGATCCAGATTGCATTTCCCGACTTTGGTTAAATTCATGCGCCCCACTTCATAATGTTTTCGGCCAATCCACAGCCGTTGATCTCTGTAGATCAATGACCCTTATTAACCCTTTCTCCACCTTTGTATTATTTCATTCAACCCACAGATCACATCTCAGCCATTAATCTGTTCCATCTAATGGGTCATATTAACCCCGACAGGTCTGCCTCCTGTGGGTCCTGCCTCGCTCCTCCCCGAAACCTCTAAAGCAGTTTTTACCCAATAACGCAGGATTTCCTAATTTTTGTTGGTTTGTGTAGGATTTACAAGGTTTTCAAATATTTTAAAGGAGAATGAAGTACGAGGGTGACGACCCTTTGGGTTTTTATTTTCATTAAAAGATCTTTTACAGGGTTCCACTTCACGTCTCGTCAATGCTTCATGGGCATTGATGCCATATGGGCCTTGTGAACATCTACACATCAACAAGACACATTATGATTAAATTAAATCAAAGAGTATCAGTGTGGAAGATCAAATACCACAACAGAATTAAAGACTAAAGACTGTTTTCACATTTTCGGTGGATTACGGCTAAGATCAGAAATCAAAATCCTAATCCACTAGATTAAAACACAAGTAAAGGAAATCAAAAATATCTATCAAACAGAAAGGTCCCCACCGCCACAGCAGAGGCTAATTGATTCCTCTCAGCTACCCCAATGACACCTGTAGCCTCAAAGCATTCAACAAGGGCCGAGTTATTATCAGAAAATCAGATATTTGCCTCAACGCAGCTGAATAGTTAATTCAGCCAAAGGAACTTAATGCAAAAAATATCAGCAGAGTTATTACAACATGAAACAGAGCCTTAAAGTCAATAGAAGCTTTCACCGAGCTTAATTCTTAAATGTAAAACAATTAATACATAGAGAACATCTATATTCTTCTCCACCGAGCCCCTCGAAGGCCGAGAAGCATTAATCTGTATTAATTGAGCCCTTAAGATCTTTTATTACATTCCACCTCCTCATTTCTTCTTTAAATACTTCTGTAGAAGATGAGACAAGGGGGTTGTAGAACTTTGAAATATACTTGTGCTCGAAACTTCTTCTTATGAATAGTGTTCAAAGGCTCTTGAAGCTCTGTTTATGACAGAATAGTTAGGTTGATAAGTGAAGATGATTGTTGAACTGAAACATTGGACCTGAAGACTGTAACTGGTTTGACATCAATAACAAGTTGTTTCTTGGGATCCTGGTCTATTTCACTGGTGAAGTGCTTCTTTCTTCGTAATTGTTTTTCCTTTTGTGTATGCCATATTGTTCATTATTCTCTGATAAAGAACAACAAGCATAGAGTTAGGACCTACTGTTTACAGTACCCTTCTCTCACTGATAAGCTTTATCTCAATGTTTTCTTCTAAATTGTTTATTTAAGAATGAATTCAATACAGTTTAAACAGTTAGGAATGTTGGTGTTCCCTCGTCCTACTGTTTGCTTTAAACATTGTCCGTGGATGTGATTTTCATTATTTTCTTATTAGAGTTAGACTAGGAAAGTTTATGTTTTTCCCTGTCTCCTAGTTCTTTCTTCAAAGGTAATTCTGAAAGTTTCCCTAAGTGTTGGCTGAAAGCAGACTAGGTTTCAAAGTACCTTATCTCAAGTTGCATTTTGTTTCTCTTATGTGTTTTTCATACTTTCTGAAGGTAATCATGCAGATTACTGGATTGTTTGTCTATTGATTTGCTTTAATACGAACTTGCCCAAGAAGTCTATGGTTAGGCCTGTCCTTGGTTGGTTTTAAACAGTTACTTAAGAGGTTTTTCTTGCTTGGACTGACTATAAATCCTTGTTGAAATTATTATCAGTTTCCACCCATCCAACACTTTATTGTTTCCATCCCATCTTTTTATCTTAAATGATCTTGTGATATAGATGACTTGCCCCTTGAAACACTCTTGATGTTGTTGCTCAATTAAACCCTCTTATGACTCCATAGCCCAATGGACTAAAAACCAGCGTTATATCTATCTTCCAGCTAAAGCTTGTTCTGATTGCTTGCAACTTCACACCTTTGAAAATCTTTCCATTTAGAAATTTCCACTCAAATAATAATCATGCTCAACCATCCAAAACAAACAAAAACCCTCGGAATTCATAACTAGCCTGATATCATTAACCAAAAGCTTTAAAGATAAATCCATCTTTGCACTTATTGGAGAGATCCCTCTCCGGATTCAGGAGGGCTAGATCCTAGAATCCCAAAGTGGTTGAAATAGTGTTTCTCCCTGCAGTTTGACTTTGCCAATCTTGCAAATTACAAGGATCTAACAGAAGGTTCAAGCCTATCCCCATCCTGAAGGTGCAATGATAAAACCCTTGAATTAAGGGCCAGGTTCAAGCCTACTGTAAGAAAGTCAGTGGTAACTACTGAAAGAAAGAACCATTCGTGTTAACAACCCAGTTTGAATACAGGCCGACTCACCATAAAGAAATACCGACTCACCATAGAGAAAGAAGTCACGAGTTTGCAGAGAGAGACCCACTAGAATTTCTATTACCTACTGTTATAAGTTGCCTCTGTGGAATCATTCACTGATTCAAGGCTAGCAAGCAATGTGGCGTAATATTTCTTGCACCAATAAATGCTGGCATAATGATCAAATTATTAGACTGGAAGGTGACACTAAAGATTAGAGAGATTTCATACTTCATTGAGCTCACCTCACCCTTCTATTTGTGCTCGGCCTAGCTTGGTTGCCTCCTAAACCTCCTTCTCGTCTGAGTTGGAAAGTCCACCTTTGATGGCAACTAACTCTACTAATCCTGTCCACCAATGTGTTGGGAGTTCGTCTGACAAGTTGTACAAAAGGAACATGAACAGGCGTGGGTGGGCGAACTACAAGGTAAGAAGCAACAGCATCAACAACATCTTCAATATTGTATAAGCAACATCAATAAGCATCTTCAATAAGCGGGATCAAAAGCACCCAAAGATCGGCCAAAGAGATAGCAACAGTTCCTGAAAACTCTAATGAATGAGACTGTGAAGGAAAAGTATAGTAATTCGAGTCTTTCTAAGTGAAGATAGGTGGACGGGCAGTGAAGACAAGTGGGTGGGCACTGCCATGCAAAGTTTCAACAAATGCCTATCTTGTAATTGGACACCGAGACAATTAGTAATAGTGTTGCCCTCCACACTTTGCTTTATTTTTATAACTTAAATATATAGCCCCAACAACCTAACATTTAATATCGGCCAACTAATGCTAGAATTAGTTTGAAATTTTTGATTATCGATAGACACATATAAATATAATACAATGTTAGAGCCTCCACGCCTCGGGAAGAGGCCAATAAGACTGCAAATCATTTTATTGGTGGTCAGAATTAATTCATGAATTTGATTGGTTGTTAAAATTTCATATAATAAAAACTTAGGTTACTTGCCATACATAATAATACAGATTAATGTTAGCCATACCTTTTCGATTACTATAGGGGCCAGCCGCACGTCAGGGTCAAATTTTTTCATCTTTGGGCTGCTTCTGTGTCACACTCATTTCTCATGTACTTAGTTGTGGGTCACAGGGGATTGCATGATCAAATGCATAAGCAGATAAACATTGATAATTAGAGAGAAGGAAGGGTTCATACTTTTGGAAGGTTCAGGCCTATCCCCATCCTGAAGGTGCAACGATACAACCCTTGAATTGAGGGCCAGTTTCAAGCCTACTGTAAGAAATTTAGTGGTAACTACTGAAAGAAAGAACCATTCATGTTAACAGCCCAGTTTGAATACAGGCCAACTCACCATAGAGAAAGAAGTCACGGGTTTGGAGAGAGAGACCCACTAGAATTGGTATTACCTATTGTTATAAGCTGCCTCTATGAAATCATTCACTGATTCAAGGCCAGCAAGCAGCATGGCATAATATTTCTTGCACCAATAGATGCTGGCAGAATGATCAAATTATTAGACTGGAAGGTGACACTAAATATTAGAGAGATTTCATACTTCATTGACCTCACCTCACCCTTTTGTATGTGCTCAACCAAGCTTGGTTGCCTCCTGAACCTCCTTCTCGTCCGAGTTGGAAATTCCACCATTAATGGCAACTAACTCTACTAATCATGTCCACCAATGTGTTGGGAGTTATTCCTACAAGTTGTACAAAAGGAACATGAACAGACGTGGGTGGGAAAACTACAATGGGCGAACTACAGGGTAAGAAGCAACAACATCAATACTCTGTAAGCTGCATCAATAAGCATCATCAATAAGAAGGATCAAAAGCACCCAAAGATCAGCCAAAGAGATAGCAGCAGTTCCTGAAAAATCTAATGAATGAGACCATGAAGGAAAAGTATAGTATTTCGAGTCTTTTTAAGTGAAGACAGGTGGGTGGGCACTACCATGCAAAGTTTTAACAAATTCCTATCTTGTAATTGGACACCGGGACAATTAGTAATAGTGTTGCCCTCCACACTTTGCTTTATTTTTATAACTTAAATATACAGCCCCAACAACCTAACATTTAATATTGACCAACTAATGCTAGCATTAGTTTGAAATTACTGATTATCAATAGACACATATAAATATAATACAATGTTAGAGCCTCCCCGTGTCGGGAAGAGGCCAATATGACTACAAATCATTTTATTGATGGTCAGAATTAATTCGTGAATTTGATTGGTTGCTAAAATTTCATATAATAAAAATTAGGTTACTTTCCATACATAATAATACAGATTAATGTTAGCCATACCTTTTTTATTACTATAGTCCCAGCCACTCGGCAGGGTCAAATTTTTCCCTCTTTGGGCTGCTTCAGTGTCGCACTCATTTCTCATGTACTTAGTTGTGGGTCACAGGGGACTGCATGATCAAATGCATAAGCAGATAAACATTGATGATCAGAGGGAAGGAAGGGTTCAGACTTTTGGAAGGTTCAGGCCTATCCCCATCCTGAAGGTGCAACGATACAACCCTTGAATTGAGGGCCAGGTTCAAGCCTACTATAAGAAAGTCAGTGGTAACTACTGAAAGAAAGAACCATTCGTGTTAGCAGCCAAGTTTGAATACATGCCGACTCCCCATAGAGAAAGACTGACTCACCATAGAGTCATGGGCTTGGAGAGAGAGACCCACTAGAATTGGTATTACCTATTGTTATAAGATGCCTCTATGGAATCATTCACTGATTCAAGACCAGCAAGAAGTGTGGCGTAATATTTCTTGCACCAATAGATGCTGGCATAATGATCAAATTATTAGACTGGAAGGTGACACTAAAGATTAGAGAGATTTCATACTTCATTGACCTCACCTCGCCCTTTTGTTTGTGCTCGGACTAGCTTGGTTGCCTCCTGAACTTCCTTCTCGTCCGAGTTGGAAAGTCCACCATTGATGGAAACTAACTACTAATCTTGTCCACCAATGTGTTGGGAGTTCGTCCTACAAGTTGTACAAAAGGAACATGAACAGACGTGGGTGGGCAAACTACAGGGTAAGCAGCAACAAACTACAAGGTAAGCAGCAACAACATCAACATCAACATCAATACTCTGTAAGTAACATCAATAAGCATCATCAATAAACAGGATCAAAAGCACCGGAAGATCAACCAAAGAGATAGCAGCAGTTCCTGAAAAATCTAATGAATGAGACCGTGAAGGAAAAGTATAGTATTTCGAGTCTTTATAAGTGAAGACAGGTGGGCGGGCAGTGAAGATAGGTGGGTGGGCACTTCCATGCAAAATTTGAGCAAATGCCTATCTTGTAATTAGACACCGGGACAATTAGTAATAATGTTGCCCTCCACACTTTGCTTTATTTTTATAACTTAAATATACAGCCTCAAAAACCTAACATTTAATACCGGCCAACTAATGCTAGCATTAGTTTGAAATTGTTGATTATCAATAGACATATAAATATAATACAATAAGACTGCAAATCATTTTATTGGTGGTCATAATTAATTCGTGAATTTAATTAATTGCTAAAATTTCATATAATAAAAACTTATGTTACTTGCCATACATAATAATACATATTAATATTAGCTATACCTTTTCGATTACTATAGTCCCAGCCGCATGGCAGGGACTAATAAGATCTAACTAATTGTTTAACAATGCTGACATCAATAGAAACCAACAACTATGTCAATACAAGATTGATAACAAAATCAATGCATAATAAAAATTAAATTATAAATGCTTTAAATAATATTACATATAATAATAAACGATATTCGATTAAAGAACTTTACGTATATGCCTAATAGCCTCCAAGATAGAATCTTATAATTTAAAAGTTTTAAATGGAAAAATGATGTGAAACCTAGACTACATGGTCCAAAAAGGCCATTTAGATTACAAAATCGAGTAAAATTCATTTTGCAATTAAATGTTACAAGGAAGTTTTTATAAATAGATATGGAATAAGACATTTCTCGACGTTTAAATGAAAAGTAACACTCAGCTATGGACCGTTTATGAGTGTTTATAGGTGGGAGTATATACACATTAGATGTTGTATATTGGAAATTTGTGGGATGTTGTATGTTGTTTATATTTTTTTTGGTTGATGGATTTTGGTTTGATGGTGAAAAGTGTGTTGTTAAGATTTTTTTTTTTTTGATGTAAAAGTCATCTGTTCCAATTACTTCAAAGGTAAAAATAATCTGTTCCAATTAATTCAAAGGTAAAAATAATCCAATCATGATAAAAATATGATGACGAAAACTTTTTAAAAACACTCTTTAGAATTTTAAAAACACGGTTTAGAAAATATTGCGAAGTGTGTTGTCTGGACAGAAAGACAAAGATTCCCATCTGGTTTTGAATTTTGGCGCAAACTATATAAGGGCGAGAAAAAATACGCTGACGACGGAATTGGGAATTCTATACCATTTTTTTTTTAACCTTTAAAATACAATTTGTGTAGGCTACCTGAATATGTATTTTTTTTTTAATAAGTTTGAAAACCAGAGAAATAATATGTATGTAGATTTACTGGTCAAATAACTGATTGAGATAATATGTATATGTATATAGACTTAATTGTCAAATAGCTGGCGAATCAAAATAAAAAATCAAAGCCCCTCAGAATTTGAGAATTCAATTCTAAACAAGTTATGCATGAAAGCTGCTCCCTATTTGGGGTTTTTGGTTTTTAATTGACAAAGGAAAAAAACAAATAGTAAAAGGTTTTGTTGCCAGGTGAACTTCATATTATTCCTATTGGAGATGATAGCAGCGACCTGCAGGGGATTACACGGTTGCTTTTCTGGTTCTTGTACGGCCAAACGCAGCCTAGCTAGGCATTTCCATGGATTCGGCTGAACCCGCCAAGAATATTGATGATCGAAAGGTCTGATTATCATATGATGATCAAAATCGTCGATTCAGCTATCACAACTTTTGAGCTTCTTCGCCGGCTTGGCCAGCTCTTCCACGCATTTCACGTTTGCCAGAGACTTAAATGACTGCGACTTGCCGGTGAAATAATTGGACAAACCCCTCCTGCAAATTAGGCAAACAAACCGTCCAAATCAACAAAAGATTGCAGCAGCCCCTGTTCGAAATTCAGAAAAGGATTTTCGAAATGAATCGATGGCTGTCATTAGACTTACTTTCGAGAGGGGAGGGTGGCCCTCAGAGACTTCATGTGGAAGAGAGGGCCGCCATTGCCATCGGGCGTCGGTGGAGACGAGAAATTCCACGAAGAATTGCTGCTGTCTGTGAAGTCCTCTGAGGAAGCCGTCGAATCTGGTGAAGAAATATGAAAACAAGAAGACGAGGAAGATAAATTGCATGTTGACATGAAGCGCTCTTCCGCCATTGCTGCTCGCAAGGAAAATAGGGTTTTGAAATGAGTCAAAATCTTGAATTTCTGTCACGGAAATTCTGTGTCTTTCTTTGTGCAAGAACTGAAACTGAAATTCTCCTCTTGCCAGGAATCCTTTTAGGTCGTTTTGTAGCGGGCGGCGACAAGGACAACTCAGCCAATGTCCACAAAAATTGCGCCACGTCAAAACCTCGCGGGCGGGGCACTGTTCTTGCGGCAGGACATACCCTTGTCCACGATAAGTGAAGGCTCCCACAAGCGGTTTTGGACTCCCCGAACAGCGGTCTCATCGTTCGCATCTGGCGGTTTTGGCAGCCCTATCCGATTGGTGGAAGACCCAACCTGCCACGTCGACAAGGATGTAGCGTGATTTTATATGTAAGAGGATGACTTTAAATTTAGGTTATGTTTATGCTCGGTCGGCGACGAGGATTTAATGCGGATAAGAGGGCGTCATCCACAACATTATCTAATTCCCAGTCAACGGCATTCGTACAAGTGGGACCCATGGCCAAACTCAGCGCTTCCATTCGTGAAGTGGTAAGGGATTCTTATCCACATGAATAATGAAATTGTCATCCGAAAAGTTGTCCACCGTATCCACATTTAAACACCTTTTATCATGTATTTCTATCTGTCCCCTCTTTGTTACACCACAAGCCCAACGCGTGTCCTTTGCCCTTATCTCCATGTTGCTGGTTATATAAGAGAAAAGTGTAACATGTAAAGTATATGTATCTTGTCGATCAATTAATTATATTATTGGCATATTTTTGAAGTAGGAAAATGTAACATCAAAGTCAATTAGGGTGAGGATGTTCAAAGGTGTGGGATTTAAACACCTTTTATCATGTATTTTTATTGGCATTAATTATATCAATTAATAATATTTTAAGCAGGGGAAGAAAATAAGGAAATGCAAGTGGTTAAGTTTTGATTATATGTAAATGTATTGAATGTAAAATTAACAATTTATTTAGAACAAATTTGGAATGACAATTTAGTGTGTGTCATTCAAGTTAGAAATTATACTTTAGAAAAGAATGCATAAAATATTATAATATTAATTGGTCAATGCTAAATTAATAGTAGTTAATAGGCAAATCAAATCCTAGAGTCTTGCTTCTCATATTTTAATAAATTGAGATGTGAAGTGGATAAACACTTGCATAAGTTTTGGTGGATAGTAAGCACTAGTAAGTTTACACATTTACAATTTTGCTCCTACATAAGTGTTGAGGGAAATATAAATAATGGTGGGAAATAATTCCTGTTAATTATAGTTATTTACAATCCTATAGTTTTATTAATGCAAAAAATTTCTTAAATTATGGTGGGAAGTGATTGATGGTAAATATAAACTAATTTTAAGAATTTTAAATTTAACTATCAATAAGTAATAAATGGATGATAGGTAGCCCACACGGTTAGCTCAATTGGTGGAATCTCAGTGGTTACCTTTCCTATTGAGAGGTCACAAGTTCAATTATCTTGGTGCTCTCAGGGTCAGAAGTGATCCCTTCAGGTGGAAATGCTTGGTACGAATACATAGTGGTCACTAATCTCCAAGTTCTCCAGGTCTGTGAATCCTCCCGATCTCCAGGTTCGTGATCCTCCCTACCTGGGTTCCATTACCAACATACAAATACATAATGGTCACTAATCTCCAGGTTCTCTAGGTATGTGAATCCTCCCGATCTCCAAGTTCGCGATCCTCCCTACCTGGGTTCCATTATCAATGATTCTTCCAATCCTCCCTACCTGGATTCCATTACTAGGAATAATTTTTGCATGAAAGAGAATCGACTTACCTAGAGTGAGTTTTCAATTGAAGTAGCTAGCATGGTACAATAAACTACTTTATAAAAAAATGAATTATAGATATTTAATGGTATTTAACATAGTATGTATATAATAATCTAACTATTTAAATTATGTTATATAATTTTATTTAAATTGATATTTTTTTAAACTCTATTTTAAAATTCTATCTACATTTGTTAAATGTGTTGGATTACAATGAAATACATTTGTATATTCAGGGGCCTTAGACAAGGTTGTGCTTTGTCCTCACTTCTCTTTATTTTGATAATGAACGCTTTCAGTAAAGCGAAAAAAAACCAAATCAACAAATGGCTCCATTGAAGGATGCCGACTCTCTAGGAGATGCAATATTTCCTATCTCATGTTTGTGGATGACGTTCTATGCGTTGAGGCGAGTAAACTCTCAAAATGAGATGTCTTTCATAAGATTTTTGAAGCTTTTTGGCAATGTTTATGGATTGTGGAATAATAAAGATAAAACTGAGTTGATCACAAATGAAGTGAATGACCCTGTTTCTCTCAAAATTATTGGGTTGTTTGGTGTCAAAATTAGAGCCATGACATCTTGATTCAAATATATTTTGGATGTGAATATGCTTGATACAAATATTCCATGGACATAGTGGCCATTGATCTCCAAGGTATGTGAACCACATATATTTAAGTCAAGAGGGTGTAGCTAGTGTGGTAGGGAGGATTTCACTTTCTTTTCATATCACTTACAGAATTATTAAATGTGTTGGATTAGAATAGAAAACATTTTATTATATGACTCTCATCATCATATGTAAAAATATTGAAATATTTTTATAAATGATATTGATCAGACTATAAAATTATAAAATGGACATATTTATTCAATACACAGTGTAGTATTTCAAAAAAGAAAAATTAATATATTGTATGGATTTTTGTTAAATTTAAGATTTTTTATTTTATATATATAGAGTCATAGTTAAAAAATTTATCATTTCTTTTTTTTCATTATTTTTATAAAATGATTTAAAATTTTACCATTTTTAGTTACCGTTTTTAATAAAATAGTTTAAATTATTTAAGTTATTTAGGTTGGATAATTTAAAGGAACAAAATTTTTATTTTTAAATTTTAAAATTTAAAATTGAATAATCTAAATTTATAAAATAAAAAATAAAATATAAAATATAAAAACATCAAAAATAATATTTATTGCCATCACTAAAATTGTCAAAGACATATACGCTTACTTGGAACACAATTGCACATGAAAACAATTGAAGGAATAGTAGTGATTCACGTCTCCTCTGTTTTCATTTAGAGAGTTGAACAATATAAAACCTGATAAAGTACAAGTGGTCAAATGCGGTCAAATGTTTTTCCTTTAAAAATATAAGACGAGACTTGCAATGTGTGGTGTATTCTTATAAGCTCTAGACAAGTGTCCAAAGTTCCCAATTTGCATAGAGCACTTTTCTCTTATATATATTTTTGATGTAATTATTTATATTATTAGTATTTGTACCAAAAGGGTGTAAAGACATGTCAATAGAAGTGTAGATGAATGTACAGTGACGTAGAGTTAGTCAGCATTCTGTCATAAGATGCACCATTTTGCCAATTTTGGGTGCTTTAAGGAAATTTCCCTAAAGCACCCATAAATTTCCAATATTGTGGCTCCAACTCAAGAAGACATTTCCTTAAAGCACCCATAAATTATACAGGCACCCAAAATTGTTTGCCATACCAAAGCTTTAAGGAAATTTTATTGATAAATTCCTTTGCCTCATTAAGATGGCCAACAAAACTAAGGAGGTCAACCATGCAGGCATAGTGCTCCATTCTAGGAATAACATTATAATCAACACTCATGGAATCAAAGTTGTAACGAGCCTCTTCCACGAGGGAAACATGGTTACATGCAGAAAGGACACCCATAAATGTAATATAGTTAGGTTTCATTTCCTCCTCTTGCATCCTTCGAAAAAATTGGAGAGATTCCTTCCCATACCCATGTTGAGAATATCCCACGATCATTGCAGTCCATGATACAGTAGTGCATTTAGGAAGAGTGCAGAAAATTGTATATGAATCCTCTATGATTCCACATTTACCGTACATGTCAACATGACAGCTCCCACAAAAACATCCGATTCAATTCTAGTTTTTATTGTGTAAGAATGGACTTGTTTTCCCTGCTCCAAAGCAGCTAAACCTGCACATGCCCTAAAAAGGCTGGTGAACATGAGCCGATTTGGCATGTCACCATATTTATGCATGTGGTGAAAGAAACTCAGTGTAGCCTCACCTTACCCATGCTGAGCATATCCGACAACCATTGCAGTCCACAAGAAAATATATTTTTTTACAAATTTTCACAAAGTCATGACGTGCATCTTCTAGTTTCCCACATTTCAAATACATATGAACAAGGGAACTAGCCACAAATTTGTCTCGCTTGACCCCTATTATAAAAATGTGGGCATGAACCTGCTTTCCAAATTCGAGTGTGTTAAGGCTAGTACATGACCTAAGAACACTACTAAAGGTGAACTCGTTCGACTTCATATCTAGAGATTGTTCTTCGCGAAAAAGTTCCAAAGTTACCTCACCATCCCCATTATGTGCACAACCTGCTACAATAGCCGCTCCATGACAGAAAACCTTGTATCGTCATTTCATCAAACACTTGATGTGAAAAAACCAAACTCCCACATTTAGCATACATTGTAATCAGGCATTCCCTGTAACACCTCCAGTTTAAGGAATTTTTTATTTTTTTTCATTGTTATTTACATGGTTCGCTGAATACCAAGTTCAGAAATAGGGTATTTATTTCCATCTATTGTTATTTTTTCCTCTACCCCTTCAATATCTCCTTTAAATTTTAATATCTCTTTTCCACTATCCCTTCCTAATAACATTTAATATTCCCAATGTTTACATTACACCCATGTACATAAAATCCTATGCCCCTCTTATGGCCCCTATGTACATTCATCTCTTATACCACTTATATCACATATATCACTTATATGTCAATATATAACACATATATATAAATATATAAACCACATATATATATAAATATATAATTATATATAACACATATATATATATATTTCTTTGGATAAAATTATATTGAATGCGCATACACCTACTTAGATACTCTGCCACATCTCTCTTCATTCCTGGCCAGAACAACTTCTTTTTCAAGGATGTTAACATCTTCTGGTATCCTGGATGTCTTGCATAAGGCTGTTTGTGATATTCATCCAAAATTTCTCTTTTTAATGACTCTACATTAGGAATATACAACCTGTTTTTGTAATATAGTAGCCCTTTTTTATTTTGAGTGAAATCAATTTTATCCCTTTTCTGTAGTTTCACCAAGAGTGTTTCATAGTTTGGGTCTTGGCTTGCTGCTTTTCTCACCAACTCTTCTATCTCAATCTGGCCACTACTCCCAATACTGTTTAAATTTTGACAAGCATTCCTGCTTAATGCATCAGCAACTTTATTTTCTTTTCCCTTGATATGTTTTATGTCCATATCAAATTCACTTAAAAAGGACAGCCACCTGGCTTGCCTTGCATTCAGGTCAGTTTGGGAAAAAAAATATTTAAGGCTAATATGATCAGTCATCAATGTGAACTTTTTTCCCATAAGATAGTGCCGCCACATTTTCAGAGCATGGATAACAGCTGCAAATTCTAAATCATAAGCACTATAATTTTGTTCATGTATTTTCAGTTTCCTAGATTCATATGCAATAACTGAATTTTCCTGCAACAAGACTCCTCCCAGCCCTTCTCTGCAAGCATCTGTACATACAAAAAACTCTTTATCAGGATCAGCAATTTTTCATATAGGGGCTGAAATAAGTCTTTGTTTTAATTGTTCGAAACTGTTTTGACATTTTTCAGTCCACACGAACTTGACACCCTTTCTTTGCAAGGAAGTGATAGGATGTGCTATGGCAAAAAATCTCTCCACAAATCTACGATAGTAGCCTGCTATGCCCATGAATGACCTTACTGCTGAAACATCAGTTGGGACTGGCCATTCTTTAATTTCTTTTATCTTTTCAGGGTCAACTGCAAGGCCTTTTTCGGAAATAATATGACCCAAATATTGAATCTTATCCTTGTAAAATTCACATTTACTGAACTTAGCATATAGCTGATTTTCTTTCAGAGTTTGTAACACTATCCGTAAATGTTCTTGATGTTCCTCTTTGTTTTTGGAGTAGACCAAAATATCATCTATGAACACCAGGACAAATTTATCCAAATACTTATTTAACACACTATTCATCAGGCACATAAAGGTGGCCGGGGCATTTGTCAGACCAAAAGGTAGGACTACAAATTCGTAGTGTCCATACCTGGTTCGAAAGGTTGTTTTGCTAATGTCTTCTTCCTTGATTCTGAGCTGATGATAACTAGTTCTTAATTCAATCTTTGAAAAGACTGAGGCCCCTCTCACTTGATCAAAAAGATCATCAATTCTAGGAAGTGGATATCTATTTTTAATGGTCAACTTGTTCAGTTGACGATAATCAATGCACATCCTAAAAGTTCCATCCTTCTTTTTAACAAATAAAACAGGTGCTCCCCACGGAGACACACTTGGTCTAATGTAACCTTTATCCAGTAATTCTTGCAGCTGCATCTTCAGCTCCATAAGTTCTGGCGGACTCATTCGATAGGGTGCTCGGGAAACAGGTGTGGCTCCCGGCACCAGATCTATGGAAAAGTCAATTTCTCTTTTGGGGGGGAGATGAGGAATCTCCTCTGGAAAAACTTCTTTAAATTCCCTTACCACCGGTAACTCATTCAGCAGATTTTCTTCAGTCCTCTGTTCTACTTCTTCCACATGTACTGCATAAACTTGGTATCCTTTTCTAGCTGTTCTTTTTAATTGTAAGGCTGATATTTGTCTTATTGAAATGGATTTTGGTTTCCCTTTTAGTGTAAAAGGTTTCCCTTCTTCATCCACACAATGCAGGGTTTTATCCCAGCAGTTCATCAGAGCTTTCTTCTTTTCCAGCCAATCCATTCCTATCAACAAGTCATAGGATCCTAATGGCAATATGTTCAAATTTACTTCTGTTGGAAAGCCATTTAATTGTATTGCTGTTTTGGGCAATTTATGTGTGACTTTTCTCTTCGTTCCAGTGGCCAGCTGTACCAACCATGACTGCTGAAACTTTTCAGGTTTAATTTTACATTTTTCTACAATTCCAGGACTAATGTAACTCAAAGAAGCACCTGGATCAATCAAAATAGTAACAGGTAAGTCAGAAATCTTACCCTCCATTTCCACCATGGTTGCTTGATGTTCTGCTTGCCGATTTTCCAATGCTGCACTAATAGTTGGTATATTTCTGGCTATGTCATTTACTGTTGTTGCCTCTCGCTCTCTGCTGATCATATGCATATTTTGATGGGGGCAGTCCCTCATCATATGGGGTTCTCCACAGCCCCAACATTTCAAAGGTTCCTTCATTCTGACCATCCCTTCTTTTTTATTGTTCCCTTCAACTTGTTTTGAAGCCACTTGGGACTGAGCAGTTTGACTTTCTTTTGGTTTATTGAACTTTTTCCTCTGATGATCTCTACCAAAATTCCTTAAATATGCTGGCTTTTGTCTTTTCCCCTTGAACTCACCCTTGTTCAACCAGCTCTTCCCTTGTTCAGCCTTTCCTTTAAACTGTTGATAGCATAATCTTGCTTTTCTAACCGCTTCGTCCATTGTCTTTGGGTTGTCAAACTCAATTTTCTCTTTGTACACAATAGGCAAACAATTCAAAAACCTTTGCACCTTTGCCTTTTCTTCCCTAATATAAGGGACATATCTCAGTAAATTGGTAAACTTAGTGACAAACTCATCAATAGTGAGTTGTCCCAGCCTAAGTTCATGAAATTATTTAGCTTTGTAGTCATAGTAACGCTCATTCAAGTAGGGATTCTTGAACTTAACCTGGAAATCTTCCCAAGTAACTGTCTTTTCATCAATGGCATGCACCATTTTTGTCTCTTCCCACCACAGTGTAGCTTTTCCTTGTAGCTGATACACAGCTAATCTGGCCTTCAGATTGCTTTCATATTCATAAACTTGGAAATACTTAATCATGTTCAGTAACCAAGCTTCAGCATCTTCTTCCTTCTCCCCATCATAGGAGGGAGGTTTGATCTTTCTAAATTCTCCCTGCAATTCTCTTTTCTGCTTATGTTGATGTCTAGCTGCATCCTCATCCTCAGACTCATCCATCTTTCTTTTTCCAGAACCTTCGCCTTCCTGGCTGTTCCGGGAAGTTAGCTCTCTGATGAGCTTTTCCTGCTCCCTACTGGCTGATGACAACATGTCATTCTGGCTTCTTAGTTCAGCCAATTCTCGTTGCATCCTGTGCAACATAGCCATTACCGTGGCATTGGGATTTGGAGTAGCAAATTCGTCACGTAGATCCACATAAATTCCTCCCTCTTCAGCCATTTTAGCACCACTGTACACACTCATAACTTTTATCAGTAAAACAAAAAAAAAACAATCTCTACAATGTCCAATAACATTCAGAATTCAGTGAGCACAATAACGACAGCCCATTTTTTGCAACTTGGGCTGCGATACCATTTGTAACACCTCCAGTTTAAGGATTTTTATTTTTATTTTTTTTCATTGTTATTTACATGGTTGGCTGAATACCAAGTTCAGAAATAGGGTATTTATTTCCATCTATTGTTATTTTTTCCTCTACCCCTTCAATATCTCCTTTAAATTTTAATATCTCTTTTCCACTATCCCTTCCTAATAACATTTAATATTCCCAATGTTTACATTACACCCATGTACATAAAATCCTATGCCCCTCTTATGGCCCCTATGTACATTCATCTCTTATACCACTTATATCACATATATCACTTATATGTCAATATATAACACATATATATAAATATATAAACCACATACATATATATATATATATATATATATATATATATATATATATATAACACATATATATATATATTTCTTTGGATAAAATTATATTGAATGCGCATACACCTATACATAACATATATATATATAACCCATATATATATACACTTTGGTAAAACTAATTTGAAGGCGCGCGCATATATAAAACACTGCATGAAATATATATTCATCACGTATATCTATATCCTTCGAAAATCGATTACATCCTTCCAAGCAGGCATTTAGACTGAGGGTAAATGTAATGGCAGATATATTGAATCATCTATTTTGCATGTAATACATAGTATATAGTCAATTAACGCCTTATATATAAACAGAGCTATATATATATCCGTGTAGGTTTACCATCATACGATTTCGACGTTCGAATTACTGATATATATATGGTTCGGCATTTGATTTTCACCTGTAAATTTGGAAAATTTCCAAAAACGTGTCTAACCCTAATCATAACTTGTTATGCATTATTCACGTTACCTTCTTTATCAGATTGGTCGCGGCGTGGCAAATCCTTATTAGTTTATACTGATACGCATACCACCACAGATCATAATGTCGACAGTCTGCGTGTTGGCGTAAAACCTATACCCTCCAAATTCATTTCACCTGGCGACGATTTATCACTATAATTGTTTTTGATTTGAAACCAGCGCACACGCATCTTGTTTTCATACGTATAGTACTCAATACTCGTACTGTTTATGGGTTGTATGAGCCGCATAGCACAGTGTTGTGTTAGGCTAGTTTTGACGTGTGAGTTGGGTTATAATATTTCGCTGGTTTTTGTTTGCAGGAACAACGTCTCGCCCGTGAGAGGGAAGTAGCCAGCGGCGGTGTACATCGACCCCTGTCCAGCAAGAACTCGACGTGTGGATTGCTAATTGTCAGTTCGGGCTGGTGCAAGTACTGTGTGCGCTGAGCTCTAACTCTGGCAATTGTTAGTTCTAGGGTTAACTCAGTACCTACGTGCATACGATGCCATACCTCCTCTGCGCCCCTTGATATCACTTGGTACCCTCCTATCGACGTGGCTGGGGTTTCTCAATCGACATCGGGATTTTCTGAAGTTCTGGGACAGTGGGATTAGGGTTTCAAGTGTTCTTTTAATTGGAGACTCTTTTGTCGATCTATTTACCAGATCCTTCCTATCTTATTTTGGGGATACAGGGTCGTGGCCCTTCAACACTCCCTTGCCTGTTGTTGCTAGTGTACCCAGATCTGATTTCGATTACCCATTTATTTTCTCTGGTATTATACTTGACTCCCTTCGGCTTCTTCATCTAAGTTGCGATGTGAATCATGTGCAGGGAGGTTAAGTTATCTTGAGGGCGTTTGGTATCGCTGGAGGTTTCCAGCGTCAGGTTTCGCGTTTCTCTGAATCCCCTCGTTTTTATATTTCCTTACGTTTGAAGATCCTTACTTCGTTTTTATTTTATTTTATTTTTATAATACAGTATCTAATCATCTATTGTATGTTTGCGCAGAGAGGGTAGGAGGTCGGCGTCTCAGTCTGTTCACTGGAGGCAGAGATCTAGTCTGTCCTTTAGCGCATTTTAATCTTTGTTTTATTCTTACCATAGTTTTGCAAATCTGCTCGGATGTAACCCTAGTCGTATAGCTTGTGAGAGTTCTGGTTCATTAATTTATCATTTTTGCATTCAATACGTATTGCATGTGCCGAAACCTTTGCAGGCATTTCAAATGGCTATACACTGAGACTCTTCCTAAGCTATTTTTTTCTACGTCCGAGTGCGGGATCTTAGGTTTCTCCGCACCCATATTTGACAGTCGCTACACAACCGGCGTCCAAATTTCCTCGCACACCATATGGGTTTCTCGTTTTAATGTGGTTACCGTCGACACGACGCAAGGGTGGGAAGGAAACCCTACCCACAGGTAAACCCCTAATTTCTTTCTTCCGGTTGTAGCGATTTATGCATCAATTTTGTTGGTATGTGTTTTCACCATTCTGCTATCATTCGAAATCAACAGCTATCTGTCAAACTTACTCTATGGCTACGATTGTATATTTATGTTAAACTGTCTCAGCCGGCGAGAATCAAAAGCGTTTTGACTTGTCAGGTTCTAACGACTTCAATAGTTTTCCTTTCAATTTACTGGCGGTATTAACTAATGATTCATGCAAGGAAAGGGTACCGAAATATTATATCGGTCATCCACCTTACTTAACGAAAGTTCAACGCTTTTATTCCTACTATTTTAATGATGATAACATTCCTCCCGAGCGTAGGTCATGTCACGCTGACTTTGGGAGTTTTAATATAATACTTCTGGCATATAAAAATTATTTAAATCAGTTGCATGAAGCTCACACACAGCAAGCAGTCATGTCGTCGGCCATTACTTTTGATGCATTAATTCATAGTTTGGTTTCGGTTCATCTAATGTAGAAAAGGACTCGAAAATGCCGCGGCCTCATTTATGTTTGTTTGACGGAGAAATTATGTTTGTTTGACCTACTTTATGCGTCTCCATAATAAATATAATTTGACCATAACTCAACAGAACCCTATATGATTCGTATAGCAATCTTTTCATCTAACACTTTCTTTGAAATCGATATTAAAATGAGCTATTATTTTAGCTCTCGGTACTTATATTATTTTCTTGTTTTACTCATAAATACATGTATTGCAAGCAATATTAAAACGAGCTATTGTTTAGCTCTCGGCATTTATATTGTTGTTTTTGTTTTAAGTGCATATACATGTGTTATGTAATAAATTTGGTAGTATACCTTAAGGTTAATTAAATTCTATTGCTACAATTTTCCTTTCAAGGTTTAGAGGTAAGTTAAGGAATGGAATGTCAACTGGTTAAGGTGGAGCATCAACATCCAGCAGGTCTTTTAAACCCTTTGCCAATTGCAGAATGGAAATGAGACACAGTTTCCATGGATTTTATAACAGGACTACCTAAAACCAAATACCAACATGATTCTGTAATGGTGGTAGTAGACACTTTAACCAAAGCTTCCCACTTTATACCAGTGAAATCTACTTTCGGAACAACTCAAGTAGCGAATGCTTTCCTTAAGGACATAGTAAGGCTTCATGGAGTTCCCAAAGTAATTGTTTCAGATAGAGATGCTAAGTTTACAGCAGCATTTTGGAAAGGATTGTTTGGAGGGATGGGTACTAAGCTGAATTTTAGTACTGCCTATCACCCTCAAACTGATGGGAAAACAGAAAGGACGAACCAAATTTTGGAGGATATGTTGAGAATGTATGTGATGGATAGACCATCAAGGTGGGAGGAGTATCTGCATTTAGCTGAATTTGCCTATAATAACAGTTACCAATCTTATATTAAGATGAGTCCGTTTGAGGCACTATATGGAAGGAAGTATCGTACTCCTTTGAGCTGGAGCCAACCAGAAGATAAATTAATGCTGGGACCTGATGCCTTACAAGAGATGGAGAGAATTGTTAAACAGATACAAAGAAATATCAAGACAACACAAGATCGCCAAAAAAGTTATGCTAATAAGAAAAGAGTGCACCGAGAATTCAAAGAAGGGGATCATGTGTATTTGCGCATCAAACCCAAAAAGAGCACACTTTATGCTGGAAGTTGTGCAAAACTTGCTCCTAGATATTGTGGGCCTTTTGAAATTTTAGAAAGGGTGGGACCAATGGCTTACAAGCTGGCCTTACCACCCCATGTTAGAGTGCATGATGTGTTTCATATTTCATTATTAAAAAGATATGTGCATGATGCTTCTCACATAGTTGATTGGAATGTTGTACAGGTGGAACCAGAAGGGGAGTTTCTGCCAGAACCGCTTCAAATATTGGAGCGGGAAGAAATTGAATTGAGAAACAGAATAGTGGCCAGAGTAAAAGTGCAGTAGAAGCACTTTACTGCTGAAGAAGCTACCTGGGAAAGGGAAGCTGAAATGATGGAGAAATATCCATTTTTGTTTAAGTGAACTCTAGTAGTTTAATAACAACATCGAGGACGGTGTTTATTTTCAGAGGGGGAATATGTAACACCCCCAATTTCTGTGTTGAATTTGAAAAATTAGAGATTTGAACTTTAAATCTTAAGGGGAGTGGACCCCAAAGGATAATTATGGTGTGAATGTATTTGAATATTTAATTTGAGGAAATAAATAAAATTATTGTGCATTTTGACCAAGATGAGAATTAGAGATCACTTGCCAAATCCATGAGATGGATAAGGCAACAAATCCCCACAATCTTTCAAAAATCCTTGAAAGAAATTAATTTAGATTTGAGGAGGAATCTAAATTTCCCCAATGATGAGGAAAGTAGTTGGGAAGAGGTAAGAAAAGTTGGAAAAGCTGAGGAAAAGCATAAAACAGCTTTAAAGAGTCCCAAAATGGGAAGCCTAGGCTAAACAGGAAAGAAAGCATCCTGCTATTCTGGACGCAGAATTAGAAACATGCTTTGGGGAAATATAAGCTTAAATAAGCTGCTCCAAAACAGATCAGAGATTGATCTGTGATGGAGGTGATCTCAGCTCGGGGGTGAGTTCTGGGAGACAAAGAGGACTCTAAGGTTGGGAGGTTGGTCATTTGCAATAGTGGTAGGTTTCTGAAATTATCGTTAATTTTGAATTATTATGGTATGAGTTGGCTACATATAAAAGTAATTTGAATGGTATGATTGATTTTAGTACTACATTTAACAAAATCCATTCTAAGGCATTCACCTTCCAGATTCTGTTTAGTTGTAGACTAGAAATCTATAGAGTAGAAACCCACATAAACTTTAAACCAAGGTCGGTTTAAACCTGAGGGTACTTAGTCTCCATAGAAAATTAAATACTAACCTGTCTCATATAAAGGTGGAATTATATACTCATGGGTATGCTAGAGAAATATTGTAGCAGGACTGAAAATCACATGGTACATTAAAAGAGAAGTAAAAACCTTCGAAGATGTATTTTGAGTTCTTTCTAGATCCAGATGTAATTCCACTTTATAAAAGTGTTATGGCATTTATAGCAATTAGAGTGCACATTCCATTCCTTAACTTACCTCTAAACCTTGAAATGGAAATTGTAGCAATAGAATTTAATTAAACTTAAGGTATACTACCAAATTTATTACATAACACATGTATATGCACTTAAAACAAAAACAACAATATAAATGCCGAGAGTTAAACAATAGCTCGTTTTAATATTGCTTGCAATACATGTATATATGAGTAAAACAAGAAAATAATATAAGTACTGAGAGCTAAAATAATAGCTCATTTTAATATCGATTTCAGAGAAAGTGTTAGATGAAAAGATTGCTATACGAATCATATAGGGTTCTGTTGAGTTATGGTCAAATTATATTTATTATGGAGACGCATAAAGTAGGTCAAACAAACATAATTTCTCTGTCAAACAAACATAAATGAGGCCGCGACATTTTCGAGTCCTTTTCTACATTAGATGAACCGAAACCAAACTATGAATTAACAAATCAAAAGTAATGGCCGACGACATGACTGCTTGCTGTGTGTGAGCTTCATGCAACCGATTTAAATAATTTTTATATGCCAGAAGTATTATATTAAAACTCCCAAAGTTAGCGTGACATGACCTACGCTCAGGAGGAATGCTATCATCATTAAAATAGTAGGAATAAAAGCGTTTAACTTTCGTTAAGGAAGGTGGATGACCGATATAATATTTCGGTACCCTTTCCTTGCATGAATCATTAGTTAATACTGCCAGTAAATTGAAAGGAAAACTATTGAAGTCGTTAGAACCTGACGAGTCAAAACGCTTTTGATTCTCGCCGACTGAGACAGTTTAACATAAATATACAATCGTAGCCATAGAGTAAGTTTGACAGATAGCTGTTGATTTCGAATGATAGCAGAATGGTGAAAACACATACCAACAAAATTGATGCATAAATCGCTACAACCGAAAGAAAGAAATTAGGGGTTTACCTGTGGGTAGGGTTTCCTTCCCACCCTTGCGTCGTGTCGACGATAACCACATTAAAACGAGAAACCCATATGGTGTGCGAGGAAATTTGGATGTCGGTTGTGTAGCGACTGTCAAATCTGGGTGCGGAGAAACCTAAGATCCCGCACTCGGACGTAGAAAAAAATAGATTAGGAAGAGTCTCGGTGTATAGCCATTTGAAATGCCTGCAAAGGTTTCAGCACATGCAATACATATTGAATGTAGAAATGATAAATTAATGAACCATAACTCTCACAAGCTATACGACTAGGGTTACATCCGAGCAGATTTGCAAAACTATGGTAAGAATAAAACAAAGGTTAAAACGCGCTAAAGGACAGGCTAGATCTCTGCCTCCAGTGAACAGACTGAGACGCCGACCTCCTGCCCTCTCTGCGCAAACATAAAATAGATGATTAGATACTGTATTATAAAAAAAACAAAAATAAAAATTAAAAAATGAAGTAAGGATCTTCAAACGTAAGGAAATATAAAAACGAGGGGATTCAGAGAAACGTGAAACCTGACGCTGGAAACCTCCAGCGATACCAAACACCCTCAAGATAACTTAACCTCCCTGCACATGATTCACATCGCAACTTAGATGAAGAAGCCGAAGGGAGTCAAGTATAATACCAGAGAAAATAAATGGGTAATCGAAATCAGATCTGGGTACACTAGCAACAACAGGCAAGGGAGTGTTGAAGGGCCACGACCCTGTATCCCCAAAATAAGATAGGAAGGATCTGGTAAATAGATCGACAAAAGAGTCTCCAATTAAAAGAACACTCGAAACCCTAATCCCACTGTCCCAGAACTTCATAAAATCCCGATGTCGATTGAGAAACCCCAACCACGTCGATAGGAGGGTACCAAGTGATATCAAGGGGCGCAGAGGAGGTATGGCATCGTATGCACATAGGTACTGAGTTAACCCTAGAACTAACAACTGCCAGAGGCAGAGCTCAGCGCACACAGTACTTGCACCAGCCCGAACTGACAATTAGCAATCCACACGTCGAGTTCTTGCTGGACAGGGGTTGATGTACGCCGGCGCTGGCTACTTCCCTCTCACGAGCGAGACGTTGTTCCTGCAAACAAAAACCAGCGAAATATTATAACCCATCTCACACGTCAAAACTAGCCTAACAGAGCACTGTGCTATGCGGCTCATACAACCCATAAACAGTACAAGTATTGAGTACTATACGTATGAAAACAAGACGCGTGTGCGCTGGTTTCAAATCAAAAACAATTATAGTGATAAACCGTCGCCAGGTGAAATGAATTCGGAGGGTATAGGTTTTACGCCAACACGCAGACTGTCGACATTATGACCTGTGGTGGTATGCGTATCAGTATAAACTGATAAGGATTTGCCACGCCGCGACCAATCCGATAAAGAAGGTAACGTGAATAATGCATAACAAGTTATGATTAGGGTTAGACACGTTTTCGGAAATTTTCAAATTTACAGGTGAAAATCAAACGCCGAACCATATATATATATATCAGTAATTCGAACGCCGAAATCGTATGATGGTAAACCTACACGGATATATATATAGCTTTGTTTATATATAAGGCGTTAATTGACTATATACTATGTATTACATGCAAAATAGATGATTCAATATATCTGCCATTACATTTACCCTCAGTCTAAATGTCTGCTTGGAAGGATGTAATCGCTTTTCGAAGGATATAGATATACGTGATGAATATATATTTCATGCAGTGTTTTATATATGCGCGCGCCTTCAAATTAGTTTTACCAAAGTGTATATATATATGGGTTATATATATATAGGTTATGTATAGGTGTATGCGCATTCAATATAATTTTATCCAAAGAAATATATATATATATATATATATATATATATATATATATATATATATATATATGTGTTATATATATATATATGTGTTATATATATATATATATGTGTTATATATAATTATATATTTATATATATATGTGGTTTATATATTTATATATATGTGTTATATATTGACATATAAGTGATATATGTGATATAAGTGGTATAAGAGATGAATGTACATAGGGGCCATAAGAGGGGCATAGGATTTTATGTACATGGGTGTAATGTAAACATTGGGAATATTAAATGTTATTAGGAAGGGATAGTGGAAAAGAGATATTAAAATTTAAAGGAGATATTGAAGGGGTAGATGAAAAAATAACAATAGATGGAAATAAATACCCTATTTCTGAACTTGGTATTCAGCGAACCATGTAAATAACAATGAAAAAAAAAAAAAAAAAAAATTCCTTAAACTGGAGGTGTTACATTCCCTGCGGACATATATAGCTGAAATCTTGTTTTTATGACATGGGAATTGATCTACTCACCTTGTTTCAAAGCTTCTAAATTCACACGGAAACTAAGAAGGCTGGTGTAAGTGAACTCGTTACCATTAATACCTGTCCATTGCATCTGTTTAACTGGATTGATTTGTTGGACAATGGTGATTTTTTTCTTGAATTTCCAAGGTGGATTGAAAATTGAACCAAATTAAAACCTTCCAGTGAGCCCTTTAGGTGAAATAGATCTTGTGTTTACCAAAATGGTTCTATATCTCTCTTTGAATGTAGGGTGGTTGGCATTCTTGATTGTTGAAGTTTTCAACAAGAAACAGTGAAGGAGGCATCCAGAAACATCATCCTTGATCCTAGTTGGAAAATAATCACCTAAAATAGGTGGGGCCCACACAAGCTATTTTTAGGTGTATGTCTATTTTTAGACATGGTGAGTATATTCTATATGTAGCAGGAGGCTATTTGTAGATGGTTGGTCAAATGTGAAAAATAGATGAGATTCTATTTTTAGAAGATTGGGCGAAGTCTATTTATAGATCGCTAATCTAAAAATAGATGCATGTCGATTATTATTAGCCCTTAATAATAATCAGACTCTAAATATCAACTTATTCTCTTGGAGCACTTAATTTCAGTATAAAGATTTTTCAAATCAGCGGGCTAAAAGAATTACGCAATTCCTAGGGTTTACTAGAGTTCATGCATGGAGGACTCAGTTAGAACTGAAGTGGCAAAGTTATGATAGAGTTGGAAGAGTAGTTCATGGAGTTGTATTCAGTTTAATTCAGTTAGACTCAGTTGAGTTGGTTGTATCTAATCTAACTAAATGATACACTAGTGAGACTGGAGTGAATTAATTAGTTAATTAATTCAAAAATAATAACTCATTAATCAACTGAACAATACATCAATTAACTATAGTGCATGTTAGATCCAGTGGAGACCTAGTGCAGAGATAGGTGAAAGGGTGAGATATACTATCTGTTGTGACCATAGTGATGCATGGATTGCATCTACATATACATTGGAGTTTCCAATGATAATAACGTAGTCAAGGAGAGTGAGATTGCATTGAATTGGTCTTTGTAATCAGCTTGGATTGTGCAGTGGAGGTAGGCTATCAGGTGGCAAGAAATCAGTGCATGGATTTGCAGATTTCTTCATGATAGTGTGTGACGATTGATTGTACTGAGAGCTTGATGTATTAAGATTTGTATAAGATTGTTACATGATCTCCATGATACATAATATATGATAGTTGGGGTTTTTAGCTTCAGGCTTTCCCGTTAAAAAACTGTGTTATGTGCGATTGTTTTTATTTATGCTTTACATGTGTGTGAAATTAATTTTCCGCAAAATATTAATAGTGGAATGATTCAGTATCTTGGAAGAAGTTAAATATTGTTAGATCAGGAGATTCCAGATATATACATGCATATTTTATATAATTTCTACATGGTATCAGAGCTATGTTATAGATTTTCTACATGGAATGAGAGCAGGAATTTTTGGGTGCACGAGTTTGTAGAGAATATCTGAAATTTTTGGTGAAATATTTTCAGGAAAAAATAGCATATTTGGATTCCTTGCGAAAAAATACCCAAATTGAAAAAACAAGTCGGTCAAATCGGAGCTCGAGTGAAGGAGATATCGTCGATTTAAAATCAACTCTTTTGTTAGAAAATTTTGCGATGGCAGGACAATTACAATGTGCGCAAGCCAAGAATCTACATGCACTGAGGTACAAGATGCATGCAAAGCTTTGAGGAGAAAAGCAGAGGTTAGTGACTTGGTGGTTGAGAGGGAGCCTCTCAACATGCAGCCTGAGAAGCAATCTCAGAAGGTTGTGGAGCAGCCACAACTGGAGATGCAAAAGAATCTTTATAGATTTGATGTAGATGGGATTTCTACGGAGCTTCCTATTGTTGGGAAGTGTGAGAAAGCCATGCAATTGAAGCTTGAGAGGGAGCAAGATTTGCATGCTGGTAAAAGTGAACCTCTGGATGTGGAGCAACCATAAGATGAGGATCATGGAGTGGGAGCAACCACTCATGCAAAGAAATTTCGTGCCAGATGGGTAGAGGGAGTGGATGCAGCTATACCACCAGGTGAGAGGTGGGGCGACATGCATGAGTAATCCCAAGAGGAGATTTCTGTGTAGGATTCATTGAGATGGTGTGGATCTCATGAATTGAACCTGGCTACGAGGTGCTGACAGAGTAGCAGTAGCATGATCAGTTAGATTGATGCAGGCAGATCAAAGTGACAGTGTCGAATACTGGAGCACAGTTCAGAGTTGACAACAAGTGCAGAGTGCATGGGTGCAGAGTTCAATAACGCAGTGGTTCCTGAAGACATGTGTAGTAGCTAAGTAGAAGTCGAAGACTTTGATGATAGATGCATTAGACTGATTGAGTTGTTTGGAGCCTTTCAATTTCGGAAGTGTTGCAGCAAGAGTTGCAGAGCAGATGCATGAAGTTGCAGGGTGCTTGCAAAGGTTGCAGGGCAAATGCATGGAGTTGCATGTCACATGCAAATACAGTCCTTTCTTGTTGAGAGGGAGTGTTGAATTTTACAACAAGAAACAGTGAAGGAGGAATCTTGAAACATCATCCTTGATCCTAGTTGGAAAATAATCACCTAAACTAGGTGGGGCCCACACAGGCTATTTTTAGGTGTATGTCTATTTTTAGACATGGTGAGCATAATCTATATGTAGCAGGAGGCTATTTGTATATGGTTGGTCAAATGTGAAAAATATATGAGATTCTATTTTTAGAAGATTGGGCGAAGTCTATTTATAGATCGCTGATCTAAAAATAGATGCATGTCGATTATTATTAGCCCTTATTAATAATTAGACTCTAAATATCAACTTATTCTCTTGGAGCACTTAATTTCAATATACATATTTGTCAAATCAGTGGGCTGAAGGAATTACACAATTCCTAGGGTTTACTGGAGTTCATGCATGGAGGACTCAGTTAGAACTGAAGTGGAAAAGTTATGACAGAGTTGGAAGAGTAGTTCATGGAGTTGTATTCAGTTTAACTCAGTTAGACTCAGTTGAGCTAGTTGTATATAATCTAACTGAATGATACACTAGTGAGAGTGGAGTGAATTAATTAGTTAATTAATTGAAAAATAATAACTTATTAATCAACTAAACAATACATCAGTTAACTACAGTGCATGTCAGATCCAGGGGAGACCTAGTGCAGAGATAGGTCAAAGGGTGAGATAGACTATCTTTTGTGACCATAGTGATGCACGGATTGCATCTACATATAAATTGGAGTTGCCAATGATAATAATGCAGTCAAGGAGAGCAGGGTTGCATCGAATTGGTCTTTGTAATCAGCTTGGATTGCATAGTGGAGGCAGGCTATCAGGTGGCAAGAAATCAGTGCATGGATTTGCATATTTCTTCATGATAGTGTGTGATGATTGATTGTAATGAGAGCTTGATGTACTAAGCTTTGTATGAGATTGTTACATGATCTCTGTGATACATAATATATGATAGTTGGGGTTTTTAGCTTCAGGCTTTCCCGTTAAACAACTGTGTTATGTGTGATTTTTTTTATTTATGCTTTACATGTGTGTGCAATTAATTTTCCGCAAAATATTAACAGTGGAATGATTCAATATCTTGGAAGAAGTTAAATATTGTTAGATCAGGAGAGCCTAGATATATACATGCATATTGTATATAATTTCTACATTGATGGTTAGCATGCTTTCTATCGAAAATGACAATTGTTGTAAGAAGAATAGACATTCTAACTTGGTATATATAATATTTTTTTGTCCATGAGAGGGAGATGCAGTGATAGAATTAATTGATTAGATTTATTTGATAAAAAAATTGAAAGCATATTATTATAATTCTAGACATTATAATTTGTCAAAAAGTAAAATACAATTATAGCGCAACTGGCAGGGTCATCATAGTTATGGGATGAGGAAGGGTTTAAATGTGTTATCTAGAACTAAGAATGTCTAATGAGTTGAATACTGAAATGAACTTGTCACTTCCATCTTATGATGCATATGTTACACATATATTTTATCTCTAGAGTGGTTTTGATGATGCCAATGCGACAACTTCATAAATTTTTTATTGTTCTACCCTTATTGTATGGTTGTATTCCACATTGAGCAAAGAGTTAAAATCAATGTTTCATAGTTTTATGTAAGTGGAGAGAATTGAGGAATTTCAAAGGAAAAACGTTATGAATCATGACAACTGTTGTAGCATAATTTGACTCAGCTAAAAGTCAAGACAGGTTCTGAGCAATTCAAGGTTGTTGAGGAATACTTGTTAAAATTTCAAGAAGACATGCAACATGCTCAAAAGGATAACCACAAACTCAACGAGGATTCATCATCACATGTGCACTAGAACAAAAATCAAGGAAGCAACAACATTGGAGGTCCAATCTAAGCCAGAGGAGCATCAAAGAAGAAAAGTGTGCAACAAGGGTCAAGTCGGGCTTATTCGCGTGTAGAACAGTTCAAGAGTTCGGTCGATTGATGCGTTCAGTACATTGCACACAGGTCAAGGACGAGTCGTGAAAATATACGTACAAAACCAGTGTTCGGAGGCTTAATCGCAATCGCATGTGGAAGGCCAGATCACATATCGCAAATCGCAATCGCAAAGCTCAGGAGGAATAGAACAAGGTTGAATTGTCGAAATGCAAAATGTGATACGAGGACCGGATGCGATATAGTTCGAAGCTCGAATCTAAAGTATTTAAAGTCCATTCATGGGATCCTCTCGCATATCGCACATCGCAAGCTCAGAAGGGATAGCGATCATAAGATAACGGGATTCGCCGAAGTGCGAAGTGCTATAATGAAGTGGACGCGATGGAAGTTATCGCTAAAGTCTAAAGGTTTTTAAGTTCGGGTACATGGGTTTTTCCTTTGTAAAAATCGCATCGAAGGGCAAAAGCCGATTATAGCGTAGAACGTTGGAATGCTGAAATTCAAAGTGCAATAAGGGTCGGATGCAATGAAACTCAGAACTATGATTTAATATATTCCAATCGCACATCGCACATCGCAAGCTCAGGAGGAATGGCGCTCATGAATATGTTATGAATGCCAAAATGAGAAATGCAACAAGGTTTTATATCGCCGATTGTGATTTGCGATCGGCCCCACCTCCACTTGCCACGTCATCCATACTTTTATCGCACATCGCAAGCTCAGAAGGAATTACGCTCATGAATATGTTATGAATGCCAAAATGCAAAATGCGATAAAGGGATAAATGCAATAGTTTTCAAAGGAAAATTTGAATTTATTTAAAGTCCAGGATTATGTGCAGTTGCATTGTTTTATGAAGAAACATGAACACAAGCAGTGGACTTGGGTAAGTGACCCAACACAGAGAAAAGGAGAAGAGAAGACAGAATGTTGTGGGCATGATTAGAAGAGGCAGAGTCAGGCAGAAGGGGACATGATAACATTTTTTGAAACATAGAGGCATAGGCAAAGTCGGGGAAAAGGAGCATATGGTGGCACTGTTGGAAACACAAAAACTGGGTCAAGTCGGGAAAAGATGTGTTATTGCAGAAATGTTCGAATACCACATCTGAAACAGAAAACACACGACAGTAAGAAGTAAAGGAAAATATTTAACTCTGGAAGAAATGCAGGGCAAGGATGTCCGATTTGTTAGGGAGACATATCAGCACTTCATGGAGACACATCAACACTTGAGGGAGATGCATCAGCAACAAATCAGATTCAGAAAAAAGAATAATATTTCAAGTTTTATTTTGTTTTCTTTGTTTTTTAAGGTCGAAGCTATAGTGATGTCCTCAATTTCATTTAATAAGTAGTTTTAATAGTTTAGGTAGTCGAAGTAGTTGCAATAAGTTCTAGCAGTTACGAACTGTTTTTGATGTATTTAAGCAAGATAGAAAGAAAAAACAAGGGTTACGAGTTCTAGACCTCTTGGATACTACATTTTGTACTTCTTTTTCTGATTGGTGAATGAAAGAAGTAGCAAGTTTCTTGCAATTTTTATGGTGATTCGTGTTTCTTATGCCATTTTATGGTGTTTCTTCCTTGAACGGAGTTAAGTAAAGAAGAAGTTGGTCTCTGATTTACGTTTGTAAGTAAGAGTTAAATAGCCTTAATAAGCGCTCTTTCACTCCAACTCCTCTCCCTTCAAAAATTCTCTCTGGAACTTAAAAGTAATAGACTCTGTGTTTATAACGTATTGTTTTGAGTTTCCTCTCTCTCCATGAATTCTCTCTGAAACTTTAAAGTAATAGATTCTATGTTTACAACATATTATTTTGAGTTTCCTCTCTCTGCATGAATTCTCTCTGAAACTTAAAAGTAATAGATTATGTGTTTACATCATATTACTTTGAGTTTCCTCTATAGTTCTTCTTTTCCATTAAGGTATCAATAGTCAATGGCATTGTGAAATCTTTTATTATTCCAGATCATTAAGGGTTTTAGAAAACTAGTTTCCAAAGGGATAAAACAAAGACCTCATGATAAAATTATTTCTGTGACACACTTTAAAAATTTCTTAAGCACTGATTCCTTTCACAACTGAGGGATTGTCTCTTAAGAACCAACAGCCACTATCCATGATCAAACCACACCATTATCTTCACTATCCAAAAATTTGAATGATTCATTGTCTCATGCAATTACTCTCAACCATGGAATTAGGCCCTATCACAATCTTCATGGTTAGCATGATTTTGTTCAAAGCATGATTATTTTTAGTATTGGAATTTTATCTAGCCTAATAGGAATCTGATATATATATGTCTATTGAGGTTGGTTTTGTGGCTATTGATTTTTAGGCTGCATTTTTCAACCTAGAAATTTTATACATCAACTACAAAATACTAGGTTCATAAGAATGTGAGAACAATCTTTGCAATGTACAACTATGTTGATAATAGTGCAGGACCTACAAAAGCCATTTTGGTGCAAAAAATTTTTAGTGTTGTACTTTTTGAGCAAAAAACACAATTGTAAATACTGTCCTAATGTCCATTAAAGAAAAAAGTCTTGAAAAAACTCTGAGAATACAATTTATCATTCAAACAACCATTATTGCAAGAGCCAAAGTCCTTACTCACCCAATGATTTCCTTGTTTCTCATCAAACTCTATTTCCTTTGTGCTGAAATCATCCATGTGGCCATTCATAAGCAATCTCTCTGAAAAATATGCCTCCATTGACATGCATGTGAAACAACTTCTCAATGCTTTCTAATCAATAGTTGAGAGATTTTCCACTTTGAATTTCTGGCATGGTAAAGGCTTGCTTGTTTGCGTGGGGTTACCTGCTCTTACGAGAACTTACTCACATAAGAATATTGATTTAAGAAGGAGAAGTGGAGCCAGACGCAACATCTCTTTTCCTAGTATCCCTTCTTGTAACATATAAAGATCTAGACCAAAGTGTTCCAGATCGATCATATTTATATTCTACATATCCAGAGCTAGAGAGCTACTTGAACAGACAGTTAGACGAAATGAGGACATGTAGTCATAGCTTCTTAATTGATTGATAGTATCTCATTGAATCTCATCCCTTCATGTAGGAGCCCCTTCGTAACCGTCATTGTTGTCCTGATAATTCTTTACCTTGCTGAGCCTACCTAACTCGTACTTCTTCCCTTGAATGGGATAAGTGCTCTATTTTAGAACCTCAAATTGTATCTATAAGCACAAGTATTTATAATGAGATGTATTAGAGCGCTTGATTCAATTGGTCATCCTAGTGGAGTGACACTGTTGAAATTTGTGCCACCTATTGAGGAAAAAGAATCTCAACAATGTCACTAACAACAACCTCACCATAAAATGCCTATCGACATAATTAGCATATTTTCAAAGTAGGAAAATGTAACATCAAAGTGAATTCAATTGGGGTGAAAATGTTGGTTAAATATTAGTGATTTTGTTTTTAATAAGTGAATATTAAAAAAAAAAATAGTCAGGTTTAATATAAGTGGACATATAATGTGAGAATATGATGATGCAGGTTATAAAATATCTATTTTTTACTACATCAATTTTAATTCGTCTTTTTAATATTGCAAATACTATTAAAATAAAGGAAACTAATGTAGCTATATAAATCA